>PVHT020000009.1:5990834-6004183 GCA_004024745.2 Catagonus wagneri
CAATTTTCTTGTTCATTTCCTTTTGGTGTGTCCTAAGTAGGGCTATTTCTCATCCTGGGTCCTGAAATGAGAAAATATATATAAATACATATAGAAGAACCACAGCCGACCTATATCCCCTGAGCTATGTTGGAAACTGTGCAGACTTAGGACTTTGTTACCATAGCATGAGTGTTATGAAGAGTCTGGAAAGTTAGGTCAGATCATGGAGGATCTTGGACCCTAAATGCTTAGACTTGATCGTATTGGCAAGAGAAAAAGCACAGTAAAATTTTAAAGAGGGGAATGTAAGCTTTATTTTACATTCTGTAAAATAAAGGAGCTGTATTTGCTCCTTTTTGTTTAGTTATATTGAAATAACAAGGGCAAATGATTTAAAAATTAAATAATACTAAATATTTATAATGAAGAAGAGTGGTACCCTACTAGATACTTTCCCAACACAGATCTTATTTCCCAGTGGCAAAGAATGTTAATCATTTATTTTGTACATTAGGTTATATTTCCTCCGTATTTCTTAAACATTTGTTAAGAATGCTTTTTGAAAAAATGTACTGAAATGCAATTGAAGTACCATGTTGTATTAGTTTTGGTTATATACCAAAGCGATTGTTATATTAATATATGTACTATATATATATTCTTTATACATATATATTCCTTTCTTCATTCTCTTCCATTATAGGTTATTATAAGATATGAGAATATTTCTCTGTGCTATACAGTAGGTCCTTGAGGGTTATTTACTTTATATATAGCAGTATATACATTTTAATCTCAAACTCCTAATTTAACCCTCTCCTCTTTCCCCTTTGGTAACAGTACATTTATTTTATATGTCTGTGAGTCTGTTTCTGTTTTGTACATAAGTTCACTTTTTTATCATTTTTTTAGGTTTCACATATAAGTTGTATTTGTCTTTGACTTACTAACTTCACTTACTTCTGGCTTACTTCGCTTCATTTGCTGCAAATGGCATTGTTTCATTTTTTTATGCCTGAGTAATATTCCATTGTGTATATATACCACATCTTCTTTATCTATTCTTCTGCTGATGGATATTTAGGTTGTTCCATGTCTGGGCTATGATAAATACTTCTGCTATGAACATTGGTGTGCATGCATCTGTTCGAATTATGTTTTTCTCTGAATATGTGCTCAGGAATGGGATTGCTAGATCATATGATAGCTCTATTTTTAGTTTTTTAAGGAATCACCATACGTTTTCTATGGTAGCTGTACCAATTTACATTTCAACAAACTGCATAGAAAGGTTGTTTTCCTTCTACACCATTTCCAGCATTTATTATTTGTATACTTTTTCTTTTTTTTGCTTTTTGGGGCCACACCTACAGCATATAGAGGTTCACAGGCTAGGGGTCAAATTGGAGCTACAGCTGCCGGTTCACACCACAGCCATAGCAATGTGGTATCCAAATCGTGTGAGCAACCTATACCATAGCTCATGGCAGTGCTGGATCCTCAATCCGTGAACAAGGCCAGGGACTGAACCTTCATCCTCATGAATACTAGTTGGATTTGTTTCCACTGAGCCATATGGGAACTCCTGAATACTTTTTTTTTTTTTTTTTATAGCTACAGTGGTTGAATCCAAGCCATAACTGCAACCTACACCACAGGCGCAGCAATACCAGATCCTTTAACCCACTGAGCCAGGCAAGGGATCAAACACATACCTATCCAGCAACTGAACTGCTGCAGTTGGATCCTTAAGTCCCTGCACCACAGCAGGAACCCCTATTTGTATACTTTTTCATGATAACCAGTCTGAATGGAGTAAGGTAATACTTCATTGTAGTTTTGATTTGCATTTCTCTAAAAATTAATGATGCTGGACACCTTTTCATATGTCTTTTTTTGCTCTGCATATCTTCTTTGGAGAAATGTCTATTTAGATTTTTCTGCCTACCCATTTTTTTATTGGAATTATTATTATTATCATCATTGTTATTATCACTGATACTGAGCTATATGAGCTGTTTGTGCATTTTGGAGGTTAAGCCCTTGTTAGTCACATCATTTGTACATATGTTCTCCCATTGTCTTTTTATGCTATCTGAGGTTTCCTTTGCTGAGCAAAACCTTTTAAGTTTAATCAGGTCCCAACTGTTTATTTTTGCTTGTATTTCCATTACTCTAGGAAGTGGATTGGAAAAGATATTGCTGAAATTTATGTCAAAGAGGTTTCTGCCTGTATTTTCCTTTAGGAGTTTTATAGTATCTGGTTTTGTATTTAAAAGCTTAATCCATTTTGAGTTTATTTTTTGTATATGGTATTAGGGAATGTTCTAATTTCATTCTTTTACACATAGCTGTCCATTTTATTCTAGTAACACTTATTGAAGAGGCTGTCTTTTCTCCAATGTCTTTTCTCTTTTGTCATAGATGAATTGAATGTAGTTGCATGTGTTTATTTCTGGGTTTTCAATCCTGTTTCACTGGTCTGTATTTCTGCTTTTGTGCCTTACTATATTGTCTTGATAACTGCAGCTTTGTACCATAGTTTGATGTCAGGGAGCTTGATTCCTCCAGCTTCATTTTTCTTTCTCAAGATTGTTTTGGCTCTTCAGGATCTTTTGTGTTTCCATACAAATTTCAACTTTTCTTATTCTAATTCTGTGAAAACTGCCATTGGTAATTTGATGGGAATTGCACTGAATCTGTAGATTACCTTGAGTATTATAGTATCTTGACAATTCTGATTCTTCCAATCCAAAAATATGGTTTATCTTTCTGTAAGTTTATATTATCTTCAATTTCTTTCATTGGTGTTTTATAGTTTTCAGAGTACAATTTGTTTGGTAAGTTTATTCCTAGGTATTTTATTCTTTTTGATGAGATGTTAAATGGACTAATATCCCTAATTTATCTTTCTGATCTTTCATTGTTATTGTGTAGAAATACAACAGATTTCTGTGTATTAATTTTATAGCTTGCAACTTTACCTAATTCATTGATGAGCTCTAGCAGTTTTCCGGTAGTATCATCAGGATTTTCTACATATAATATCATGTCATTTGCAAACAGTGACAGTTTTACTTCTTTTCTAATTTGGATTCTGTCTTTTCCTCTTCTGATTTCTGTGGCTAAGGCTTACAAACTACGCTGAATAAAAGGGGCAAGAGTAGAAATCCTTGCCTTGTTCTTGATCTTAGCAGAAATTTTTTCAGTTTTTCACCATTGAGAATGATGTTAGCTATAGCTTTGTCATATTTGGCCTTTATTATGTTGCAGTAGGTTCCCTCTATGCCCACTTTCTGGAGAAACTTTAATAATAAATGGATGTTGAATTTGTCAAAAGCTATTTCTGTACCTATGATATTACATATGATTTTTATTATTCAGTTTTTTAGTGTGATGTATCACATTGATTGATTTGAAGATATTGAAAAAGCCATGTATTCCCAGTATAGACCACACCTCATCATGGTGTATGGTCCTTTAAATGTATTATTGGATTTAGTTTGCTAGTATTTTGTTGAGTATTTTTGATTTTATATTCATTAGTGATATTGGCCTATTATTTCCTTTTTTTGTAGTATCTTTGTCTGGTTTTGCCATCAGGCCTATGATGGCCTTATAGATGAGTCTGAAAGTGCTCCTTACTCTGCAAGTTTTTGGAAGAGTTTCAGAAGGATAGATGGCTCCTCCCATTAGCCTGTAGGAATCAGTACGTGATGCCTCAGGCTAAACAACCAACAGGGTGGGAACTCAGTCACACCCACAAAGAGATAGGCTGATTAAAGACTTCCTGAGTCCACAGCCTCTTTTAGACTCACCTCTTGACACAGTTTTGCCAACCAGAGGGCCAAGACACAGCTTCACTAGTGGGCAGGTACTGTACCCTGTCACCAAGAAGCCTTCAAAAACCAC
Source organism: Catagonus wagneri (assembly GCA_004024745.2). Lineage (NCBI taxonomy): Eukaryota > Metazoa > Chordata > Mammalia > Artiodactyla > Tayassuidae > Catagonus > Catagonus wagneri. The sequence goes on from PVHT020000009.1 coordinate 5,994,729, forward strand.
TAGACCAGCCTCATCCACCAGTGGGCAGACACCAGGTTACTTTAAAAAGGAACAAGAAACAATAGGGAGGAGCCAAGAAAAATTAGAAAAATTGTTTGCAGAGATGCAACCTGAAGTTAAAGGCATTGAACAGCAGAATGAATAATGTAGAGGAATAATGACTTGAAGATACAATAATGGAAATCACTAGATCAGGTCGGCAGACATAAAAACCAAATATAAAAAAGTGAAAGCAATATAAAAAATCTATCGAATAATATAAAGTTTGCCATTCTATATGTATAATAGACATTCCAGAAGGAGAAGCAAAAGAAAAGGGGATTGAAAATATATCTGAAGAAATTATGGCTAAAAACTTCCAAATCTAAAGAAGGAAACAGATACCCAGATACAGGAAGCATAAAGGGCCCCAAACAAGTTGAACTCAAACAGATATATCAAGATATATTATAATAAAAAATGGGAAAAGTTGAAGATGAGAGGATTCTGATTGCAGCAAAAGAAAATCGAAGAATTAATTTTAAGGGGAATCCCATAAGGCTATCACTGATTTCCCTACAGAAGTGCTACAGACCAGAAGAGAGTGGAACGATATATTCAAAGTTTTAAAAGGGACAAATTTGCAACCTAGAATACTCTACCCCCCAAGATTATCATTTAAAGTGGAGAAATAATTTCTTCAGCAAACAAAAACTAGTATATAGAAGTACTAAACACACTAAAAGAAATACTGAACATTCTCATCTAAATTGGAAAGAAGTAAGAAGATATAGAATAGAGGAAATTATTTGGAAAGCAGTCACTTAAATAAGCAAGTATATAGCTCAAAAAGAACTTTGTGTGTGTGTGTGTGTGTGTGTGTGTTTGTGTGTGTGAAAGCAACAGTAAACACAAGGAACAGCAAAAGGATAAACATGAAGTTGTAAAAAAGGACATCAAAATCATAAAATGTGGGTAAGGAGAGTAAGAAAATCTAGGCTCTTTTAGAATGAGTTGGAGCCTTAATAACTATCAGGCTAAAGCAAACAGATATAAGCAAATTCACAATGATGGTTCAACATTTGCAAATCAATTAATATAATGCACTGCATTAAGAAAAGTCAAGTCAGAAGCCACATGATTTTCTCAATACATGCAGAAAAAACGTTTGACAAAATTGAACATCCATTCATAAAAACTCTTACCAAAGTGGGTATAGAGGAAACATCTCAACATAATAAAAGCCATTTATTACAAACCTACAGCCAATATAATGTTCAATGGAGAAGGACTGAAAGCCTTTCCACTAAAATCTAGAACAAGTCAAGAGTGTTCACTCTCATCACTTTTATTCAACATGGTATTGGAAGTCACAGCAATCAGACAAAAAAAATTATCCAAAAGGGAAAAGAACAGGTAAAATTTTCACTATATGCAGATGACATGATACTATATAGAGAAAACCCTAAGGACTCCATGCAAAAACTACTCGAACAATGAATTAAGCAAAGTGGCAGAATATAAGGTTAACATTCAGAAATTCGTTGCATTTCTGCATACTAAAAATGAAATGTTAGGAAGGGAATATTTAAAAAAAAAACTTTTAAAATTGCACTCACAAAAATTAAATACCTAGGAATAAACTTGACCAAGGAGGTGAAAGACTTATATGCTGAGAGCTATAAAACATTAACTAAGGAAATTAAAGAGGATTCAAAGAAATGGAAAGATATCCCATGCTACTGGATTGGAAAGATTAAAATGGTCATATTACCCAGACATTTAATGCAGTTCCTTTCAAATTACCTGTATAACATTTTTCACAAAAGTAGAATAAATAATCCAGAAATTTATCTGGAACCATAAAATACCCAGACTTGCCAAAGCAATCTGAGGGAAAACAAAACAATAAAGCAAGCAGGAAGCATAAATCTTCCATACTTCAAACAATATTGCAGAGCTGCAGTAATCAAGACAGTGTGTTACTGGTAAAAAAACAGGCATATGGATCAATGGAACACAATAGAGAGCCCAGATACAAACCCAGACATTCATAGTCAATTAATCTTTGACAAAATAGGCAAGAATATAAAACGAGAAAAAGTCTCTTCAGCAAATGGTGCTGGGAAAATTGCACAGCTGTATGTAAATCAGTGAAACTAGAATTATGCACTTAACTTACTTAAAAGGCCAAACATAAAACATGGCACCATAAAACCCCTAGAAGGGAACACAGGCAGAACATTCCCTGACATCAACTGTATAAAAACATCTAAATAGACATTTCTCCAAAGAAGACATACAGATGGCCAAAAACCATTAAAAGATCTCAACATCACTAATTATGAGAGAAATGCAAATCAAAATTGCTGTGAGGTACCACCGTTCCAGCCAGAATGACCATCTTTAAAAAGTCTACAAATAATAAATGCTGGAGAGAGTGTAGTGATAAAACCCTTGTGCACTGGTGCAACCACTATGGAAAACTGTATGGAGATTTCTCAAAAAACTAAAAAGAGAACTACCATAAAACCCACCTATCCTACTTCTGTGCATCTATCCAGGGGAAACCATAATTCAAAAAGATATATGTACCCAGTGTTCATTATAGCACTATTTACAATATCCAAGACACAGCAACGACCTAAATGTCCATCAACAGAGGAATGGATAAAGAAGAGGCAGAACATATATACAATGGAATATTAGCCACAAAAACTGAAATAATGCCATATGCAGCACTGTGGCTGGACCTAGAAACTATCATACTAAGTGAAGTCAGTGAAAAACAATCATCATATGATATCAACTATATGTGGAATCTAAAAAAAAAAGGAACAGCAACAAAAAGAAGAAACTACAAATGAGTTTATTTGCAGAACAGAAACCAGAAACAGACTCACAGACTTTGAAAAACTTATGGTTACCAAAGGGGAGAAGTGGTGGGTGGGGAACGGAAAGGATGGACTGGGGATTTGGGATTGGCATATGAACACTGAAGTATATGGAACAACTGGCCAACAGGGACCTGCTCTATAGCACAAAGAACTCTACCCAATATTTTGTAACAATCTATGCAGGAAAAGAATGTGAGAGAGAATAGAGAATGGGTATGTGTATATGTATGACTGGGTCACTTTCTTGTATAGCAGCAGTTATCAGAGCCTTGTAATTTAACTATACTTCAATAAAACTTAGAATAAACAAAACCCAAAGTTAGTAGCAGGAAAGAAATCATAAATTATTTCAGAAATAAATTTATTTTAGAAATAAAGAAATAGAAGCCAAAAATATAGAAAAGATCAAAGTAACTAAAACCTGCTTCTTTGAAAGATAAACAAAATTGATAAATCTTTAGCCAGACTCATGAAGAAAAAGGAGAGAGGCCAAATCAATAAAATTAGAAATGAAAAAGCAGAATTTACAACCAGCACCACAGAAAGCAAAAGATCATGAGAGGCTACTATAAGTGACTACATGCTAATAAAATGAACAACCTAGAGAAAATGAACAAAGTCTTAGAAAAGTACAATATCCTGTAATACTGAACCAGGAAGAATTAGAAAATCGGATGGGACCAATTTCAAGCATTGAAGTTGAATCTATGACTTGAACACTCCCAACAAACAAAAGTCCAGGACCAGATGGCATCATAGGTGATTTCTGTCAAACATTTAGAGAAGACCCAACACCTATCCTTCTGAAGCTATTCTGTAATCCTTTTTGATACCTTTTAAACATTATTCTTTTTTACTTAGCTGTGGTACTTATTTGTTTTTAAATGGCTGCAAATTCTTTAACATGTCTCCCATTAAGAGATGGAGTTTATGCCACATCCTCTTAAACCTGGGCCGACTTATGGCTTTCTTGTAACCAGTGGATTGTAGCTGAATGTACATGACTTCTGAGGTTAGTTTTGGACACATGAAAATAGTCTCTGAGATCTCTTGCTGTGGAGAGACTAAAAACAAACTCAGCCGTTGCACTCCTGATCTACTACAATGTTCACGCTGAGCTAACACTTCCCATGGGCTGCTCCCCGCCAGTGACTGAATACTGTAGGGACACTAAGACAACCTACTTCTTACCAGATGTGGGACTCCTTTGACATGCATATTTGGCATAAACACTCCTCATCACCTTGCCTAAAACCTTCCTGAGCTTTCCTGTAGACTGTCTATCCAAACTTCCTCCCTTCTCTTCCTCCTTTATAGGAGTCAGACCTACATTGCCATCTAAAAATGCTCGTGCTTCCTCTGGCTTTCTCCACTTTTCCCCTCACTGATGTTATTACCTAGTAAATGTCTCACATGGCTAATTCCCATCTTGATTTTGTTTCTCAAAGAACTCAGACTAACACAATAGGTCAGAAAAGTCAGTGTAGTTTTCTCCTTGTGTACAGGGCCCGTCTCTGTTGGAGATCTGATCCACCACGTAAAAAGTCTAACTGCCCTAAGACTGTTATGTTTTCTAGGCGTCCCTCTGTAGAAAATAAGGAGGGACCATGTGAAGTACATTTTTAAATTGAAAACATTGTAGAGTCTCTGCATCTTTCTCTCAGACATCTGTTTTATTGGTAAAATTTTAGCTATTGCTGTCCCAGAAACACCAACTGTTTGGTCTTAGCTTCTGGATAGCCTTTGAATTTAGATAGGTTATTGTTCATAAGGTAAATTTAATACAAAGTCTAATCAAATTATTCAATGTCTTGGTTTTTATTTATCAAATAAAAGATCACATCTTCAGATACAAGAAATTTATTGAGAAGCCTTCATGTGTACCTCAACACCTAACATTTAATTTTCCTCAGGGCATTCATCTTTCTATTTATCATCTTCACTTTTTCATATATTCAGATCCTGACACCTTATCACAAATTCATAAGAACACAATAAAAACAATGTTTGCTTGCGTGTGTGTTCAAGCAAATTGTTACAACCTCCCAACAGAGGCAAACATTCAAAGGTTCCACTTTAAACCATGTTTTCAATAATATCCTTCATTTGCTATAATATTCCCTTAATTCTCAGTATTTATAGTTGCATGTGGAAATATTTTCCCCACTGTTTACCAAGGTTCCTGCATGCTTGAAAGCTAGTTGCTGACAGCTCACAGTCACTTCTGTAAGAAGAAACTAGGGCTCTCAGACCCTAAAATTCTCATTCAAGGAGAAAAATGCTTATATGTTTCATTTCTACCATCTTCCAATATTTCCACTGCTGATAAAATATAGAAAGAGGACAAAGGGGATGAGTTCCATGATAAGGTTTTGGTGCTTTTGCAGACCTCCCACTGGGATACATTTCTCACCTGACAGGTGGCCCATTCTCCTCTAACACTACTGAGCTGGTGAACTTCAGAAAGAGTTTATTACCCATTTCTTAGAGGCTCAGAGCAGGAGGCTTCATACAACCCTCTGAGACTCTCAGGTTGAAAATATCTTCTATAATCATTAACCCATGCATGATATCTACCGATTTAGATATTTCTGTGGGTGTGAAGCCTGAGATAATGGATCGAGCCCCACTAGCTTCATGTTTTCTATGAAATCTCTCACCTGTGTCTAAAGGACTCCAGTGGGTTCTGATTATAAATTTAAGAAACCCCTCCCCCCAAAAAAAGAAAAAGAAAGGAATACCGTATTCACATCAAGAAATAGATTTTGTAATCTTTCCTGAGGTTAGAACCATTTTTAGTTTAGTTTCATTTGAGATTTGATAGCAAATACAGGCTAAGGCTTCTCATTACTGCAAAAAACAAAACAAAACAAAAAGAAACTATAGTTACTGGCAAATTTCCAAACTATTAGAAAAAGTGAGTTCTTCTTTGTAATAATTACATATAGCAGTAATTAATGATCTGGGACTTCTGTGATTAAGTAGATTTCATACCTAGATCTTTCTGTAAGTCAATACACCTGAGTATTTCCAGTTTCTAAACATATCTAAATTTCTTAATTAATATCGACTCCTCTTCTTTTAAATTGTACCTCCAAGTGTTTGAAGTTCTCCAGAGCTTATCTATTTTATCCTCTTTTCCTTTCACAAACAGAAACCATGTCAAGGTAATTAACTATGATGACCTATTTAGCATAAAGTTATTATAAAGGAACAAAGAGCATGAAAACTTTCCAGAAGACCCCCCCAAATTTTAAGTTTCTAAATTAGAGCACATTTTATCATCTTAAAACCTTGAATAATTCCTACTGTGGGTAAACAAGTCAAGGTCTAGGTAAGTTCTTGGAAAACTTTTAATTTTTATTGTTTAAAAGAATATTTTTTTCAATAAATTATAAGAAGGAAAAAACTTCCAGACTAGGGCTTAATCATCAGAGTTTAATTGCATAGACTATAAGTAAATACTTTTACTTTTCAGCCAAAAATCATCTCTAATTTCAACCATGCTAACGCTTTCTAAAGTTATACAGGATTTGATGATGTTGGGTCTACCAGAATAAATCCACCAAGTTTTGAGAATGCCTTCAGCTTTTGCTTATATGACAATTAGTTCTAAGTTTCTGCTACAAAAGGTTGGTTCTTAATATTTTGATGTTCTATTGGTAAGTATCTTCAGGGTTATATTCCTTTGGTTTGGAGTATCCCAGATATTAGAAGAAAAGAAGGTTTCATGTTCAAGTACATTTTAAACATAGGTCAGTATTTAGAAATGCCTAAAAAATAATGATAAAGAAAGTAACTGGGGAAATTGCCAAGTAATGACTAGCCATGGTTTATACTGAGATTTAAGTCATGTGTACAAGGATCCACAATAACTGAGTATCTGGACATGCTTCTTTTCTGGAGTGGGAAAGTTAAAATGACTATGTAACTGCTGGAAAACAAATCAATTCTCTATGACACATAAGCCAAATCAACATTAAACCTTTCTGTGTCTTCAGTGTTTAAAAAATTGCTAGGGTTTTTAGGTGAAAGGAGAAGAAGTTTACAAGTGGGAGCAGAGAGACTAATTAGAAAAATTCATCTAAATTCTTTTTTCCTGGATTTTAAAAGAATCAGGGACTTTTTTTTTTTCTTTACAGCTATACCTGTGGCTTATGGATGTTCCCAGGCTAGAGGTTCAATTAATTGGAACTGCAGCTGAGGCCTATGCCACAGCCTTGGCAACACCAAATCTAAGCCACATCTGTAATCTGTGCTGCAGCTTGTGGCAACACTAGATCCTTAACCCACAGAACAAGGCCAGGGATCGAACCTTCATCCTCATAGAGGCAATGTTGGGTCCTTAACTCGCATAGCCCTAATGGGAACTCTGAAACTGATGTTTTGTAGTAAAACCTTCAGGAGTTTTTTTCCCCCTGTTTCAAATACTACATCTTTCTTTCTTTCTTTCTTTGGCCACACCTGTAGCATATGGAAGTTCCCAGGCTAGGGTTCGAATAGAAGCTACAGCTGCCAGCCTACACCATAGCCACAGAAATGTGAGATCCAAGCTGAATCCATGACCTACACCTCAGCTCACAGGAATGCCAGATCCTTAACCCACTGAGCGAGGCCAGGGATCGAACCTGCATCCTCATGGATACTAGCTGGGTTCATTACAACTGAGCCACAAGGGGAATTCTCTAGATCTATTTTCTAGAGGAGACAAAAACTATCTCAAGATATCTCTAGAAGTTTACCAAATTTAAAAACAGATACAACTTTTGAAACTTTGGATGAATATTGCTGTTGGCTTTTCTGTTAAATCTATTGTTTGTACCTTTGGTATGTTAAAAATTGTGATAGAAGAAGATACCTTTCTAAAAAAGTTTTAATTTACATAAAAAGCTTTAAAAATAATCCAAATATGAAGCCAAATTAAAATAGATGAAATTAGTAAATGTGGACTTAAAAATCTAAGAATTCATATTCACACAAATGTAAACTAATTCTTCAGACTTGAATGTATTTGAAGTTAGAGCAAGTCAGTTGTTTGAGATACAGTGTTTGAAGATTGAACTCTAAATGAGAAATTTGATGTCTTATGTAAACATGAAATGCTGCTATTCGGTGGAGGAAAGAAGGAAATGTACGGAATTTGTTGCTAGCATGTCCCAAAATTGGGACCTAATTTCCTTGCACTTTTGTTTAACGCTGTTCCAATTGGAGGCATGAAATGAAATGGAGGCATCATCTGAGGATGGCAGCTCCACAGCCATCATGAACCTGCTAAAAGGCTTTGCATGTGTTTATTTTTGTGATTATATTTCTCACTTTACAGATATTTATTCAGAATCAGCTTTCTACACTGACAAGCAAAAATAAATATACTTCAAATGTGTGTGTTCTAGTCATATTGACGTACTTAATTGGGAAATTAAAAAGCATTTGTAGATGCAACTGGGGTTAGGGAATCTGGTGATTTTGAAACCATAAATACCAATCAGTTATACTTGAATAAAATCTGACTACTGCCGAGTGGATAGCTGAAAATAAATCATTGAGTGATAGAAACGTCCTATGTAACATGCAAGTGATTTGTTGTGTGAAAAGATTAGTGACCATGTGTCCAAAGTGTGAATATGCAAACTAAGGAAAATATGCTCTTCTTCTTCTTCTGGTCTCTGTCAGGCATATGTAGGCATAGTAAGCTTTCTCACATAGTATCCTTGTTCTTTTTGGATCATTTATGTTATTGCATAGGCATAGCCATACATAAAACTAAGCAACTATAAGGCATCAATAAGCATACAGCAGTAGCACATTTGTGCATGAAAATATTGAGGCTGGTCGATTGGGGTGAAAATTTCCAAAGATTGGAATGAAATTGCAGAGATGGTAGGGCAAACTGGATGGACCATTTATGGAGCAGAAACATCTCGATAAAAACTTGGATATTCCTTTTATTTTATAGAAATACACTGCTGTGTCTCACATTTCTCATTTGTGATTTGTGATATGAATCTCTTTTCTGAAATTTGTTAGGCTCTTATTTTATATCTTCCACACTGTAGTCTCAGTTTTTCCTCCCAATTTTGTCCTTAAGCATCACCTCTGCCATTCCCTTCTCCATAAAAATGAATCTGATTTGTAGTTTCTTGACTAACCTCTAACTTAAGCCATTCCCTCATCCATAAAATTTCCTCCCTTCTCTACTCCTCTACATTTGTTTAAGGCTTAGAAAGACTATATCCCAGCTCCTTTGTGGTATTTTCTCTGAGAACTCTGAGCAGAATTGACTCATCTGTTTCCTGAATTCTCTGCCCTGACCTTTTTTGAATGTGTGTGTGTGTGTGTGTGTGTGTGTGTGTGTATTAAAGGTATGTTAGTATGTTAGTTCTTTTTTGCTGCCATTACAAATTACCATGTAGTTAGCAGCTTAAAACAATAGTAATTTATTATTTTGTAATTTGGTAGATCAGAATTTAAGGCATATGGTGATAGTGGTGGTCTCATGGTGTATGCTTATCCCCAAATCATTGAGCTGTATACATGAAATATGTGTCTTCTTACATGTCAATCATACCTCAATTAAAT
>PVHT020000009.1:6011760-6024399 GCA_004024745.2 Catagonus wagneri
GTCACAGGAAGTGAAGGATGAAAGCACATCAGATAACACTTGAAGAGGCCAGAAAGCTCCATAAAGGCCACTTGCTTTTTAGGTGATTATATCAGATAATAAAATCAGACTAGCTCACTGGTAAATTTACTCATATGTTCCAATTTAAAGGAAATAACTGCAGATCTAAGACAAAACTCGCAGCAATGGATTTCTGGTTCCAAAGAATAACAACATTTAATGATGTGATGACTTCTTAAAAATCTTATACTTTATTTTGAACAGCTTCACTTTAAAATTTATACCAACACTTTCTTCAACTCAATTCTTCCAAAAAAGATCCAAGTTACATTAGAGGTACGTGGATCATCACTGACTACAGTAGCTAGCAATGATTTCACTCTCTTTATAGGGTTTTTAATAACACTGTAACCAAATACATAGAATTCAAATATAACATTTTAATTTGCTCCTCATGCCAGATTTGAAAACCTTCTCCTTCCAGTTAAACCATGAAGTTCTTAAACTTTATATGTAAATTCACATACACTTTATAGTGTCTAATGGAATTTAGGGGACAAGATACACATCACATGAATGCTTACAGATGAGAAATATTTGGCCCTGAGAGTTAACTGATTTGAGTTATCATAGCTAGGTAATGGAAATACCAAACCTAATTGTAAGTTTTCTGAATCAGCGTAGAGTTAGCTTTTCTACTCATTGTAAAATTACTCTCTAGAGAGGATACTTACCCCAAGCATCTTCAGCTGCCCTTGGCCAACCTTTCCAGATGGGACATATCATGAAACAGAACATGATATTTCTGTTCACAACAGTTGTATTGATCTAAGAATTAATCTGAATCTTTTTTTTTTTAGAGTTATAAGTAAATGCTATTAACACATAAATCTATAGCATCAATAAGGGTTTTTCTGGCTGGTAAGGAAATCCACTCAAACACAGGCATGGAACAAAAGCATATTTAGGTTTTAGGTGGGTTATAGTAAGTAACAGAGCAAACACTAGCTGTAGATGATTTCTGACCACTTATACCACTTCAGTCCTTGGGCCAGAGACTAGATTGCAAGTCACATCTCTTCTTTGCATAGAACAATGCCTGGCAAAGAGTAAACGGTCAGAAAATTTTTAGTAATTTCAATGGCCTTTTTTTGGAATTATAAACTTTCTAATATGCTTATATATTCATTCAAGAACCTATACCATAAAACTAATAGAGAATATGTGGTTGTTTGATTATTTCCTTTTAGGAACACCACAGGGATACTGCAATTTCATAGAAGAATCTAATTTTGGTGGTGGCTAGAATCATGAAGAGTCTTCTCGGGAAAAATTTCAGAATGTGGTGGAAGTAAGTTTACAAAGGGCCTATATTCCTGAGTATATATGAGGATCTAGCAGATGGGAAAGGGAAGTAGCTTTGAGGTGTCAAACTCTATACTAAGCACTTCCATGTATTTCTTTGTGTGGTCCTTGAAGCAAGCCCAAAGGGGAGGTACTGCTAACTCTTCTACAAAGCTAGAATATACATTTCAGGGAAAAATAAAACAAAACCGTAAGTCACAAACAGGTCTTTCTTATCTCAAAATATTTGACCTGACATTTTGTCCTGCTGCTGATGAAATACAGGGCAAAACGAAGAGTACAGGAGAATGTTGTTAAATGAAGGAGCTTGAGGTACAATAAATAAGGGAGAAAACTGAGATGGAATTCCCTGCAGGACTCAGTACCCTGCAAAATTCAAATGGCTCAGCCCAAGGCTCTAGGTCTGATAAGGTCAAAATGCTGTAACATCTGACAAAGATCCCTATGAATGTTGGTGAGTTGTTTATCATTTTGGTTTTCCTTAATGAGAATAGGAGGTAACTTAAGGAAGTCCAAACAAATTAAGTAATGGGTCCTAGAAAGCTTTCGGTTTCTACAAAGCCTGCAAAGCCTACAAAGACCTAAAGTCTGAAGATTCCTCATCAATGTTACAGAAAGGGAGGTAGAGTTTTGACTGCAACCTCCAATGCAGTGGTTTTAACTCTGGCTGTGTTTGCGCAGATTCTTGAAAATAAATGCTGTTGTCTGCACTTCAATCTTAAAGATTCCAATTTTAACTCGTCTAAAGTCTACTACTATGTACCTAGAACAAGGTTTTAGTTTTTTGTTATTGTTGTTTTAAATTCTCCTTGATAATTAGTGTCTGAAGCTAATTTTGAGAATCACTGATAATTCTCATCATTAATGGAGGAGGTAGTTTCATACCTTTAGGACAGAAAAAGAGCATAAGCATAGTCACTAAAGTATAAAATTTGAAGCCTGTCATATTGAACTCAAAATTACATTAAAAACTTAGAAATTCAAATAATTCTGCATTCCAAAGAATTACATAAGAATCACCATCACAATTTTAAAAGAAAATGGATCTATATAACATGCTTGAAATGAAATTTTAATTAGCAGCTAAAAACAAGTGGTTTTCTTCATCTGTAAAGTCTAGAAGAATTAGACAAAGGTGAAATCAAAGGCACATAAACAAAGGTAGAAATTCTATCCTAGAAAATACTGATAATTCATTTTTCTTCCTTGTATTCTTTGATTAGAAAATTTCCATCTTTTTATTAAGTATTATGATAACAAAAATGAAAAAGTTAAGGGATAACTCGTCACTAAAAGAGGGACTTAACTAGTTTAGTATAAGCAAATTAATTCTGAAAACAATCTTTTCTTCTCTGTACATCAAACTATCATAGAAGCCTAAAATTCCTTATTCTTTTCTTATAATCTTTATTTATGATTACTTAATGAACTTTATTACATTTATAGGTGTACAAAAATCATCACAACCAAAATTTTATAGCATTTCCATCCCAAACCCTCAGTGCATCCCCCCACCTATCTCATTTGGAAACCATAAGGTTTTCAAAGTCTGTGAGTCAGTATCTCTTCTGCAAAGTTTATTGTGTCCTTTTCTTAGATTCCACATGTAAGTGATGGCATTTGATGTTGGTATCTCATTGTCTGACTGACTTCACTTAGTATGATAATTTCTAGGTCCATCCATGTCACTGCAAATGCCATTATTTCTTTTCTTTTAATGGTTGAGTAATATTCCATTGTGTATAAGTACCACATCTTCTTTATCCACTCCTCTGTTGATGGACATTTAGGTTGTTTCCATGTCTTGGCTATTGTACAGAGTGCTGCAATGAACATTGGAGTACATGTGTCTTTTCGAGTCATGGTTTCCTCTGGATAGATGTCCAGGAGTGGGACTGCTGGATCAAATGGTAATTCTATTTTTAGTTTTCTGAGGAGTCTCCATACTGTTTTCCACAGCTGTTGCACCAGTTTACATCCCCACAAACAGTGTAATAGGGTTCCTTTTTCTCCACACCCTCTCCAGCACTTACTGTTTGTAGACTTTTTGATGATGGCCATTCCGGCTGGTGTAAGGTGGTACCTTGCAGTGGTTCTGATTTACATTTTTCTAATAATGAGAGATGTTGAACATCTTTTCATGTGTTTTTTGGCCATCTGTATGTCTTCTTTGGAGAACTGTCTATTTAGATCTTTTGCCCATTTTTTGATGGGGTTGTTTGTTGTTTTGGTATTGAGCTGTAGGAGGTGTTTATAAATTTTGGAGATTAATCCCTTGTCAGTCGATTCATTTGCAAATATTTTCTCCCATTCTGTGGGTTGTCTTTTCATTTTGTTTAGGGTTTCCTTTGCTGTGCAGAAACTTCTAAGTTTAATTAAGTCCCATTTGTTTATTTTCCTTTTTATTGTCATTACTCTAATAGGTGGATCTGAGAAGATGTTGCTGTCATTTATGTCAGAGAGTGCTTGGCCTATGTTTTCCTCTAAGAGTTTTATAGTATCTGGTCTTATATATAGGTCTTTAATCCATTTTGAGTTTATTGTTGTGTATGGTGTTAAGAAGTGTTCTAATTTCATTCTTTTACACATGGCTGTCCAGTTTTCCCAGCACCATTTATTGAACAGGCTGTCTTTTCTCCATTGTATATTCTTGCCTCCTTTGTCATAGATTAATTGACTGTAGGTGCATGGGTTTAATTCTGGGCTTTGTATTCCATTCCACTGATCTACATTTTTGTCTTTGTGCCAGTACCATATGGTTTTGATGACTGTAGCTTTGTAGTGTATAGTCTGAAGTCAAGGAACCTGATTCCTCCAGCTCCATTTTTCTTTTTCAGGATGTCTTTGGCTCTTCTGGGTCTTTCGTGCTTCCAAACAAACTTTCAAATATTTTGTTCTAGTTCTGTAAAGAATGTCCTTGGTAATTTGATAGGGATTGCACTGAATGATCAAGTGGGATTTATTCCTGGGATGCAAGGATTCTTCAATATCCGCAAATCAATCAGTGTGATACACCACATTAACAAACTGAAGAATAAAAACCATATGAGCCTCTCAATAGATGCAGAGAAAGCCTTTGACAAAATCCAAAACCCACTTCTGATAAAAACTCTTCAGAAAATGGGCACAGAGGGAACTTACTTCAACATAGTAAAGGCCATATATAACAAACCCAGAGCTCACATCATTCTCGATGGTGAAAACCTGAAAGAATTCCTGCTGAGATCAGGAAAAAGACAAGGATGTCTGCTCTCACCACTACTATTCAACATAGTTTTGGAAGTCCTAGCCACAGCAATTAGAGAAGTAAAAGAAATAAAAGGGATCGAAATTGGAAAGGAAGAAGAAAAACTATCACTATTCACAGATGACATGATACTATACCTAGAAAATCCTAAAGACTACCAGAAAACTGTTAGAGCTCATCAATGAATTTGGCAAAGTTGCAGGATACAAAATTAATACACAGAAATCAACTGCATTTCTATATACTAACAATGAAAGATCGGAAAGAGAAATTATGGAAGCAATCCCATTTACCATCACATCAAAAAAAAATAAAATAAAATACTTAGGAATAAACCTACCTAAAGAGACAAAAGACCTGTACTCTGAAAACTATAAGATGCTGATGAAAGAAATCAAGGATGACACAAACAGATGGAAAGACATACCATCCTCTTGGATTGGAAGAGTCAATATTATCAAAATGACTTTACTACCCAAGGCAATCTACAGATTCAATAAAATTCCTTATTCTTAATAAGACATAGGAGACCCATTCTAGCCATGTTCTGGGAATGTTGGCATGTTTTGTTGTTGTTTGTTTTGTTCTATTTTGAAGTATTATTTGTTTGTTTTCAATTGTAAGTCAGAAATAATTAGATTTTGCACTCTGCTTTACTTACTTGGTTTGGGAAGTTCAACTTTTGGAAATCAAAACAGCACAAGAAATATGGAGGCTTTAGTAACAAAGTACTTATACTTGCAGCTATATTAAATTCAGTACAGCCTTGTAAATTAATATGGTCTGCCTGATGAGAGTAAGCTCAACCAAAATATGTGCAGATACTTGGCTTTGTTCGCTATGAGAAGCTCTACTAACCAAGCAGTTGCCAGCTTTATTAATTCTTCCTGACTGTTGGGTCGTCCTGATTGTTTGTTTGTTGCCATTAGCAGATTTCTTTTATAAATTCTCTCAATGTTGCCATATGTTGCTGCCTACTATCAGTCAGGGGTGGACTGGAACAGCCAGCAGAGGAAATTGAACTAGAGCAGAACTGAGGAAGAGTGTAGCCATATCTTTCTTACTGAAATACAATTTATTTTTTCTGCTAGCAATATGGAATTAGGGAGAATTCCTCAATGAAATAATTGTGGCAATATTCAAATGGATAGAACTTCACTACATTTTACAGAAGTTAAAGAATAAAACATAACACATGAAAAAATTATCATAGTCATTTTGAATGTTTGTTTTTTAACCCAATACTGTAAGTAATCTACATGTACTTCCTTTTTGAGTATTCTTCTGAGTAAACCTTTAGATAGCTAGATTGTTTTGGTGTTGCTGATTGTTTTAATGTGAAACTAACCCAATTTAAATTTCTCACTATAATCAGGAGAATATATTGAAAGATATTCAGTAACATGCAAATATTTTAATACTAAAATTACACAGAGAGCATTTGAAAATAGTCTGAAGGGTAGAATTAATTAGAAAAATAAACTCCACGTCTGTCTGAACATATGTTTCTGGAGTTCCTGCTGTGGCGCAGTGGATTAAGAATCAGACTGCAGTGGCTTAGGTTCACTGCAGAGGGGTGGATTCCAATCCCTGGATCTGCACAGTGGGTTAAAGGATCTGGCACTGCTGCAACTGTGGCATAAATTACAATTGCAGCTCAGATTCAATGCCTGGCCCAGGAACTTCCACATACTATGTTACAACCATTAAAAAAAAAAAAAGTGTTTCTACTGTAAACATTCATTGGTTGGATTTTAATTCAAATATATCCAGAGGAAGAAAACATCATGGAAAAAGAGATTAGGTTTAAGTCCTTATTCTGCTTTAAAATAGGTGTATTTTATTAGCCAAGTCATCTAATCCATCTACCTCAGTTTCTTCCTTTAATTAGTCAATACTTACTGTGTACTTAATGAGGTCAGCAGAGAGAATATCAGGTTCTCTAAGGGGAGAATATGCTTGAAAAATATCATGGAAGCAAGTGTGGGTAGAGAGAAGCAATCAAAGGGAAGTGAGAGCAAAGAACAAGAGGTAATAACTATACCAAACTGGGATTTTACTGTGAATTAGGAGGGAAGATATTGGTCTGTAACAGAAGGATAACCCCACTTTCAAGGTATATCTCTGTTTACAGTATAGAAAATAGTGGTAAAGAGGCATGTAAACAAGTTAGGGTCTCTTTCAATTGAAGAAGAGAAGTTATGATAGCATGGTCAGAGCAGCAGCAGCAGCAGAACGAAAAGAAAGAAGATAAATTTGAGGTATATTTTGAAAGTTGAACTACCAAAATTTGCTGGTGAATTGAGTAGATTGTGAGGAAAAGAAGAAAATCAATGATACTTCCTGGGTGTTTGATTTCAGGAGCTATAAGTGCTGAATTAGGATTTATAAGAAGGTAAGATGGGACAGAGTTTGGGAGCAACATTAGGACTTTGATTTTAAACATGTTAGTTATATATCAAATGAACCCTTTGGATAGCTCTATAAAAGCCTAGAACTTACAGAGTAGTCTGTCTTTGAGATATAAATTTTGAATTCATCAATATGTATATAGAATTTACAGCCATAATACAGGATGCTAAAATTTAGATAGTGAGTCTAGAGAAGTTCAAGAATTAAGCCACAGGGCCTTCTAAGGGAAGGAGGAAAGAGGAGACCTGAAAAGAAGACCCAACAGGAACAGATGGTGAGATGGAGTCACAGCCTATAGAATAATTCTTTCAGGACCACATGAAGGAAGTATATCAAGAAAAAGAGGCTAATTAGTTGCTCCAAATTCTGACAAGTGGATGACTAACACAGGTGCAGGGATTAGACTAGACAATTCTGGATTAGATTCCATGTGGCAATTTTGAGGTTAGTCTGAGTAGACTAAATCCAAAGGAAAACGAGCAAATAGGAAGTAGTCAGAGAGAGAGTATAGGTCCAGCTTGGAGGAATTTCTCCTCTCTTAGAGAGGTACTAAAATGGATGTAACTGATGAAGAGGATTTTGGACTGCTGAGAAGGTGACTGAGTTCCTTTTTTTTTTAATGTAAAAGTTATTACAGGATATTTGTATACTGGAAAAAAAGAAACCAATAAATCAGGAGAAAGATGAAGAATTACTGGAGCAATATCCTTGAGTAGGTGAGAGCAGGTGTTTCCTGCTATATATGTGCAAGCATGAACCATTGTCAACAGCAAAGACCATTCATTCAAGGTAATAAAATCCAAGGTGTGTATGTGTTCAGATGTCTGAAGGGAGATAGGTGTGGTGATAAAGCTCACCAAAGTTCTCTTCTTACTGTTTCAAAATTTCTCAGTAATCTAGACTACAAAGCTATCAGTTGGTAATGAAGAGAAGATAAGTGGTAGGAGTTATGAAGAGAAAGGTTGAAATGGCCATCTAAAACCATGATACTCAAAGTATAGAATTTGTAGGGCAGAATACCAGAAAAGAGGAGTCCTTAGGAAAAGACCTCTATAAGTATGTGTGGGGCCACCTCACTGACTATCATCTGAGCATGTGCAAAGGGAAATTCCATTATGCTGAATGAAGAACAACTTTCAGGGAAAAAACAATTATAGGAGAGCTATAAGCTAAATAATTAGTAGAACACACACATATCCAATGAGTAGTGAGGTTTTAACTGGCAGGCATAGAAAGACTTTGTTGAATGCAAGATGGCCACGGTTGGATGCAGAGGAAGGCCTCACTCTAGTCATTGGGCTAAATTATCCCAAGTGTAAAGGTTATAATAGACCATCTGTTAATAGGTTAAAAAAATTTAAAGGGATCAGACCTACATCCAAACTACCTAACTTAAGGCAAGAACAAAGTCCAAGACTCTTTAAAGAAAACAACAAGCTACACACTCACAATGGCAATACACCAATAATATACCAGAGTTCCCATCATGGCACAGTGGAAATGAATCCGACTAGGAACCATGACGTTGCAGGACTCGCTCAGTGGGTTAAGGATCTGGCGTTGCAGTGAGCTGTGGTGTAGGTCACAGATGCGGCTCGGATCCTGCATTACTGTGGCCGTGGCTGTAGCTCCAATTCTACCCCTAGCCTGGGAATCTCCATATGCTGCAGGTGAGGCCCTAAAAAATATATATATATACCAAATATCAAAAAAAATACAAATAAAGCCATAAAATATGACCCATAATCATTAGGGGGAAAAAAGGAGATCTAGAAATGATGATGAAAATGAGGTAAGGCAAACAAGAAATAGGAACTAAATAACAGATGAGACAAACAAAACATAGATTAAGACAGTAGATTTAAACTCTAAAATATCAATGATTACATGAAAAGTAAATAATCTAAATACATCAAATAAAAGGTAGGTCTTATAAAACTGGATAAGAATAACACAGAACTATTTGCTGTCTAAAAAGAGACGCATCTTAAATTAAAAAACTGAGAGGAGAGATAAATATCAGAAAGCAAGGGAGTTCCCGTGGTTGCTCAGTGATTAACGAATCCGACTAGGAACCATGAGGTTGCGGGTTCGATCCCTGGCCTTGCTCAGTGGGTTAAGGATCTGGCATTGCTGTGAGCTGTGGTGTAGGTTTCAGACACAGCTCAGATCCGGCGTTGCTGTGGCTGTGGTGAAGGCCGGCAGCTACAGCTCCTGTTAGACCCCTAGCCTGGGAACCTCCATATGCCATGGGTGCAGCCCTAGAAAAGATTAAAAGACAAATAATAATAATAATAATACTAGGGATAAAGAGGATCAATTCATGCAGAAGACATTGCAATTCTAAATGTTCAAAATACATGGAGCAAAAACTGAAAGAACTGAAAGGAGAAATAGAGAAATCTACAACTGTAGTTGAAGATGTTAACAAACTTCTCAGTAACTAACACTGATAGAACAAACAGACAAAAACAATAAGGAAAGAGAAAACCTAAATTATATCATCAACCAATTGAACATAATTGACCTTTATGAAACTCTCACCCACGGTAGTAGTGGGTGGCACAGAATCCACAAAAATTCATGCCAGCCTGGAACCTCAAAATGTAAATTTATTTGAAACAAGCGTCTTTGCAGATGTAATTAAGGTAAGGACCTCAAAATGACATCATCTTGGATTAGAGTGAATCCTAAATCCAATGGCACTGTACTTACAAAGACTGAAAGGGAAAAGGCACAGAGATGATGCAAATACAAATCTATAGAATGGAAAGACAATTCTACAAGCCAAGGAATACCAAGGATTATTGGTAACCACCAAAAACTAGGAGAGAGGCATGGAATGGATTTTTCCTCAGAGCGTCCAGAAAAAATAAACCCTGCCAACACTTAATTTCATACCTCTGGCCTTTCTGAATGGTGGCAGAATAAATTTCTTTTGCTCTAAGCCACCTAGTCTGTATTAATTTGTTACACTGCCCTAACTACAGTGTAATACACATTCTTTCCAAGTGCACATGTAGCCTTCAACAGAACTGAAAAGTCTTGATAATTCCCAAAGTATTGAGATCATATAGAAACTCTTCCCAGATTACAGACTCCAAAAACTTAAATGAGAAATCATCTTCAGAAAGATATTTTTGAAAATTTGCAAATATTTTGAAATTAAGCATTAAACGTATATAAATCATAGGTGAGTGAAGACATCACAATGAAAATAAAAAAACATCTTGAACTGAGTGAAAATAAAAATCATATAAAAACATTTAAAAAATCAAAATCTGTGGGAGGCAGATACAACAGCAATTAGTTATATGTTTCATTTTATTCACTTCTATCATAAATTAAGAAAAATCTAAAATCAATGATTTAAAAATCTATTATAAGAAACTAGAATAATATGAGCCAATTAAATCGAATAAGTAGAATAAAAAATAAAAATAGAAGTTAATGAAATGGAAGACAAAAACACAAAAGGAAAAAATAGTGAATAAACAATAAAAGCAAAATGTTGTTCTCTGAAAATATTAAAAATATTTATATATTCAGTTAGAATCATCAAGAAAAAATAAAAAGAAATGAATTACTAATATCAAGAATAGAAGAGATTTGCAGATCCCACAGATGTTACCAGAATGAGTGAAAATTATGACCAATTAATGCCAATAAATTTAACAATCTACATGTACACACTACTTATAAGACAAAAATTGCCAGAACTGACACAAAATGAAATAGAAAATCTGAATGGCTGTATTCTTTATGAACAAAATTAATTTTGTAATTAAAAATGCATGTAAAGAAAACCCCCAGACCTCCATGAATTCTGTCAAATATTGTTTGGAAGAAATAATATAAATTCCATACAAACTCACTTGTCAACAACTAAACGGACTTAGTGTAGTTGAATCATAAAATAGAATACTACTCAATAATGAAAACGGGAAAACTACCAAATCATGCAAAAAGACAGATGGATCCATCTAAAAGCATTATACTTGAGCTTAACTAGATCCAAAGAAAATATATTACATAATTTTATATATGAATTTTGGAAATGAGACAGAAAACATAACTTGATAATTAGCAATTTACCTTAAATTTTAAATTCTGTGAATTGATAGAAATTGTATTAATTTTCAATCTACATATTTTAAATTTCTTGCTAGGCTCTATTTATTTGCATTAAAATAATACTATTCTTTTTACACAATTCCACTTCTAATTTGTAACTGTCTTTTTTATTTCTCTTGCTATATAAAGTCTTAACTATACAAACTAACTGGTTTTTACTAAATTAAACCATTATAATGTACATGGATAAAAAATGTACCAAAAGTGAGAAAATGTGCATTAAGAAATGAACAGATTATTCAGGTTGTTTAAGCTTTTTCCATGTATATTTTTCCTGTCCATTTGCAATTATTCTCATATGTCATGTCTGTTTACATGACACCCGCACTGGAAAATATTACATATTGATTTTATATTATAATAAAATTACATTTTATTTCTTTAGACATTTTTTCCCAGTAGTAGCTAAATAAGAGCTAAATTTGAATTTTATTTGTCTATTTAGTGAAAAATATTTAAAAGTGTGTAATAATTTTTCATATCTCTTCAACAGGATTTGGAGTTGAAAGGAAAAATTGGACATATTCTAAGCTATTTATATTTCTTATTAAATACAAAATAAATTAGAAGAATCTTATTTAATCTAAACATGAGTTCAGACCCTGTTCAGGTATATATTCCTACACCTAGGGAGACTTAAAATTTCTTCCACAACAGGTTTTCTACTCATTTTTCACATTGATTGTCTCCAGACCCAGGCAGAAGTAAAAGTTATGGGGTTTCACCTGTACACGCACTTTTAAACAATGTATCTAAGTTTTGCTGAGCTTTGGAAAGTATGCTGAAGGTTTATTTTGTGTTCAGGGCAAAGGTTGACTTCTTTCTTATTACAAACTATTTCGCTACCTCAATCTTTCCATGAAACAAGAGACAGATATTCCCTTCAGAAAGTCATTGCCTTGCAGGGACACAGAATTACATGTCAAAAAAACAGGCCTCAGGAAAAACAAAAGTTAATAGGAACTGACCTTATTTGCATGCACATCCTATCAAACAGTTCAAGGTTTGATGGCTTAGGGAGAAAATGATTTTTCCTTTAAATCCCTACAGTATGTTCTTTCTACTATCTTTCCTAATCTCATCATGTTAAAATATGTCCTGTTGGTGGGATCCTAAACAAAAACAGTATTTACATTAAAAGGAAGAAGTATCTATGATTCATCTCACATATGTCATCTACTTATTATTATAAGAGATAGCTTAAAATTTGGCAAACACGGACTTCTAATATTAGATAATATAGAGACAATACTTCAGGAAGACTATGACCATTATAATTTAGGATTCATAAGTAAGAAGGTAAGTAGTCAGTATTAATTGTGAATAATATAAGTATTCCCAAATATATTTCAAGATAAAATAATCATACATTTATGCTTATTTAAGCATGCAAAAATATCAGATTGGCGTGTATTATTAATGATGCAAAAGTAAAAATAACAATTTTCTAAGAGAATCTAAGCTTAAAAATTCTCATTTTG
>PVHT020000009.1:6025399-6101544 GCA_004024745.2 Catagonus wagneri
AAAAATTCTCATTTTGAGTCATTATCAATACATTCATCTGCCTCTACCTTGAATAATAGATCAATGTTAATAATTAATTTTGGTACACTTCAGACAATATATTTACTTTGCATGAATGAGAACTGATAAACTTCTGAATAACTTTCTATAGAAAGCTCAATTACCTCCTTTTGAACTTAAAAAATTTAATGATTTACTTTTTTTTTAGCCACACCCATGGCATGTGAGGGCCAGGGGTTGAACCTGTGCAACAGCAGTAACCTGGGCTGCTGCAGTGACAAGGCCAGATACTTAACCTACTGTACCACAGGGGAACTCTAATGATTGATTTTAATACTAATGATCGATTTTAATACATGGAAAAATAACATGTAAGATTCAAAACCACATCTATATAGAATATACTTCATTTGAATAAATGTGTGTATTGCACATATGCCTGTTTGCAAGGAGAGAACTTCATAGGTAACACTGTGCACACTGTAGTCATATATTCCTCAATTCGTTTATTATTAATTTTATAAATAAAAGTTATTGAATATTAATGTGATCTCAGTTAAGTCTCCTTGATTCATTACCTACATTTGAGTGCCTGGTCTAAGGAAAACACCACCATTTCAATACCTGCTTTACAGAGATTTCATACTTACTAGAGGCTGGGAATACAAAGATAATTAGAGAATATATCTGCTCTCAAATTTCCTAACATAACGAACTTTACTAAATTTGAAATATTAGAAGATGAAATTCAACATTTCAACCTCTAAAAGGAAAATGTTAGGGCTCCTTTTATCTCTCTCCAAAGTTCATAAAGAGAAAAAGAGAAAATCAATTAATTTATTTGCTAAATGTTATTTTAAGATTGATTATTCTAATTAAGCAATATATGCATATAATTTAAAATCCTATGGGCTTAAAAGGAGGAGGTTTCCTTTTCCATTGCTCAAACTTAGTTACTCTCACTTAAAGAACCACTATTAACTGTCTACGTGTTTTCATTTTTCTGATGGCTATTTGCAGTTCTCTAAATAATATGCTGATATAGCCCTAGACTGATGTTCCATTGTTGTATATGCTTTATGAAATAAAGATGTTAGCAAACATATCTTTTCTGTCATCATTTTACAACATTAGGGATAAAATTCACATTCTGCTGCCTAACATAACTAGATGTTTTTGTTCATTAGTAGGTTTAGATATTGAAAACTCAGTAAACTGGAATATGTATTATTATGAATATATAAATATTGTTCAATGTAGTCAAGCAATATGCTATGATTACAAATTTTTCTCTAATTTTATATTTCTGTTCTTATATTTATATAGTGAGTTAAGTAGTTTAGTTATACTGTATTTCATATGAATTATTTTTAATATTTGCTTTTCTCTAAAAACAGCATCGCAAATTTTGCTGAGATTGTGATATTTTTAAAAATTTGTTTTTTTAATTGTCTGCACTAGGGCTAGTCTTTATCTTGATTTTTTTTCTTCTTTACTTTCTCCTCTAATATCACATAGATTTTTTTAATCCACTCATATTTAAGAATGAGGCAGTAGAAGAGTTTCTGGCATCTCTCATTATCTGAATGGATGTTGTTGACTAGTAGGAAATGTTTAGGATTACATGATAGGCAGGTAATCCCAAATAGAATACTGAGGCTTTGATTTGCAGCACAAATATCCACTACATAAAATGTCGTGTCATAGTTGCTTATATTTTTATAAGAAATGTATTTTAATATATATTTATTTGAATTAATTTTTGCTTGTTGAACATGCAAATATCTGGCTTCTCGTCCCTTCATATGCAGTGTTTGGACAGTGAACTATTTTGCTTCATTTAGTCCTGTTTCCTGTCTAACTTCTTACCACTGCCCCCAGTACTAATCTGAATCAGCAGTCCATGTTGATTTTACTAAGGAGGCCTCATATTCTAACTGTTCTTTCTCATCTTCATTTCTCCCATTAATCACTCCTCTTCCATATGCCTTCTGTTGTTCTACTGTTACATGTTAAACCTCTATTCTTACTGTAATGCAGTTTCAGGAAGGAGAAATTGTGTATGTTCCTTGGATGACCTAGAACAAGACTTATAGCTTATCTGGGATTCTAATATTCTATCTGTAAAATGGAAGGACGTTCAGGTATTTGTCTTAAATTAGTATTTCCCTCACTATATTCCTCAGTGTACTTGTTCCATTAAGTATTAACAGATATTTAATCAGCCATAAAAAAGAACAAAATAATGCTATTTGCAGCAACATGGATGGAACTAGAGACTCTCACACTAAGAGAAGTAAGTCAGAAAGAGAAACACAAATACCATATGATATCTCTTATCATCTAATCTAATATGTGGAATATATTAGAATATATCTAATATATGAAATATATCCAGTATATGGAATCTAATATATGGCACAAATGATCCTTTCCACAGAAAAGAAACTCATGGACTTGGAGAACAGACTTGTGGTTGCCAAAGGGGAGGGGGAAGGAGTGGGATGGAATGGGAATCTGGGGCTAATACATGTAAACTATTACCTTTGGAATGGATAAGCAATGAGATCCCGCTGTATAGCACTGGGACCTCTACCTAGTCACTTATGATGGAGCATAATGTGAGAACAAGAATGTATGTATGTATATTTGGGTCACTTTGCTGTACAGTAGAAAATTGACAGAACACTGTAAACTAGCTATAATGGAAAAAATAAAAATTATTTGAAAAATAAATTTTAAAAAGTATTAATAGATATTTTATGATTAAATATTAGATGCTGTATAATATATTCACCACTAGAAAATTTACATATACTTTGGTATAATAAAATCCGGGAAAATCCAGCAAAGGAACTTGTTTAACAATTTGTTACCCATCATTACTCATCATGGAAAATTATAATTAGTGAAGAACATACAATATCTCAGAGAATTAGTGGTCTTTACTAATTTTATAAGTAATAATTTGTGTATTTCTTACATAATGTCTATGTGACAAAAGTCTTGAAACATAACCATGGAATTTCCATTTTAAGACCCAAGGCTACTCTAACAAATGAAAACAAATAAATAAAAATATAAATTCTCTATAACCTCTCATTTTTTCTTGTTATGGCTGCACTCAGGGTATATGGAAGTTCCTGGCCCAGGGACTGAATCTGGGCTGCAGCTGTCACTTATGTTGCAGCTGTGGCAACACCAGATCCTTAAACCCACTATAACAGGCCAGGGATTGAACTCACACCTCTGCAGTGACCCAAGCCACTGCAGTCAGATTCTTAACCCACTGTGCCACAGGAAGAACTCCTCTCCAATCTTTCATACATCAAATAAAGCCAAAAATTACCTAAAGAAACAACATAAACAGAAATATAACATTATTATATAGAATATATTTTCATGCTTTTGGAATTTAAGTGTCAAATTTCACAAAACCACATACTGGTACTTTTCACCTTTTGACATATATAATTGACGTTACTCTATACAGTAACTTTCAATGTAATTATGTCTAGCTCACACATGTTCATGTAACTGAAAATCTCCCTTGATTAAATGGGAGAATTAATAAAGACAATTCATAGATAATAGGAATGCTGCTAAGTTTACCAAATATATCAGCAATTATTATGTAATATACAAGCAATTAAAGACTATGTAGGATTAAAAAGTAATAATGATATCTAATCTGTATCTTTAAAGAAAATAAGAACAAAATAAAAACTATAAATAAATGTATTATATTAATTTTAACTCATAGGTACCCTTCAACATAAAAATAACAGAATGTTAAGGAGAAAGATCATGGGGTATGTCTTTTTTTATATAAAAAGGTAAAAATTAAACCAGATACACAAGGCTTTGAAAATCCATGAAGAACCTATAGTATACTATCAAAATTTTTTTCACTTATTCAACAAGTACTTAATGATGCCTACCATGAACAAGAAATATTTTTAATAGCAGCAAAATCTTCAACTTTTAAGACTTGATATGGTTTATTAAAGTTTCCATCATCAGATCATACATAGGGATGAGTTTTGGTAATCCTATGTATGATCTAAAAGTGCATGTGAAGTTAAAGTAATAAAATGAGTTTTTATTATAGCTTGTAAAATAATTCCAAAGAAAGTTTTAAAATGTGCCACGTCTTACTTGATTGCAACAATTTTTGAAGGAAGCAAGGATTATTTTAAAGGACAATTTAGATTGGAAAAAAAATTTAGATGAAAAATAGTTATTTTTCATAGTTTATAGCTAAAGATCCATAGACTGAAAACACATAAACTGAGGTCTAAAATAAGCCAAGGTCGAGATTATAAACGTCATAGAACATTTAAACAGGCTTTGTTTCTTTTTCCTCATTAAGATAACTGTCAATATTCCATACCTCATACATCTTGTATGAGGCTTAAGTAGATCATACCTATTAAATAATCTGTGATTTGAAGATAAACTTGCTCAGCTCAGTAAGTATGAAATGTATATACTGCCAGGAATTAATTAGCTTGATTACTGTTTTCTAAAGTATATTACTAAGATTCCTAGTCCAAAAAAAAAAAAAAAAGTTCCTACGGTCAAAATAAATTTCAAGCCAAAGACTCAAATGTACAACAAATGCAATTTTCTATACTTTTCTTTCACAAGGATAATTTCTAAGTTGGGTCTCCATTCCAGCTGGTTGTAGAAATACAATTTCAATCACTCAAGGCCCTTAGGGGACAGGAGGCATCTTGTCTGGGCTGTCATTGCCTACCAAAGAAGTATCTTCTGAGGTGTCCTTTTTCTTTTCTGATAT
Source organism: Catagonus wagneri (assembly GCA_004024745.2). NCBI lineage: Eukaryota > Metazoa > Chordata > Mammalia > Artiodactyla > Tayassuidae > Catagonus > Catagonus wagneri. Next base: position 6,030,201 of record PVHT020000009.1, read on the forward strand.
TTGGTGATTAGGCCTGGCCAACAACCCCCACACTGCCTCATTATGTCCTGTTCAGGGCTGCTAGCTCTCAGTGCTGGTCCATGCTTGGTCTTAGTCATAAAAAAATAATCTTCCAGTGAGCTTTCATGGAGCTAGGACCCAGATTGTCCTTGCTTTCATTTCTTAGCTTTTGCTGTTTCCCCTATCACACTTTTTCCTCTCTATCCAGTTAAAAACAAACAAACAATTTTCAGAGAGTTTCTGAAGAGAATACATAATCGCAGTGGCTGCCCAAAAATTCTGAATTCAAAACCCTTTCCAATTTGGCATTCTTCAAATTTATTAAGAAACTTAAAAAAAAAATACCTGTTAGCATTTACAAGAACCAATGTTCCCAGGAACACAGCTTAAAAATACCTACATTAATCTTTGAAATAACTTAGTAGTAATAAAAATGCTACTAAAACTTTTTACTACTATTTAGAAAAAAGAAAGAAATCTATATCATGGTGTAAACAAAGTTACCAAACTATTTTGACATGCAATAATATCTAATTTTAAATTCTGTTCGATTATCTCATAAATGTTTTATTTTTGAAAAATTTAAAATAGGTACTCAGTGAACAGGACATTTAATTCTAAATCCAAATTACGTAATTTTGAAATAATTTCCTTGTTTCAGGGAAATAGCTACAGTCTTCACTGTGAATCTGACACCATTAATAGATAATGAATGCCCTTTTTAACATTCTTTAAAGAAAGAGCGGTTTGCCTGCCATGTAATGTCATGCTTAGGAGTTTCATTAGGCTTATATAAAGGCTTACTAGTTAGATCTCAAAAGCCTAAGACCTTTTCAAGATTTTTCCTTTCCGGGTCTAGATCACAGACAATTATTTTAATGCATTTCTTAGCTATTAATAATATGCCTATACATTTTGTAATAAAAAATTAAAAGGTAGATAAGTATATATTTATCATTAAAAAGGATTCCTACATGTTCTGAAATCAGCATCTTGTTTAATTTCATGTCCGAATTAATATCATCAATCATAAATGTATATGTTGTATACATTTATGATTGATGATATAATTATTTATTTAACTCTACATCCACAAGCAAAAAAATTATGTATGTTAAAATTCACTTTCATCCATATTTCTTAAAATATCCTGAATTACTTAAGGCTTTTTTATTAAGATGTTCAGATTTGTAATTGTGGTAGAGGTGAGTTATGGTAAGGATGAGGGAATGACTTTGTCTTCAGTGAGTTAATGACGTTTGAATATGTTAATATTTGATTTTTTAGGACTGAGAATCTCTGCAACAACAACAAAATAAAGATCAGGGCAAGTAATGTAAATATTATGTAAATCAAGGCAAATTCCTAGATAAAATGGCAGAGTAAGTAGTTTTCATGCCATGAAAATTATAGAAAACTTTAAAACTTAATCTTTACACAATTGATGTATACTGTAGTGTTTTGATTCTTACTATTTAACTTTGATTTCAAAGATAGGATTTCAACATGCAAATATCATTACATTTTTTTCTTAAGTAAATTGGTTTAACATATAGGAAAACTGGAATTTATAATTCCTGTGCATTTGTGGTTCCCAGATGCAATGCTAATAAAATGTGAAATTGTGATGCTCACTAACAGTTTGAAAGTCACTCTGATCAGTGACTAAGGAGAAAAGAAGGTCAGAAATCATGCTCTACCTTTGATTGGCTACTTGCCATTTGGCAAGGAATTTAATTATGTGCTTCAAATTAATCCATTTATAATAAATGCCTGTCTTCTAAAGAAATTTTATGACTCCATTAATATAAAACTGTCGCAACATGTTGCATTCAAGGTCCTCCTAAAGTGTTATTGCCTGTATATTGATCTGAACTTTCTTATCTTTAAACTATCAGCCTGCTATATGCTAAAAAGTCTGTTGGAGGTCGTAAAACTGAGGTATGTCAATGTTTGATCAATTTCAGCCCTGTAATAACAGGGTGTTTGGGGATAATGGTTTTAGTACTTGGTTTGCCATTAGTGTAAGTCATTGGATACTTTTAGAAATAGCATAGGAAAGCAGAAACAAACATAAACTCTATTATTATAAAATCACAAGACTGATACCAATTTGAATGATCATGCAGAAATACTCCTTGGACAGCTATTTATTTCTACACTGATCAAGCAGTAACTCAGGAGTACTGTAGAATATAATTCTTATACCACAAGAGCCCTCGGGATATAAACTGAGTACCTAAAACCCCTCCATGTTGGTAACCAAAGATGATATGCAGATGCAGAGAGAGACAGGGTCCCCAACATGCCAATGGATTTCAAGTCTTCAACGTCATTCAGCTAATTTTATAAGAAATCTCACTGGCGCAATGAGGATTTCCCTCTACCAAATTTTATTTTGGTGGCAAAATTCTATAGCATGGTGACATGCTCTGATTATGCAAAAGTCAAAAGTAAAGGATGTGCTATCACTAACAGAAAAAACTTGGGAGCTTAAAAAAAATGAGAAAATTTAATTATACATAAAATTTATCCCTTATTCATTACACTCATTCACAGTTGCTATTATAAAATAAATTTTATTAAATATGACAGTATTTTCAGAACCTTGGTTTCATGTTTTGAGATAGGCCTTGATTGTTACATGTATACATCTATGATTATACATACATATATAATATATAATACATGGTTGCTTTTAGTTAGATTCACATCAAATGGGCTTTTACATGGGTTAATTTTCTTTGGATAATGAGGAACATCCTCTGTGTAGCAAGACTGACTCAAAAACACCACGTTTTAATACTCAAACCAGTTATTACAGTGTACCAGAGACCATTTAAATGGCTTTCAATTTTTATCATAGTCTTTAAGTACAGAGAGATCTTAATCTCTACGGTATGCCTTGAGCAAATGATATTCACAGTATTTTAGGAATAATTTTTAAAATAAAAATTCTATTCACAACTTCTAATAACAACGCAAATGCAACACAAAATCTCTCCTTTTTGCCTGGACATGATGTACTGCATTTTTTTAAAAAAAATTTATTGTGATTTTATTATTGTAAAGTAATTTATTGTAAAGTTAATTATTATTGTAAAGTAATTAACATGGTACACTTTTTAAAATATTTTTTTTTAATAACACAAAAGCACTCGTAATTATTCCACCCAGAGATGATTATTTTGAACTCTTGAGGTAGCTATTCACCAGACCCACCAGAACACTAAGACTGACCAAGATAAATGTTAGTCATTGGGGCAGCCTCAGAAAGTGTGGGGTGTTTGGTACATGGATCAACACTTTTCCTCCTCAGGAGAAATTGAGAGCAGAGTTTTTTCATTCACTCACTCATGGTCTGAGCAGAGGGAAGGATCTGCTGATTCATGCTGCTATCTCCTTCTCCTCAGGGTGGCTCGGCTGTGCAAGTACCTTCAGAACTCCAAGACTGAAAAGACAGAATTCAGTCCTCTGGGGAGAGAGACCCCTCGAAAAAGTTGCGGTGCTGGATGTACAAATCAACCGCTTCCCACCCCTGGGGAAAGCTGGGAGCAAGTGAGTTCCTTCTTGATTTTATGGTTTTGTGTCAGGGATAGGGATTCTGGAGAGTATCCAGAATCTCACCACTGGCTCCTGGTTTCATATTTTCTTGGGTACAGGAAACTTTTAATTCATTTCTGAATTTCTCACAAAGGAAATTTGTCCATGAACTGCTGCTGAATCTTTCTGTTTTTGGGGGGAAAAAAGAGTCCAGGGCTTCCTACTCTGCAGCTTGCTTATGTCAATTTCATAGGTTTCTCTATTATCATACCTTTGAGCTTTGGGGTATGTTTGTTTTGAAGAAAAGTAATTTGCATGTAAGTTTTTTATTTCCTAAGTTACATGTATTTAAATAAGGAGGAATCACAATTCTACAGCAAGAAAGTAAGATTTTAAATAAAATTATTCAATATTGCAGGAAGATCTCAACTATTTCTTTCTAATTCATATGTGGTCTTTACCACTAATGTAGTCTAAATGTCTTCCTAACTCAACAATCCTGTGTGCAATAGTTTTAGAACTGAACCTTCTTCTAGTTTCCAGAATTCTATTAATGATTCTTTAAGAATAGCAGATACATGATATGGCTTCAAAAAGGACCACATGGGAATAATCCTTTCAAAATTATTTACATAATTATGTATTAAAATTCATTTCCTTTGCTTTTTTGCACCATGTTCTGCCAATGATACGGGCAGACTAAATTTTGAATTCTGAATCTCACTTACAGATAACAACTCACTTCTTGGCACCTTATTAATTACCAGGCTTATCGTTCATCTTGTTTGTCCCTTTAAGACTACTGGACCCCTGCCTCTGTGTTTTGCACATCCTGTCAATGATCTCATGTTGGCAGTGGGCACGTTTTAGAACCTGTGTCAAGTGCAGTTTGTAGGTTTCATAAGCACATGTCTTGTCAGCATCTAAAAATTAACATATCTAAATTTAAAACTTCAAAATGTTCCATCCTTTACCCCATTACTTTCAAACTTTCAGTTCTCCATAATGACACAATCTAGACAAAAGAACTCGAAACCTCTTTAGCTTCTCCCTCTTCTTCATTTTCATGCTAGCAGTTTTTAGTTTCCCTCTAGTTTGCTACAAAAACCTCTTTCTATTCATTCTCTCAGAAAGACCCACGTAACTCCTGCCTTTACCCCTAGGTTCTTTAAACAGCATCAAGGACACCTCTAGTAGCTAGACCTTCTTTAGTCCAATTCTTCTATATCATCTAACAAAATGCTCACAGAATCATAGAAAAAATGAAGTTTTAAAGCTTCAAGGGGTCTAAGATACATAATTCAAGACTCTTACTGTATTTTCCTAAATCCAAGCTCTGATTTGTGTCTCCCTTCACACCTGAATCAAAATTTTTCAATGACTTCCTTTAACTTAAATGAAATTCAAATGCTTGACCTGATCATATAACTTTTTTCTTTTTCCCCTCCTTTAATTGCCACACCTGTGGCATATGGAAATTCCGAGGCCAGAAGTCATACTGGAGCTGGAGCTGCAGCTGTGTCCTACACCACAGCCACAGCAACACCAAATCTGAGCAACGCTGAATCTGAGCCACGTCTGTGACCGACACCACAGCTTGCAGGAAGGCCAGATCTTTAACCCACTGAGCGAGCACAGGGAGTGAGCCTGAATCCTCACAGAGACATCAGGTCCTTAACCCACTGAGCGATAATGGGAACTCCCTGATCATGCATACTTTCAGTTATATGCAGTCAGTTCATCTTTCCACCCTCATCTCTTCCCATTCCCCTCCATGATTTATATACTATAGCCCACCCATCTCACCCCTTTCTAGGCATGTCCTAATATATTATTCTCTTCCATCCATTAAGATTTAATTCTTATCTATCCTTAGGTAGCAGTTCACGCTTATTTTATTCTGTAGCTAAAGAGAATTCAAATCTTTGAGTTAGCTATTTCTACATACATATAACATAGCACTTAGTATCTTGTTTATCATTTACTGATATAAGTACTACTTGGTCTTTCTTCCCTATCAACATAGTAATCTCCTTGAGGAACTGGATTATTTATATTGGGCTCCCTTGTATCCCTTTAATAGAGCACCTCCAATTGAGCTTTACATATAGGAGCTTTCAATAAATCTTTAATGAGTGAATGAATCAAATCGAGAGATAGCATTTTACTCATCTCACAATTCATCCTTTGGAATCTTCTGAGGCACATAAGCTGAGCTGATGAATTTCCCAGCCTCAGGAAAAAAAAATGTTAGCTAACGTTATTTTTTTAAGGATCCTTATGTTTTAGTAACTCTGAACCAAAGATCTTTATTTTATTTCTCTGTGCTGTTCTGTGCAGGTTTTTGTTGTTGTTGTTGCCTTTTTGTCATTTTCTTAGGGCCGCACTCACGGCATATGGATGTTCCCAGGCTAGGGGTCTAATCGGTGCTGTAGCCACCGGCCTACGCCACAGCCACAGCAAGGCGGGATCTGAGCTGTGTCTGCGACCTATACCACAGCAACGCTGGATCCTTAACCCACTGAGCAAATGCTAGGGATCGAACCCACAACCTCGTGGTTCCTAGTCAGATTCATTAACTGCTACACCATGATGGGAACTCCTGTTCTGTGCAGTTCTAACCCTATTATTTTTCATCTCTGATTAGAGGTTCTGTGTCTACAAATTATGAAATCTTCATGGGTTCAGTGACTTCCTGCTGTAAATAAATAAAGTGATGTGGCCTCAGTGAATATGGTAATTACATTGTTATAAAGGTATCTTACAGAATGCACACTCAAAAACCAACAAAAAAGTGATGAAGTGCTGGTTTTGCCTTTTTAACTTCTTTACGTTTTTCCACAGAAAAATTCCCAACTCATGCTTTTTTCTCTTAAGTATAAAAATAATGGACTTTGAGAAGATTAAAAAAATGTGAATTTATTTTTATCGTTTTAGTTGTTACTGAGTTAATTATCTTATGAAAGCATATACAATTTTATCAGTTTTATCAGTAGTTTCATTCTAGGGGTTTGTTTATAACTAGATTAACTTCAAATTATGGTAAAAGAAGTCCATATGTTCTAAAACTTCATATTTTCTTTCCACCTTTAGTTATCACACGATATTAAAATTTTATTCACGAGACAATAAATTTCAAATTCTAGGCTCACGAACAAGAGAAGCTTACTTCACCTTTTTGTCTACAAAAAACAGCAAATTGCGTGAAAGAGTTCGAAAATGAAAATAACAAATCTGGAGAGTATGCATAAACACATCTTTGCAATAGGATGTACAGCTGACCTTTGAACAGCTAGAGGGTTAGGAGCACTGATCCTCACACAGTCGAAAGTCTGTATATAACTTTACAGTCAGCCCTCCCTGAATATCCCTGGTTTCAAATCTGCAGATTCAACCAATCAAAAACATGTAGCACTCTAGTAGTTATTTATTGAAAAAAAAAATCTTCCTATAAGAGCAGCTTAAACCAACGTTTGTTCAAAGGTTAACAATATAACATAAATAATTTGTTTCAGTATTAGTATCTGTATTATTTCAAAAACTCCTTGAGTACATAGTACAAATCTACAGCTAAAGCCTAACTTTTTAGTTGAAGTACTTAGCAAAACCATAGGCCTAAATTTCTGAGTCATATAACATGAAAAATACATTGTTTTGGAATATGTTTTATTCAATGCTGGCTTTTTGCTTATGTGACGTTACCTAGGTTGATAATTAGGTTGAAATGAAAAACTACTTTTCCTTTCTTCTTTCATCCAATAAGCATTTATCAAGTTCCAATCTTGTACTAGATTCTATTCTTGGCACTGGAGATATGAAATTCAGTAAGGCTCATTTTAGATATCAAAGCTCTTACAGCTTATTAGAGGGATATATGGGTAAATAAGTAAGGACAATCTTGTTTTATACCCTCCCTATGAACCCTTATTAGTGTGTATATCGTGTATAATAGGGGAAGATGTTAAACTGAATCATATGAAAATGTGGTTTTGTAATTTAAAAGCAATTGGATAATAGTAGTATTACATGGTCCCATTTATAAAATGGAATGGCAATTCTAAATGAAGAGAATGATGATGAGAAATAAAACAAGTCTTGAATAGTGAATCCATAATCGCTAGAGACGGTGAAATGCAGATTGCACCAGCATTGGGCTTGTTTGCCCTCAGATCCATTTAATCTTTCCACCAAGGGGCTGACCCATTTAAGTTGCAGTTTGGTCAATTAAGACTATGTCTGGAGGATGGAAGGTAGCACTTTTTCCATGTTTAGAAGTATCTTTGGTAGTGTCTATGCTTTCTCAATGGCTACAGCTCCTACTGAGAAAAACTACCACTATTTCTGCTTCTTCTGAGTGAGCCTAAGCCCTTAGATTCTGGTAATATCATCTCTCTCCTCTTCCCTCTAATTTAGGATTTGCAACATCTTGTGAGTATCTTAGTTGTTCCAATGCCCTGCTCAGTTTCTTGGTTATTTTTTAAATCGTTTTAAATTATCTGAAGATTATATTTACAGAATATTTTCTAAGAATAGAGCTGACTGATACAGAATTAAGGGGCATATCATTCTTAGTTCTGACTGCTCTAGAGAGGTATCTCTTTCCTTCAGGAACAGCATGTGACCACCTCTGTCCTAGGAAAGATCAAGGCTGTCCCTGAACAGCCTCCTCAATCCCTTCAGAGACAAACATGATTAAGCCTATTGATCAGCTAATGATTTTTTTTTGCCCTTAAATGAACTTCCTTCATCCTACCAACACCTACATCTTTCTAGTAACTGGAAAACCTTAACCTTAGCTAAGATACCTCATGCCAAGTAAACCTCTAACTTCTTCATGATACTGTTTGGCTAGGATTAAGTACTGAGCAAAACCTTTTACATCTACCAGATTATAATTATCAGTATCACTTACTAGAAAATACATATATAACATCTCTACCCAGAGATTCAGAATCAGATTCTGATTGTGGAAAAGGAATATAGATTTCAGCAAAGTACCCAAGAATATTTGGATAAAAGTTTTCCATAGGCCATGCTGCTTTGTTGTACAAGGAAAATAAACAACTAGATAGACAGATACCTATATGTTACTATTTTACATATATAAAATATCAACTTTGCTAAACAGTGAGATTCAAGTAGATTAATTCACATATGGATAACATAAGAGATATAGTAGAAAACATGAATTTATAAATGTTTATTTCCTTAAAGAAAAAGAATAAGTGCCCTGCATGCTCTGTTCAAGAATATTTATGGAGAATAAACTCAACATGATTTCACTTGATTGGAATGTTCAAGTTCACTATTCATTAATATTCTCTTTCCTTAAGCTATAGCAAACCACTCTGAATGATGTAACACTCATTGATAAAATAAGTCAAAATTCGTATCTCCTAGTGTTTGTCTTTTCCTTCAATAATTACACACTGATTAGAAATAAAGATTGCATTAAGTATAATTTCCCTTTCATTATTAGATATTATAAATAAGCTTATATAACAATATTTAACAAAAGTATGTGAAAGAAGACTAGATATTGGTTTGGCTGAAATCTCAACTTTTCTACCGCTCATGAAAGAGGCAGTGATGTCTGGTCTGCAAGAGACACCATGAGAAAAAAAAGGACACGTTACAGATAGAAAACATTTGACAAGGACTGTTAGACTTAAGAACTATAAATGAGTAATAGAGACAACAAATTTTTTTAGATATGTAAGTGTCATATATATTATGGTCGCACCTGAGGCATATGGCAGTTACCAAGCTAGGGGTCAAATGGCAGCTGCAGCTGCCAGTCTACACCACAGCCACAGCAATGCCAGATCCAGCCCACATCTGCCACTTACACCACAGCTATTGGCAACATCAGATCCTTTAACCCACTGAGCAAGGCAAAGGCGCGAACTCACATCCTCATGGGTACAAACTGGGTTCTTAACCCACTGGACCACAACTAGAATTCCTAAGTAACCAATTTTTAATGGAAAAAAGATCCAGAAGTAATATTTTATAAAAAAAACATGATGGATATGTCCAACGAGTACTTGAAAAAGTGCCCAATGTCACCAGGAAAAATGAAATTAAAACTGAGTGAGAAACCACTCCACATTCCTCAGAATGACTAATATTAAAGGGCCAGACAGTATCAGTGTTGGCAAGGATGTGGAGAAACTAGAGCTCTCATAGACTGTTGGTGGAAGTGTAAACTGACACAACCCTATTTGAAATTTTACGACATTTTCTTGTAAAACTAAATGTAAACTTAGCCTATAATCCAACAATCCTACTCCTAGGAATATACTTAAAAGAAATGACAACATGTGTTCACAAAAAGCATTGGTAAAGAATGTTTTTTGTAGCTTTATTCCTAAAAGACTCAAACAGGGGGAAAAAAATCAATAGGAGAAATGTAGAGAAATATTCATTGGAAGGTTACTCACTAATTAAAAAAGGAAACTAATATAACAACATGAGTAAATCTCAGGAAATATACCTAAGTAAAAAGCTAAAGATAAAATCAAGAATAATTTATAATTGACAAGTAATATTCCAGGACAGAAAAAAACTAATCTAGGACTTAAAAAATTAGAAAGGTGATTGCAGTCAGGACTGAGTATAACACTAGAGTTTAATTTGAAAACACTCCTTAAGACGCTGACATGAATTTACTCCAGAGGCAAGTTCATCCTGTCCTTTCTGGAGCCTCGTATAACTATATATTCCCCTACTATTAGGATATCCCCTTCTTTGTCTTGTGGTCCTTCACATCTTTGTTTGTTTCCAACTGTTATTAATTCTCTCCAGTATCACATCCATTCCTGGCACAGGTACAGGTATGCAATAATAGTTTGCAAGATGGAATAAATTTTATTTATATCTAAGTGTATAAAATGAAAAAGACCAAAAAAAAAAAAAAAGACAGAAAGAGAGATTGCAAAAAAAGTTTACTGTCTGAGGAAGAATCCACGGAGCTAGGAATCTCATGTCACCCTGACCTCACTGAAGACAAACTATACCTAATCAACAATACTGACTCAGGACAGCTCTGCTATTTACTATATAACTGTCATTTAGGAGGGATCAGTACTTTGGAGCTCAGTGTAATTCCATAGCATATAGGGAACTAAATTTATTAAGAGAAGTATTATACCTTAAAAAGCAAAATATTTTACTGCTAAACAAAACAGCAGCACACAGAGAGATAAAAATGAAAACATAAGTATTAGAAAGATATACTTTTGGACCCACCACCAAGTTGCAAAACACATTAACACTGGTTCACCATTCTTCTACTCCAGGTATCGCTTTTCTTGGAATATCAAATATAATGACATGTTAAAAGATCTTTTAAAAGATAATCAGGAGCCATCATGGGAAATACCGTATGACTTTGACATTGTATGCAATATTATTTCATCTACTCACCAAGTCTGATTGCTAAGGAGTATAGGTGTCTTGTTTGTAGTGCACTTTCATAAGTCACTTTTTAATTACAAGCAAGCAAGTCAACAATAATATTAAATTTCTGGAGGAAAAGGGAAAAAAAGATGAAGTCTTATCTAATCTGAAAAATACAATGATGAAGTATACTATCTTCAGTAGGATGCTATAGAAAATCACAATGAAATTTCACATCATGATTCTGCATTTCACAGGGAAGAAATATTCAACAGCAACATTAACAGCAATACAAGTGTTGGAGAGCCAGAAGAAAATTGTAAAATGCTAGCTGTGGTTTACAAGGGCGTCTTTCTTTCCCTGACATGAGAAAAACATTGACTGGAGTGGTTTTTTTTTAATATTATATAATTCATACACAGTTTAGAAGAAAATTTACATTAAATTATGCTCTTTATTTATAAGTTTGGGTAATGTATCAGTTTTAGTCTTATTGTTTGAGTAGCTTATTCAGGAAATAATAAAAAAATAACACAATACTTTAAATTAAAACTCAATTGAGAATGAAAAATGATCCCATAACCCTAAAAGTTTTTTCCTATAATGTGTTATTGCTTTAATAAAAATCTATGTTCTCCAGCTGACCTATTTTTTCTTTAGTAGAGATTTTAGCCACTATACTACATAAGCAAAATAAAAGTAAAGGGTGGGAAAGGACTTTCTCAATGTTGGTCTTGTTTTTCCAAGTATTTACTCTAAGACCATGGTTTGGTTTTACAGACAACAACCCCCCAAAAAAGTAGAAACCGATTTGCAGAAACAATAACAACAGCTTGGATATTTTAAAATAATTCCCAGATTATACAGCATTTTCACAAATATTACCATACAACTGCATTCTAGTATAGGCAGTATCATTCCCACTTTATAAATGAAGCAACTGGGCAATGGAGTATTTGAGTACCTACAGTCACTAGCTAGTACAGAAAAAAGGAAAGCTAAAGCCCAGAATGTCTCTAAGACACAGAGTTGCTACCAGTGTTAAAATCCATCAGTTGTTTAGGTCTTGTGGACTGAAATAAAAACATACATAGTAAGAGCTGTGCGTTTCAGTTTTATTTAAGGACTTTTAAAGACTATAGTCCCAGGAGGCATGCTCTCATCTCTGAGGAACTGCTCAGAAGAGGTAAGGGGGAGGTCAGGATACATGTGATTTTGGAAAAGAGAGTACTTGCAACCAAATGCGTATCTCCATAAAAGGTTGATGTTAGTCACAAGGAACAGATATCTTAGCTAATGGTTTTAGTGCTTTTCTGAGTATAGAAAAATGCAAGATTCCAGTTTCATAAAATTATCTCTAAAAATATCTATCTGAAAACCTATTGCCCTAATTTCTCAGAGCACAGAAAGTCTCTTTCCTGATGGCTGCCCTGAACTCCTTTCAGGGTGTGTTCAATATCACAGCGGCAAGTGATTCAATTCTTATAGAACCAGGTGGTGGGTGACATGTTTTAGTTGTCAGTCCAAATTCTCCATGTCATGTGGAAGACAAAGCAAGAGCACAGCTGATTATACAAAACTGGCCATAATTTCAGCATAAACTCAGCAATGATACCATGATTAAACTGTGATTATTTAAAGTATCAGTAAAATTTGAAGATTTATCATAGTTTCAAAAATCTGTATGTGTGTGTCTGTATTTACTGGAGTACACAATAAACCAATCATTTTATAAATAAGCTTGCTATGAAAAGGTAGCTATTTTTAGAGAGATTATTTGTGACCTTAGGTTTCTTGCTTGAAAATAACAAACTACTCAGGTTGAAAAAATGTTCATTATAGTTTTCCTGATATACATTTAAAAAATACCATCGAAGTCAATATTTCAATAACATATTATTCATACTTCGCTATAGTCCATTTTCTTACTGTTTGTTCTATTAGGAAAGTTTAAAATTGGCATTTGTAGTACATAAAAACCTTTTTGTGAAAGTGATAATATTTCAAGGTTTCTAATGACCCTGTAATAACCCCTAAGGACATTTGGAAATAGCTGCTTTCATGTTAATCACGTTAATCCCCCAGGATGGGGGGGGGACCTAGGAACTTTTCTCTAACCTCATTTGCATCCTTTGACCTTTCTATGATTATACACTGTCCTGCTCTTAAAATAGCTACTCTTCCCCCCACCCCCAAAAAATACAGTGATTCTTTTCTCATTTCTCTGACTAGGTCTTTAACTTTAAATTGCCTCTTTCCCATACTATCTAAACCCCTGTATCTCACCTAAACATGAAGAATCCCCACGGTCTTGTCTTGTTCCCTCATCTTGGTAAACTACTTATCTTGAGAAAGAAGCAAACAGCTGTAGCAAAAAGAATTCAAGTCTTGGGCCTGAGAGACATGTTCAAACTTCCAGTCTGCCACCTACGAACTATGTAAATGTTCACAAGTTATTTGGTTTCCTGAGTACCACTTCTACCTCAGTAAGTGGGGGTTGGCTGTAAGTGATAATACCTGCTTCAAGGAGTTGTGAGAAAAAGACAAGATGTGCACTAAGCAAAGTGGAACATCAAAAAGTTTAAATAAATGGCGGTTAACGTTATCATAAGTGGTGATCTGATACCTTCCATTGCTTCTGATATTACCACTTTGGACTTGATTTCTAAACCCCTATCTTTATTAATTCTCAACATTTCTATTAAAGGTCTTCTCTTTTCCCACTAACCTGGTCAAAAAATGCTGGAACTGGAGTTCCCGTTGTGGCGCAGTGGTTAACGAATCCGACTAGGAACCATGAGATTGCGGGTTCAATCCCTGCCCTTGTTCAGTTGGTTAACGATCCAGCGTTGCCATGAGCTGTGGTGTAGGTTGCAGATGCGGCTCAGATCCTGCGTTGCCGTGTCTGCGGTGTAGGCTAGTGGCTACAGCTCCGATTAGACCCCTAACCTGGGAACCTCCACATGACGAGGGTGCGGCCCTAAAATGACAAAAGGCAAAAAAAAAAAAAAAATGCTGGAACACTGTTTCAAATTCTCCTCTCCCATTTGATTCATTTTAGGATGGAGATATGTTTATATTTCTGAAGAACATTTCTGAACATGCAACTGACTCCAGCAAACCATACCCATTCTTACTTTCTCTTTTCTTAAACATTTTCAATGATGTTGTCTATCAAATAAAGTTAAATTTTCCCATAAATTTCATTCACTGATCCATTCATCCATCCACCCACTGATCCATCAATCTACTTCCCATTTTTCCTTTGTTTATTCTATTCCTTTGCCTATAATTTCTAAGCCAATATTTGTATTAGGTTAAATAAATGTCCTTCATTGCTTTGATTCAAAACCATGCTAACTCTATGTAGGTACAATAAATTGTAAAGAGTATGAGTCAATCAATTGTAAAGCTTATGTTTTATACATTTCAAACTGTGTCCTAGGTATTTGCATTTGTGTCCAATCTCCTGTTTTAGGTGTTAGATCTTATTATACTTATATTCTTAATATAATACTTGTACCTAGAAAGCTTTCAAATATATTAAGTTTGAAATGTAGGATTGAATATATAGACTACACACAAACTAAAATAAATACATATTAAATATTTTCCTGATTCATATTTACAAAGAAAATGGTTATTTGCATAGTTTCTTAGATAATTTTGGGGAATTGGATCCTTCTTAGTAATTCTCAAAAATATATTTTGCAGCCAGTTTACATTGGAAACTTCTCATTCATGTACCTCAAATTGTACATATTTTACTGATTGCCAATTAAAAAGGCAGGGAATATTAGGACTTGAATGGTGGAAGAATTATTTTAAAAACGCAGAAAAAACATGTTTTTATTTCTTTATCTTCATGGATATTATTTCTATTTTCCATTTCTATTCCATTGTCATTGTTAATGTTTCTTTACCAGAGCGCCCATGTGAAATTAGGACATTTTGGAAACAATGGAGTCTATATGGAGCCAGCCATATTTAAGGCAGTTATGTAGGGTCTTGGATTGCTTTCAGAAGCAAAAAACAAACTATTCAAATTGAAATATGTTGTGTGGTGATATAAACATGTATATGCTTCTACTATAATAGATACGAAATGTATGCCTAGATGTAACTAGGTATGTTTAAAAATTTTCTTCACTGCTACTGAGTTTGGTACATCCCCAAACTTTAGGCATAACAGTCTTTCTATATCACATGTGGATACCCTCAGACACTACTAACATGTCTAGGACCTCAGGACAGTTGGCAGAGAAAGGTCCTTCTCTGTACTTTCATCTTGTAGCTTTATCTTTAATGACTGATTCTCTCTTCAACCTGCTTAGTTAAGAGATAATTAAGGAACAGCATATATATGTCTTCACAGATCAATTAGAAGCTATGTGTCATCTACCTCTTCAAACTTCTCTGCATATACTCATACATGCTGACGTAAAGCTGGATCAACTTCAGAGTAATACTTGGTTTAACAGCATGAAGCTTTTGAGAGCATCTTTTGGCTTTCCTCTGCAGTCCACCAAGTTCTCCCATATTGCTCCCTCTCCTTAACATTTTCCTTTTTTTGTTGTAATAAAATTCTCATTTTCTTCTACCCTAAATATTTCTAGCCATTGATACAGATTAGATATTCCTTGAAATTTAAATACACTAAAATTATATTAATTATAGACAAGAACTTAAGATAAACTGACTCAATTAGAGGACTCATCAAAAGTCTATTTTTAAGACCTACTTTTAACAGTAATAGCAAAATTATTTCTAAGAATTTCCATAACTTTTCATTTGAATTTCTCATACTATTTTGGGAGTCAGGACTTAGATATTTAAGTATCTATTGCTATGGACTGTCAACATTCTGTTTCCCATATAAATGACTCAAAGTCTTTTTGGTACATCTGGTAAATTTTGGAAAGGTTCTTCAGAAAACACCTATTTTATTAATGTAATGAGAGTGCGAGCATTGTTGAATGAAGTAAAACACATGAAGTGTATTTAGACAATATCAAAAGAGGAGGTACTGGGCCATCTTAAATAACATTAACAGAGAAGCTGAAGAAAAGAAACCAAAGGAGTATAAAATGTAAACAGCAATAGAGTCATAAGGAGAACAAGAAGAAGCACTTCAGAAAATGCTACTAAATCATATGTCTCCTCTTTTCAAAAATAACTTCCTTGAAATATATTCCAGTGTCATACAGATTTGACTATATTTCCTGCCAAAGTAGGAAACCAGTCTCTGAAAGAAGTAACAGGAGAAGTCACTCTGGGTATTAGGTGATTTTGGATAGAAACTGGTGACACCCTGTTCAAATAAAGACTAACACAGTAAACAGTTTCACTTCACGAAAGGTGTGTTATAATGAGAAAATCAAATGTTTGCAAAGGCCTGTACCTTATTAACCAAGTTACATTAAAGACAGGATAACAAACTTTTGGGTCATGATATAATCAAAAATAGATACAAATTTACAAAAATTACTTTTTAAAATAACTAGGTAAGTTTCTACATCTTTCTTTTAGTTTTGCAGTTTTTAAAATAAACACTGCTATTGATAATTTTTTTCATTCTATGTGAAATCTAATTTACATTTTAATGGATACACACACACACACACACACACACACACACACACACACACATACTCTAACAATATCCATTTTCACCTGGATTTTTTAACTGCCTTGTTGCCAGAATATTCCAGAACTGAGATGTCTCCCATGAATTCTCTATCTACTGAACTCCTTTTACTGAAAAATACTTTAATAGAACATATGTCTGTTTTCTGCCCTTTCCCTAATTGCTAGAGAAGCTCAGTCTAAGGATACCTGGTGACAGGAGTTGGTGACGGCCAGTCTACAAGTGATAATATTTCCAACAAAACTAAAAATGGTTGCAAACTGTTGCCTTTTGAATGGATAAGCAATGAGATCCTGCTGTATAGCACTGGGAACTCTATCTTGTTACTTATGATGGAGCATGATGGAAGATAATGTGAGAAAAAGAATGTACATATGTCTGCGTGACTGGGTCACTTTGCTGAACAATAGAAAATTGACAGAACACTGTAAACTAGCTATAATGGAAAAAATAAAAGCCATTTTTAAAAAATAACAAAAGTAAAAATAAAAATGGATAATAAAACCAGAACAGAAAGACTTTGGGAGAATACACAGGGGAAACAGGCTCTAGACCCCTATAACTAAAACAATAATAACTCAGATGTATAGTATGCACCAGGTACTCTTATGAGTCATTTATATATTTATTAGCTAATTCTTCCCCAAGCCCTAAGGAGTAGACAACAGAGTATCTTCCTTTTTATAGACGAGGTAACTGAGGTAAGGAGCATTTACGTAGCTTACCAAGGTCATCACAGATTGGGAGATTCAAATACAGGCATGGTAGTTTCATAGATAATGCTCTTAACCATGACAATGTATTACTTCCCAAGAGATGAAACACTCTGACCTCAGCAGGACAGTCTTAGGTTTTGACTTTTACTCAGGGAGGCTGCCCACTCCTCCCTTACTGATATTCTTCTGGACTTTGAGATCCAGTGAATGGGCCACTAGGGGAACCTGACCCAGATCAGGTATGAAATCACATTAACATATAAATGACAAAAATCTTATACGACTTTGTACCCATTATTATTTTGATTCAACAGGGAAAGCAGGCTGATGAGAAAGAACACAAAGATGTTTTTCCTCAAGAATTGTAAAACAATTTATATGAGAACACTGTAGCCATATTGATGAACCTCTCTCAGCTTTTCAGTAAACCAGTTTCCAACTCAATGGTATTGTTGAAAATTTCAGAGCTGGTTTTCCAGTGATAAGCATTCAGGTCTTCCAATTCACTTGGGCACCATTCTGTATTGACTGGTTACTGTCTATTCCAGGCCAGTTAAAACTTTTATTCTTTGTCCTGTCACTAGTGCTTTTCAACATTTCCCTCATTTCTCACTTTCACACCCCACACTTGTAGGTGGGGCAGCAGGTTACAGTCAGAAGCAGAGGTGAAAGAACTACAATATGTTTTTAATTCCTGAAAATGGAAAAGGCCAAAAGGACTTCTCTAGGCTGAAAAATAAAAAAGTAGAAGATGAAGGCACAATTGAATGTGCTTGATTTAACTGATTCAGGAATGTCTCTGAATGCTGTCCTCTGAAATTTTGCCTTATCCAAGATACAAAATTGATATCGGGAAGATGATACCAGAATCCGGGTTCTTATTCATGGCAGTCCAAGAACGAACTCCGCGAACACGCAGGCAGCAAGCAAGCAAAGTTTTTATTAAAGGAAAGCAAATAGCTCCGAAGTCTGCTGGGAGGGGGGAGAAAAGCCCCCTTCTCTATTGTCCTATAGGGTTTTTTTATCCCTTAAAGATGGGAGGGTACCAACATGGGGTCCAGAAAGATGTGGTTTTATCCCATCGGCCTTGTTTAATTACCTGTATCAGTCCTTGTCCAATAGAGTCTTAGGGGTGGAAACGTCCCCATAAGTTTGATGACTTCATTGTCCTTCTCTTCCCTTGCACTAGGTCACCATTTTTCTCATCCCTTCTCTATCAGTTGAGGAGAGGGTTAGAGATTAAGGTCCATGTGGGCGTAGGTGCACTCCCTATAATAAACAAGGCCTGTGGGGATGTTACTCCCTGGAGCCCTTAAGACACAAATGTTAATCAGTAGTCATGTCAAAGAATGCATCGAAGCCCATGCTCCTACACTGACTACCTGAGTTATTATTGCCTCAAAATGACTGCATGTTTTTAAGACCCACGTTGAATTCCATAACATTGGAAAGCATACTTTGAACAAACCATGTATTGTGTTTGAGAGCACAGAATCATTCAAGAGTTGCACATCACCTTCAAACTCTTCCATGAAAGAGTAGATCCAAATGAGGGAGAAGGAGGTGTGGCTTCTCAGTTTTCTGTCATTTTCTCAATTGTGTCCATATTCATACAGAAATCTTTAACTTGAATTTCTCTGAGCTTCTTGTCATTATATTCTCAAAATTATCCATCTGTTTAAACCTTGGCCTTTGTCTTTAAATCATATCACAAGAAAACTCTATATTCTTGACCAAGACATTTATTGCTAAAATCATCTCCTTATCTTTTTGCATGGCCATCTCATTTCTTTCCTGTTTTCTTTGATTTTACATTCTCTTTCAATTCTCATTCCTCATTCTGTTTAATATAACTGATTCTAATTCTTCCTCACAGCATACCTTTTTCATTTTTATTTCACTTTGGAGCAACATAATTTAGATGCTATGAATATGTCTTTAATATAGTATACTCCATAAATAAGAGTCAAAATCATAACCAAATACATCAAATAAATATGCATATATTGTAACTAACTGAAAATTCAAAGGAGTCAGTAAGACACAGGAGGCAGCTCCATCCTTTAACAAATATAAATGCTTGCTCTGAAGCTTAATGTCATCATCCTTGGCCATATTTTAAACACCTCCTTAAGGCAGTATTATGCTCTTTGGCTAATGCACAGTGATGAGCTAGGTTGAGAAATTAATACTTGCCATTGAGTAGTTGCACTGAAAGCAACAGACACGGGGAGTGATATTATTTATGAGGTATAATTTAAGATTTGTTCCCACTAAATTGTAGATGGAAAAGTTGCCATAAGTCAGATTCACAGTTTTTGTTAAAAATAAAAAATTAATTTAGAAAACAACAGCAAAAACCAAAAATAAACAAAAAATTGTTTAGCTAAAATAGAGAATTTCACATGTACTTTTTAGAGGTTAGTGACAGATGTAAGAAAACAATCTTGAGTTTCCGTCATGGCTCAGGGGAAACGAATCTGACTGGGATCCATGAGGATGCAGGTTTGATCCCTGTCCTTGCTCAGTGGGTTAAGGATCCGACTCCAGCATGGCCGTGAGCTGTAGTATACGTCACAGATGTGGCTAGGATCTGGCATTGTTGTGGCTGTGGTGTCAACTGGTGGCTACAGCTTGAATTCAACACCTAGCCTGGGAAACTCCATATGCCGTGGTGCATATGGAGATTTTTTCTAAAAAAAAAAAAAAGATTATCTTCATATTAGCAAGATAACACCCAAATATGTCTATTATAAGTTCTTATTGTATATGTTTTATTTTTAGCTTCAAGAGCACTGTTTCAATTTTATCCCAAGAAGGATTTCATTTTGTAATCAAGCCGGACTATATGAGTCTTCTGAAAACACAGCTCTCCCCCCCATGTCCTCTGCCTGCCTCTTATTTTTGGGAAAACTACAGTCTCCGAGGCCTCCCGTGAGTCAAGGAAGACTAGTTCAAGAATTGTGACTAAAAGGAGGTGAACGTGTAGTGACAAAAGTAGCAGCTGGACCAGGACAACTGGTAACAATTTAAACAGTTCATCAGCCAAGTAGCAGTCACATAATCTTTAGTTCCTCCTAGAAATACATAGATAACATTATCTGATGCATCTTCCTGAACTGTTTTACAGACACTAAAGCCCCCACCAAAAGAAAGAAGTTAACTACATGATGGCCATGAGCACATAGCCCTCAGACTGCCTGGAGCCTGAAGACTTATAATTTTAACTCCTCTGACACCAACTTGCTAGCTCATTATCAACCAATCACAGAATTGTGCAGGAGCCGAGCACCCTGTACTGTTACTCCATCACCTGGCCTTTAAAGATGATTACCTGAAACCCATTGGGGAGAGCAGTTCAGGCCTTTAGAGTATGAGTCTGCCCTGTTTTCTTTGCTTGGCCCTTGTAATAAACCTTCAATATTCCAAACTCTGTATCCAAGCTGTGTCTGTGATTTATAGCACAGCTCATGGCAATGCCAGATCCCAGACCCATTGAGAAAGGCCAGGGATCAAACCTGAATCCTCATGGATACTAGTTGGATTCATTTCCACTGCTCCGCCAGAGGTACACCCGTGGAATTAAACATTTTTTTGAAGTGTGGGGTTGTTTCCCTCCCCGCCCAGAACAGTTCAATTTCTCCAGCATCAAAAAGTGACTCTTTTCCTATATTTAAAAGCAACTGCATGTCCTTCTATATGGAATTCACTTTCAAACAAGAAAATTTATTCTCCCCTGTTGCTGGCATCATAAGGTGGAAAGTGCTTCTCAGAAGTCATTTCACCACTAATGGGAATTTTTAATCAGGAAATGTTATCGGGCTAATCTAATAGACTAAGACCTCAGTGTCACTGAAGCCTAAAGTATCCCTGCAGTTCTACATATAGAAATCTCTGAATAATGTAGTCCATCCCTAAAGAGGTATTATGCAAATGAATGCATTTAGTTAATATGTACTGTAAACATATCACTGCTTCTTTATTCCTTTCTAAATCACAGCAGAGATTAAAACTGTAATACTCCTATTACCTAACAAAATAGCTAAATATTTAAAGTAGATTTGCAAAGAGCTTCAAGCCCAAAATAACACCCCTTAAATTTGGATTGGGCTTTTCCTCCAAAGGTCATAGCATCTTCTTACATGCTTTATCCAAAACTGCCAGAAAAATCTTTCTCCTAGAAATATAATATCAAGTTATACAAGCTTTCTCTGTCATTGAGAGATTATTGCATATTTTATATTCTCATATTAACAAATTCCAACTCAGCACCCACTGACAAATGTAAGAGCGACAATCATACAGAACATACAAGTTAGAAAAAACAAACTCAGTCAGAACATAGCTGATTGGTTATTTCTGATTTAGTGGCACAATGAGGTTCTTCATTAGAACTCATCCCTACCCCACTGACTGACTTTACCGCCAGCAAATGATTTCAGGTGATGATGAAAACTGAATAATGATCATTCCATTTGTCTTTAAAACCTTTATTGAATAAAGACAATAAAGTAGGATGCTAGGGCTTTGGCTATATAATTTTTAAATGTTGATTTTTTTTTCTTTTTAGGGCTGCACCTGCAGCATATAGAAGTTCTCAGGCTATGGGTTGAATCGGAGCTGCAGCGCAGGCTTATACCACAGCCACAGCAATGCCAGATCCAAGCCATGTCGGCAATCTACACCACAGCTCATGGCAACACCGGATCCTTAACCCACTTTTTGAGGCCAGTGGTCGAACCTGCGTCCTCATGGATACTATGCTGGGTTTGTTACCACTCAGCCATGATGGGAACTCCCTAAAAGGTTGATTTTCATGAAGATATTTTTGAACCATCATAAAAGCTAGATTAGACTGACAGCAAATCTTTTCCTCTCAATTATGCAAAGCCAATTGATCAAACAGTGATGGTAAACATGTTCACCATCCCCTTGGGATCATGTATTTTCTGCCAGAGAAATTTTCCCTTTTAAAAGATGTAAAAAGTAACAACAATAAATGATGACTTTTAAATCAGCAAATTTGCTTTTGGTTTTCTGTTTCTAATTCCTTATTGAATTGAGGTAATACATTTCTTGATTGTGCAAAAATAGAGAGAACCAAAGGACCCAGTGCAGTTTTGTCATTGAAGCAGAAAAGTTTTGCAACCTTACACAGGGGAAAGGAGAGAGGAAACAGATAAATCTAAACTGGTCACTTTCAGAGAAAGGAAGATTCAATCAAATTCATTACTGCTTCCTTAGAGAGGAAAACAGGTCTCAGTAGAGCACTGAAAGGCAAGTTTTAAGAGCGAAGGAAATGATCGGCTCAGAGCAGTGCAACAGTGGGTAAGTAAATATTGTCAGAAGGTCTTTTCTACTCTTACTAATGGCCATTTTGACTTGCCATTGGTACCTACTAGATCACTGTCCTTGAGGTGTGAAGAGGTCTGTAATGTCCAGAAAGGCAAAGAGTTTTCCAATACCCAGTATTCTTGAGGCAGCTAGGTCAGATATATGAATTTCAGGAGAGAGGCAGAATACACCAGAAACTCTGAGATATAGCCTCATCAGTTTTCAAATGCCTATTTCACTTGTGCCTTGTCCTTTTTTATGTTTCTCTTCTGTGCATGCTGTTCTGCATAAGTGTTTGTTTTATTTTATCAAAATTCTTTCTTTTTTAATTCCTCTGTTTTTGTATCAATGCTTCAAATTTTTCCAGTCCTTTTCCCTTTGTTACAAAAAAGAAAAAAGTTATCACTCTGACTTTGTACTTCCTACTGGCCTTTTCTTTTAATATTTAATTTCATGCATAAACACAGGGTCATCTAAGTAACTAATGGGATTCATGGCAGGAGGGAAGAAAATCAAGTCAACTACATAAGATATATTTCTGTTTTCATGAAAATTAAACAACTGTCCCCCTCAAATATATTAAGACTTAGTCAATACTTTAGTCAATATCTTCAGATGGTAAATGTTGTAGGTTATAAAATTACATTATTACTCTGTATTTTACTTTCTAAAATATTTTCCTTGCATATATTGATGGGCTATAATGAGGAACCAGGGAAAATGTTTTAAGCTAATAAGACCACTGAAACAAAAATATGATAACCAAAATGAAAATCAGACCTCCTGTACTGGGTTGAATGGTTGGCCCCCTAAAGATATATTCAGGTGCTAACCCCAGAATTTATTAATTTAACTATGTTGGAAATAGAGTCTTTTAGATATAATTAAATTTAGGATCTTAAAGTCAGAAGATCTTTCTGGATTATCTGGGTAGGCCTTAAATACAATGACAAATGTCCTTATAAGAAACACAGACGGAAGAGAACACACGGGCACACAGAGGAAGAAATGGAGTGATGTGGTCACAAGCCAAGGAAGCCAAGGAACTCCGACAGCCATGAGAAGCTGGAAGAGGCAATGTGCATGAAAACTGTCCACTGAGCTCTCATTCAAATATTAAGATTTTAATATTAAGGTTTTAATTTCTAAAAGTTTTATTGAGTTACTTTTCAAATATCCTTAATCTTTTTTTGTGTTTCTTATTTGCTTCACATGTTTTAAGCGTTGATTTTATTTCATTAAGCATAATTGTCAGTCATTTCAAAGTTGCTGTGTATAATTCAATGATCTAAAGTTTTCTGGATCAATTTATTTTGCCATTTGCCAGCTTTCACTCATGGTTCCTTACTTCCTTCTGCCCTTAGTTATTTTTTCTGCTCCTCTTTCCAAGATACAGACAGAGAGAGAAAGACAGGAAAGAACACTGACATATAAAGGAGAGCTTTCCAGAGCATTTTTTTTTTTTTAAAGACTGGAGTGTTAATTACGCAGCAAATCCTCATGGAAGCATTCTGTGGTTTCAAATACTTGGCAACATTACTTACTCATTCACTCCTGCTTTGAGTCAAGATAGTTGTTTTCAATGAATCCTCTGCAAGGAGAGAACGCAGGTTTGACATAAATTCTACCTGAGTGTGTTGTCCTTTTGGATCTCAGATTATTGAAAAGGTTATCCCCTAATATATTAGCTTATTTTTGGCATGAACCTAAGCCATGAAATCCAAAGCTCAGATTCATCAGATATGTAAATGCCTAAGGAAAAAAGCAGTCAGCCTTATTCTATTTACCTCCCTGGATTCTGACTTTCACTCAATCCCTAGTAAGAAAAATATTTTACTTTTTTGAGATAACATTGGTACTTAAAAGATTTTTTAAAATATATACTGCACTTTTAACTATTATCACTTTCAGCAGGCAAGTCTAGGTATGTAGGCCATCATGTTATTAAAATGGGCATTAAAATGGAGATACAACTCTGAAATCTTAATTGTTGTATCAAATAACATTACGCAAGGAATCTCAAAGTTTGGCACAGAGTAAGCATATGATCCACACTAAGAGTTTTGACTATTCAAGAATTTCTGATATTTAGCTTAAGTTAAACATGAACTAGAATGTTACAGCTTTCCTTAAATCTTTAATGTAGCAACTATTCTCTTTTGAATAGTAAGTAATAGAAAGCACTGAACCCTTTATTCTTTTTTAATAGTAACAAACAAAATGGCAGAACCTCAGGCAGAAAGATACCTAAGCCCAAGATTACATGTTATTGATCCATTTCTTTCACGGCTAATAATTTTACCTCTTTAGTTACATAGCTTTTCTTTTTTTCTTTGTAAAATGCTCTGGAAATATATCTACTTGCCCTGTGTTTTAGTCAGCTCAGGCTGCCATAATAAAAAAACATACTAGGTGGTTTATACAATAGAAATTTATGTTCTCACAGTTCTGGAGGCAGGAAGTCAGAGATCCAGGAGCCATTATGATCAGTTTCTAGTGAGAATGCTCTTACT
Organism: Catagonus wagneri; assembly: GCA_004024745.2. Classification (NCBI taxonomy): domain Eukaryota; kingdom Metazoa; phylum Chordata; class Mammalia; order Artiodactyla; family Tayassuidae; genus Catagonus; species Catagonus wagneri. The sequence goes on from PVHT020000009.1 coordinate 6,055,355, forward strand.
TGCCTGCAGATAGTCATCTCTTCACTTTTCTAACATGGCAGGGGCAGGTAGGGGGAAAAAGATCTTTTTCTAAAACCAGGGTCCTCTATTATGTTTGGACCTCAGTTTATGAGTTTATTTAACTTTACCTCCTAAAAAACCCTAACTCCAAATAAAACCGCTTTGGTGTTAGTGCATAAATGTGATTTTGAATGAAACAATTGAGTCCATAGCACTCTGCTTCTTTGTGCAAAGTATGGAGACCTTTGGAAATGTGAGTTTAAGCCTCTCAAACTGCAGTGTACTGCTCCACAATCTATTAATATGTAAGATATTAGTAAGCCTCACTGGATATTACCAAGTTGACATATCTGTCTAATAACACAATATACTCTCATATATGTGTATCTTTAAACCAATACATTAAATATTCCATAATTCTTAGCTCACTATTCCACAGCTCATTTTCTGGACTTGTGTTAGTGGTAAGTGGTCACATGAGTTCCAAAGTGAAATTACAGGGTAAAGAACTGAAAATGGAAATACAAATGCTTATATGAAAATAAAGCCCTCCTTGAGAGAAACAGAAAGTCAATGATACCAGATAGAAAAATGAAGTTTAATTACAAATACTGATAACACCCCTGGTTTTGATTTCTTGGATAAATGACATGCCTAGTACACAGGAAGTATATAAATGTTGTGTTTCCATCTTGCTTATTTTTCCTACAATCAACTAGTTAATTAAAACTGATCACTAAAATTGATCCTTCCCTATTGCAGTGGGTTAAGGATCTGGCATTGATGCAGCTGTGGTGTACACTGCAGAGCAGCTCAGATCCAAGCATGGCCCAGGAACTACCATATGCCACAGGTATGGCCAAAAAAGAAAAAAAAAAAGTTGATCATTAATTAATAAAAAGATTACAGAAAGAAATGAAAGCCAAAGATAATATTGCTAAGAATTTACAATAAAATTTGATAAGTGAAGAGAAACAAGTAGGAAAGTTAAAGAATTCATGAAGGCAGGAAGAGAAAATCAGATAGAACAACATATGAGAAGATGAAGAAACAGAGTTTATAAGTAAGGGGCAGTCAGCAATGTTAAAGCAAACAGAGAAATACAAATTTTGAGCACTAAGAAAAGGGTGCTGATTTTGCAATTTGAAATTTGCTGGATTCTTTTAACCTTCTTTGAAGGACAGTTTTAACAGAATAGCAGGAAAGGAAATAATATCATATGGAATTGATGAAAAAATAGAAAGACATGTTGATAAAAGAATAGACAGTGTGCGATTTCGCAAGAGTTAGAGAAACCAAGAAGGAATGGATTTTTCCCCCAATAATAAGCAAAAAACTGTCTTAAATGTTTATGGAATGCTGTCAGTGAAAGTGATTGATCTAAGAGTAAGGGAACAAGGAAGGCAACAAGGAAGGGACAGATAAAGAGGATAGCTGCAGGCAGTCATGTGGGAAAGAAGGCACACATTTTCTTCAAAACAGGCAGAAATTAAGAAAAAAGAAATGGAAGTATGATATGGTAGGGTTCTGAGAAGTCAAAGATGTGGTCATAGGAAGATATCTTTACAGGGAAGACTTAGCCTGCAGAAGTACAACATGCATGACTGATTTTTTCCTGTGAAATAGGTAAATTCATCTCTAAAAGGGTAAAAAAGCAATGCTTTCTATCAAGGAAGCTCATGGAAAGTAGCAAACAATATCCAATTGACCTTGGTACTTCAGCAAAAAGGAGAGTGGTTGCATACTTGGTATTCGAAAATATCTGCTGAGCTGAAAAGTATATTTGGGTCTTAATAGAATGGCAACAGTTTGGAAGGGCCAAAATGAGGAACAAAAAAACAAGAAGAAAGAGGAATGAATTGAAGACATACACACACAATTGAACAGTTCCAGTGACAGCTCAATTGAAGTTAGAGAACATAAATTTGTAGTGAACCCAGTCTTAGAAGATAAGTCCTATTTTAAATCCTAAGGGAAGCTTGGTAATGAAATCCATTAAGGATCCACTACCCAACTGAAAATTGAAAATAGAAAAGGAGATTAGTGAAGACAAATGTAATTACCCGAATTGTAATTTGGTCAAGACACCAAGGTTAATAACATTCCCCCTTTTTCAAAAGTTGCCATGAATTTTTTAATACCTTATAATGGCCAGTGTCACAATTTTTATTCTTATACAAGAGATGAACTCTTTGATATGCGTTTTTAAATGTTAAGCCTGTATATTAAGGATATGTATTCACCATTACACATGCACATACATTTGTATCTATACAAATATTAGAGAATGAAATTTTTAATTAGGTTAAGTGCTTAGATAGAAAATAGCTGCCTCTTTCCCTTCCAAATCTGACAAGAAGTTGTGATTAAAACTGGGATCTATCATAATAATCATATTGTCTGGGTTACAATATGATTTAGGAGTTCAGAAAATAGTCGTTAAAGAGACATCGGTGCAGGCAAGAGACATTGGTGCAAGACTCTGCCCCATCAAGTTACATATCCTCTATAAACTCATACTCTAAATATAAAACAGAGATACAAATCCATATTATATCACAAAGATTTTGAATAATAAATAAAGCATGTAGACTGCTTACCATAGACAGTAAATTCTCAATAAACATTTTACTATATTACCTGTTAATAGTTTTAATGTAATGCGTCTTTGATTCCAGGTAATGATATATGAACCAGCAATGATGGATAGCAAAAGTCGTAAAATACTTTCACTCTCTGGTAATCTCAGAATATGGAATAATCACCTACCTTATATATTTATTATGTTAAATTTTTCTGTTATAGATGCATCTGCCTTGGTGTAAATTTTTATCTATTTGCATCTGTAAATGGTCCATTTTATAAAGGGCTTTCTATCGTTTGTTTAATTTTGATGACAATGTTCATATGCTATAAAACATTAAATCAATATGAAAGTGGAGTGAATCTTCATTATCTCTTCAGAAAGTGTCTTTTCACTTTTGAATCAAGTATTCTTGTACTTGGCAAATATATAGTTCTAAAAATATGAGAATGCTGTCTAAAAAACTAAACAAAATCACATTTCAAAAAAATATACATATACATATATATCATGTTACTTGAATAAACTTCACTAATATATTTACTATACTTAAACACTTTCTTACATTAATATGATAGTAATTCAGTTCTATACTCATTTGTAGCACCTGGTATTAACATCAAATAAAATACATCAAAGAAAACAAGCTTTCTAGCATTATTTTAAAAAATATGGATTAAATATGAAAAAAATACTAAACAGTACACATAACATTGCCATTACCCTTTTTTCCTAAATCTCCTTTAAAAGAAAAGTGATAGAAAGTGTTTAAGAAAAAACAAAGAGCATAATCTATGTCTTTGTCAAGTAAAGCTCATATCCAAATATTTTAGTGACAAAACTTAGCAAAAATAAAAAGGCATTTCATTAGTCTCAATTCTAGGAAGCAGAGTTATCTTAGGGATTATTGTTCTGTGTGTGTTTCTTATATCTGCCTCTCCTCTTTTGCACTGTTTTTCTCTGTGCATTGATCTTATTCTCTCCTAGTGAAGAAAATGACTGCAAACTTACACCTACTCAGTTTGAGAACTAATGAATAAAAAGATTACAGATAGGTTCCAGTTCCTTTTCACAAAAACCCTGGGATCTATTTATCTTTGGTTTTGTGTCCACTGCTGAGCTAATCCCTATGACCAGGAAAATAGAACTTTTTGCTCAGATTTGAATCACATGCCCACCTCTAAGTTGACAAGAGCTAGAAAACTGTAATTAGTAATCACATAGACCAAAATCCCCTTGACAGAGCAGAGACAATCTCTAGAGCAGAAAGAGTGCTGTGCCCAGAACAAAGGAATGAGGAACACTGTGCACATAAAATTAGCAGCTAAATAAACTTTGTGATAAGATTCCATTAAATCAATAAAGAAAAAGTAGAATTATAGGAAGTATTGTATAAAAATAAATATGTTTTGCACAATGTGTTGTGCACTGGAGCATAGGCCCTTCATTAACTTTTTGTAGTACTTCGTTCAAATCATTGCCATTCTCTGTAACTTAGTCTCCTCAAATGATAAAAACTAGGAGACTGAACTTATCTCTTTGGTACCTAAATAGAGTCAAAACATTTTAGATTCTAATAAGTTAACAGATGTATTTCCTGGATGGTATCAACTTAAAAGAAAGCCGTAGAAGAAAGTAGACAGATAATCAGCTTTGGGGTCACAAAGATCTAAATCTCATCTGTCATTAAGCAGTTATATCAACTTGTACAAAGAAGCAGTAACCACAGTGGTAAGGGGTAGACAGCAATATCATCCAACTCCTAGGATTTGCTGTAATGAATAAATGAGATAACTACAGTGCCTTCCACAGAAAGCCCACTTTATAATAAATGTCAGGTTTTTGTCTTTTATTACTGCCATTATCTTTCGCTATTTTTATACACCTCAGAAAAAATTTTGCATATTTCTCTTTGGGTATGTGTTTAAACACTTGAAATTTTCTTTTTCTTTTTATGGCTATACCTGTGGTATATGGAAGTTCCCAGGCTAGGGGTGGAATTGGAGCTGCAGCTGCAGACCTATACCACAGCCATAGCAACACAGGATCCAATCCACATCTGCAAACTACACCACAGCTAGAAGCAATGCCACACCTTTAACACAATGATCAATGCCAGCGATTGAATCCACGTCTTCATGTAGACAACACTAGGTCCCTAACCTGCTGAGCCACAATAGGAACTCCTAAACACTTGACATTTTTGTTTGAACATAGAAAATAAAAAAATCATCCAACAATTCCTGAGTTTCATTGGTAATGAGTCAAAGTAAGGGCTTTTCTTTTTTTCTTAAATAACCTACAGCAGCATTTGGAACTTATAAAAAAATTAAGGTTCAATTCCATAGAGTATTTGGAATGTTTTCTATTTGTACTAATTATGGGATCATACAGAGCAAGTATGATGCTGCTTATTTCTCTCTATCCAGATGTCTCAACAGATGGAGAAATGGGAAAAGAGGAGCAGTCATTAATAGACACTTCTCTAAAGAATGATACCATTAAAAAATTCTCATCAGAAAATGACACTTAATTGACAAGAAACATTAAATACTGTTTTATGTTAAGTGGCCATCATCAGGGTTTTCAAGAGCTAGTTAAAGAAAAGCACATTTCTTTTTAAAAAGTACTTGTTAAACACACTAAATTCAAAATGATCTTTAGGTAATTGCAGAAAAAGGGATAGAGCATTGTCTCACAATTGTATTATATCTCCTGATGAATGTTCTCACTACTTTATTGGTGATCAGCACTGGACTGAATTCAAAACTGGAACCAAGAAGTAAAAAAAAAAAAAAAAAGAGTGAATGAATGAATGAATACCAGATCATAATTACCTGTTTTTTCAGTTCTCAGTGGGTAAGATAAACAGAAAGTGAAAATTTGAAGGAAGTTATTTTCAATAAACATTTATGTGTAAAGATATTAACTTAATTATACATAGACAGATACACCATATATATAAATATTTGACCAAATACCTAAAGGCTGAATGTTGAAATCAACATTTATCCAAAACCAAGACCAAAGGCAAATATTTCCATCATAGAACTAACTGTATTAATTCAGTAATATAAGACTAAATCTAAAATGAAAACCAAAGAAAACAAAAAATGAGGACAATTCAAAAAGTCTAAACACACCAAGTTTTAGTGAAGTGAGCACGGGAAAACAGGAACACTCATTTTTTTGATTGCAAAATTATAAATTCTTAAATATACTTCGGAGGACAATATGGTGATATCTGGTGAATGCCCTGTGACATGGGAATTTGAAGCCTATGTACGGACTCCAGAGAAATGCTTAATATGTGCGTACTAGTGTGTATAAGGACGTTTACCGTAGCAATGTTTGCAGCAATTAGAAAAAATAAACCATAATTATCCATGTGATGGGTTAATTTAAAGCTTTAGAACACACTGGCAAATCCTTGAAATATACTGAGTGAAAAAAGCAGAATGTGAAAACGATAGTCACATTTGCAAGTATTTTATGGTATACAAACAAAACATATAATACATTAAGACACGTGCAAAGATTAACCATAGTATGGTTACCTTTGTAGAGCAAGAGAAGCCAATGGGACTGCAGGAAGGAGAAAAACCCAACTTTACTTGTACAAAAATTTTTGAAACAAAAATGGCAGGATTAAGAGTGAACAGATATATATCATATTCTTAATTTTCTATGTTTTAAACAATCAAATAAAGCTCAAGGAGCTTTAGAGCAACCTTTACTAGTTACTCTAGTTATTTCAGAGTAACTAGAAAGCTTTACCTTTCTAGTTCTGTATAAAAAAATGGAATAAAACTGGTTAAAGATTCTCTACCAACCACTAATTCCAGTATTTGCAAATTTCTGTTTTCAAATTAAACGAAGAATAATAAATATCCATTAAAAATGATGCCACTGTTTCTATCAGGTTTAAGAAAAAAATCTTAATCTAAAAATAAAGCTCAACTTCTTATGACTCACTAGATTCAAATGTGACCTAGACTGTGTCTCTGTATGTCTGATTAAGAGAAAGCCAGGAACTGAGGATGTAGACATAGCAAAGGAATGACAAAATTTTTGAATACTGAAATCACTAATCTTTAAAATGTAAAATATTTATAAATAACAATGACTGCACTGCATCTATTAACTTTTCTGAAGTACAATGAGCATATTGATGACTTTTTTAAACATTTTGAATAGCACTGATGCTGAGATTCTGCATAGACATTTTATTCTGTATAGTGAGATTTTTCTTTATCACTAAGATGTCCACATTTTGCTTGACAGCTCTCCAGTGCTATGGGTTACACAGCTAGCAAGTCGGAGAAACTTGAAGCCCAGAGTAGTGTGGAGTTCCCAACATGTTCCTAGAGAGAACCTGTCTTTTCTTATACTTTATTCATGTATATTGAAAAGAGAACCTATAGGTTTATAAGAAGTTCTTAATTTCTTTTTAAATGCATATTATGAAATTTTCATAATCTGTCACCATTATGAAAATTAGTATCCAGAAAGCATGAAATGTGTTTTCTAACATCCTGTTAGCTATCAGTTATTGAATAGATAAACAAAGATATACACCACATACGGCTATCCCTAAAAATAACAGTTCTTTCTATTCCAAAATAGTCCCCACCCTCAATAATGTCCCTCATACTTCATATATTGGTAAATGTTGTTAAACAATATTATTGTTGACCACCAACCCACCCCCACCCACCCCCTTCTCTGCCCCCACTTCCGCTATAATGACAAGTAACTTCCTCCCAACTTTGAATCTTAAGATTTAGGAAATTCCAGATGTTTTGTAACCCAGGAAGATTAAAGTAGGAAAAGAAACCCAGTAGATTATAAAATTATAAACTCAGTATTTCTATGGTTATAAAAAACAGATGTGTTAAGCTATATCGGGATGGATTACTACTAATCAGATTCCCAAGCTCACTCAGAAATGTTTTGGATTTTCTTTTTCTTAATGGTTGCACCTGTGGCATATAGAAGTTTCCAGACCAGAGACTGAAATTGAGCCACAGCTGTGAACTACGCTGCATCAAGAGCAGATCCTTTAGCCCACTGCTCTGGGCCAGGAATAGAACCTACACCTCTGCAGAGACCTGAGCCACAGAGGTCAGACTCTTAATGCCACAGTGGGAACTCTGTTTTGGATTCTTTATTAAACAGAAATCCTTCTCCACTCTTCTAAATGTTTAATAAAAACTTCTGTTCATAGAGTAGGTTCTTCTTAGGAATGACTGGGTGGTGTGCAGCAGGGTGATCCACCGCAGAAATGGAAGAGCATATGCATTTGGTGACATATACTCTGCAGATCAGTTTGGTGGGATAAGCTTATTGGAGCCAGAGAGGTCCAGGAGAATTTTAAGCCCCACCAAAAATCCTTGGAGATACTGGGAGGTAAGGTGGACTCTCACCTTAGGAGACATAGGTATTCAAGATAACTTTACACAGATCTTAAAAGGTCTGTTTACTCAAGTGAGCCAAGGACTTGGATGGAGGATATCCAGAGAGCTCATGTCTCAGTTATATTTCTTACATTTAAAATGTCTTTGTGTTTAAATGATAAATATTTTACGTACTTATACATGGGAAATTCTGTCCCAACAGCCACATTTTACAATGAACTAGCAATTCCAAAAGGAAATGGCCAGTTTAAAAGCATGAATGCCTTCTACCTATGTTGCCACATTGTCTTTGACCAACATGAACTCTCAGGAAAGCCATGTTCATACGTAGGCAAAAGGAGATTTTTTTCCTGTTGTGTTGACTGGGATCTTCCAAGGAAATTCCCACTGAGAAAATACAGTTTCCTCTATCTAAGTGCATAAGTGCTCAAAAATAAAGAGTTATTTACTTGAGTTTATCACAGTCCTCTGTAGGGAATCTATGTTAAACTGCAAATACTCTCGGGAGGTAAAAGAAAAGGCACAAGAATGAAACAGTCAAGTAGTCATATCCATACACAATAAAAAACTATGCCATCAGAAGAGACAAGATTGACCACTTTCAGGATTTAACATGGTGACAAAATTCAGACATGTATAATGTATTCTAATGGTTCTGTAAAGTCCTCCTATCTCATTGCTTATTTGAAGCAGAAAAGGAAAAAAATCAATTAGAATGGAAGTAATATTCAAATACAAAGATTAAGCTAACCCAAATAGGAGTTCCCGTCATGGCTCAGTGGTTAATGAATCTGACTAGGAACCATGAGGTTGCGGGTTCAGTCCCTGGCCTTGCTGTGAGCTGTGGGGTAGATTGCAGATGTGGCTCAGATCTCGTGTTGCTGTGGCTGTGGCGTAGACCAGCAGCTACAACTCCAATTAGACCCCTAGTCTGGGAACCTCCACATGCCGCCGGGTGGCCCTAGAAAAGACAGAAAGATAAAAAAAAAAAAAAAAAAGATCCAAATAATCACAAGAATGAGTTGACTGTGGACTCTGATATAAAAACAAGACAAATCGGGAGTTCCTGTCATGGCTCGGTGGTTAACAAACTCAAGTAAGATCCATGAAGATACAGGTTCAGTTCCTGGCCTCGCCCAGTGGGTTAGTGATCTTGTGTTGCTGCGGTCTCCAACTGTAGTTCTGATTCAACACCTAGCCTTGAAACTTCCATATGCCATGGGTGTGGCCCTAAAAATCAAATAAATAAATAAAATGAATAAATGAATAAATAAATATCACTAGATTCTTCAGTTTGGGAAAGTGAAAAGGAATCTTATTAAACACTATATAAATCTGTGTATTACTTCTAAAGAGACTGGTGTTTTTCCTTTATCAATACCAAAATAAAAGTAAAAGGCAAAGTTCCTTAGAATTAGACTAAGGAAGAATTAAGATGAACAAAAGTATTTATTATCAAAAGTAAGAGGTGTTGTAGTCAGAAATACAAATAAAACCCAAAAAAACTTGGGCATATTAATGAATGTTTGAATGATAAATTACCAGCAAATATACAGAAACTTTGAGACAACTGCCGTATTCTCTAGATTGTACACGACTCAAGGGTAATTTAGAAATCATGTTTGACAAGAAAGCTGTGGAGAGAATTAACATTCACACATATAGCAATGCTCATGCTCCTATAGACTGTCAACAAACTAGGATTCCTTCTTTTATGAAAGACTGAGAATTAGAAGGGGAATCAAAATTCTGCTGAAATTTCCCAGAGGGCACATCATTATGACCTCAGGGATTCTCAATACTGCTAAGGCATTCAGTATTTTCCAATACCCTTATTAAACTTCACTGAGCAATATATTACTTCTGTATTAGGTACAGGGAGCAAGACGTACAAGATTCCTCTATTCACTGAGCTTACGGTGTAGGAGAAAGCTCAAGAAGAAATTACAACATCTTTTTCTATTGTATTTCTGTTACAGCATTACTATCTTTAAAAAGAGGCACATCATGCTATAAGACTGAAGAACAGAAATATATAGCATAGAGAATGTGGGCACTGGGGCATGTAGATCAGGGTTGGTCTTCTGGTCCAAGAGAAATGTAACTGAAATCAAAACAACAACAGAGAGTATTCTAATAGGTAGAAATACTGGATGTATGTTCTGAACTAGCTAGATATGACATTGGAAGAAACAAATTTATTCTGACTGGGATTTATTATTACAGTGGGGATTGGTAGGAGTTAAGGTTGGAGAGGTGTAAATTTGGGACCTTTTAATTCTTATCAAAACGGTATGGTACTAGCACAAAAACAGAAATAGAGATCAGTGAACAGGATAGAAAGGCCAGAAATAAACACATGTAACTATGGTCATCTAATCTATGACAAAGGAGGCAAGAACATATAGTGGAGGAAAGATAATCTCTTCATTAAGTGCTGCTGGGAAAACTGTACAACTACATGTAAAAGAATGAAATTAAAATATTCTCTAACAACATACACAACAATAAACTCAAAATGGACTAAAAAGGAGCTTCCATTCTGACTCAGTGGAAACGAATCTGACTAGTATCCATAAGAATGTGGGATCAATCCCCAAGCTCCCTCAGCAGGTTAAGGATCTGGTGTTGCCATTAGCTGTGTTATAGATTGCAGATGTGACTCGGATCCCATGTTGCTGTAGCTGTAGCTGTGGCCAGCAGCTGCAGCTCCAATTCAAACCCTGGCCTGGAAATGTCTATATGCCATGGGTGCAGACTGAAGACCTAAATGTAAGGCCAGATACTATAAAAACCCCTAGAGGAAAACATAGGCAGAATACTCTTTGATATAAATTGCAGCAATATCTTGTTTAATCCCCCTCCTAGAATAATGACAATAAAAACAAAAATAAACCAATGGGATCTAATTAAACTTAAAAGCTTTTGCACAGCAAAGGAAACCATTAAAAAAGAAAAAAAGACTACCCACAGAATGGGAGAAAATCTTTGCAAACGAAGCAACTGACAAGGGGTTGGTCTCCAAAAATCTCCAAACATTTCATGGAGCTTTACATAAAAATAAATAAATAAACAGCCAAAACCTACACAGACATTTCTACAAATAAAACATACTAAAAGATAGCTGAAAGACATGAAAAGATGCTCAACATCACTAATTATTAGCAACATACAAGTTAAAATTCTATTCTTATCTCACACCAGTCAGAATTGCCATCATTGAAAAGTATACAAGCTATAAATGCTGGAGAGGGTGTGGAGAAGTGGGAACCCTCTTACACCATTGGTGGGAATGCAAATTGGTACAACCACTGTGAAGGACAGTATTGAGGCTCTTTAAAAACTAAATATAGAACTACCATATGACCCAGAAATCCTACTCTGCAGCATATACCCAGAGAAAACTCTAATTCTAAAAGATACACACATCCCAGTGTGCACTGCAGCACTAATTACAATAGCCAAGACATGGAAGTAACCAAAATGCTCATTGACCGAGAACTGGATAAAGATGTGGTATGTGTATACAATGGAATATTATTCGGCCATAAAAATAATGAAATAATGATATTTGCAGCAACATGGACAGACGTAGAGATTATCACACCAAGTGAGGTCAGACAAAGAAAAATATCATATGACATCAGTTATATGTGCAATCTAATAAAAATTATACAAAAGAACTTGTTTATGAAAAAGAAACAACAGTTCCTATTGTGGCTCAGCAGAAACAAATCTGACTAGTATCTGTGAGGATGCAGGTTCGATCCCTGGCCTCACTCAGTGAGTTTAAGGATCCAGTGTTGCCATGAGCTGTGGTGCAGGTCACAGATGTGGCTCAGATCCTGTATCGCTGTGACTGTGGTGCAGGCCAGCATCTACAGCTCAGATTTGACCCCTAGCCTGGGATCCTCCATATGAAATGGGTGCAGCCCTAAAAAGACAAAAAATAAAATAAATAAAATAAAATATTAAAAAAGAAACAAACAACAGATTTCAAGACCAATTTTATGGTTACCATAGGCGAGACCATTGAGGGGAGGGGAGAACTGGTAGGGTAGGAATAGCATATACACACTACTGTGTAAAATAGATGATTAACAAGAACCTACTGTATAGCAGAGGAAAACCTATTTAATAGTTTGTAATAACTTAAATGGGAAAAAAATGAATGGATACATTTATATGTACCACTGATTTATTTTGCTGCACACTTGAAACTAATACAACATTGTAAATCAACTACACTCCAGTAAAATTAAATTTTAAAAAAAGATACATGCACCCCTATGTTTAGAGCAGCATTATTTACAATAGCCAAAACATGGAAACAACCTAAATGCCCATCGACAAATGAATAGGTAAACAAGATGCAGTCTGTATATATACCAGATATATATATATATACACACACACATATATATATATAAAATGGTATATTACTAGCTCTAAAAAAGAATGAAATAATGCCATCTCTGCAGCAGGGATGGACCCAGAGATCCTGGTACTAAGTGAAATCTGAAAGAGAAAGACAAATACCACATGATATCTCTTATATGTGGAATCTAATATATGAGACAAATGAATTTATCTACAAATCAGAAACAGACTTCTCAAACAAGATAACAGACTTGTGGTTGCCAAAGGGGAGAGGGGTGGGGGAGGGATGAACTGGAAGTCTGGGATTAGCAGACACAAACTATTATATATAAAATGGATTAACAAGGTCTTACTGTATAGCACTGCGAACTATATTCAATATCCTGTAATAAATGATATGGAAAAGAATATGAAAAAGAATATATATGTATAACTGAATCATTTTGCTGTGCAGTAGAAATTAACACAACATTGTAAATCAACTATATTTCAATAAAACAAAATTTAAAACGTGGTAAAAACATGTCTTCTAGGCAGTCTGTTATACAGGCTTGGTGAACAGAAGGAAGATGTGTCAGCCAACCAGGAAACAGATATTTACTGACAGGTTACCATGTGCCATGAACTGTTTGATGTTGTATAGATATGGCAAAGGGTCTTGTTCTTATGAATTTATAGTTTGCTATAGGTACACATTGTTGTGTCATTAACTGAAGAGAGGGAATGAGTTCCCTACCAAAAAAAATCACACATTTAGAAAAGAATCGGGTTTAGGAAAGAACCTGGAGAAGCCCACGCACTTATGGGCAATGTATAAAAGCAATGGAAAAAGATAGCGTTTTTTTTTTCCCCTTCACAAAATACTGCAATCTAGTAAGGGCTGATAACAGGAAGGCTCATTAGATAATGACCAAAAGTTTAAATCTGCTTTATCTACATGGCAGTGGCTAATGACCTTGGTGTGAGCTGAGCAGGGGAAGGTCGGTGAAGAATCAAATTATAGTGGGTTGAAGAAAGGGTTAGAGGTAAGAGGGTGCAGATAATGCTTTCCTATTTATGAGGAAGATGATACAAAGACCAATAGCAATAAGGGCAGTAAATAACTGTAGGAAAATGAAGAGTAAATGAGAGAATTTTTTTTTAAGATAGAGAATACTTAAAAGTTACTAGGAAGGAGCCCTAGTAACAACGTGAGACGACCAGTGGAAACTGCCATTTCTTTATTGTCTAAAACAGAAAGCACACAACCCCCTAAAACAAGATGCTGAGGGTCATATCTCCTTAGTTGAGGGATGTATGCTGGTAAAGGAGACCATCCTCACGATCCCCATTCAATGCACAGCCTCCTAGATACCGAATATAATTTAATGAAGGCCATTAAAGGCTAATAAAGTTCATCCACTGTCAAATGCAAACTGAACGTGTGAAAGGTCTTAACAATTACTTAAATCACCCAGTAGAACTTTTATTATTAGCACTGTCATTTTCTGTCCTCTAAACTTTAGGCCTTTCTTGTTTATACTTTATCACAATACCTTAACCCTCTAAAAATTATTTTAGAGGGATATAGTAATTACTTGAATTTCAGATGAAGTCCAAAAAAACCACATACTGGCACTTAATGGCACTAAAGTTAAAAGGAAAAAGGAGAAGATAAACTGTTTTGGCACGCTGTCTTTCTTAAAGCCTGGCTTTGGGCCTCATTTTAAAACATATCACTGAAGGACTCATTGTATTTCTTCCTATATTCAATAAACGGTTAAGTGGTCATACATTCATTATGCCATAAGCTGCGTGCAGATGCAAATGGATACCATTTATAATATTTTACAGTGTTTTGAAGTTCCAAGCCCATCTAGAATGATAAAGACCTGGAAAATGTTAACCCACCTCAAAGACTTTTTTTATTGCATTCTTTAATAGATTGGTGCAATTTCTTAGCATGCTATAAAAGTCAAGAAAGTATTTCCATGGTATTAAATGGTAACACATGGAGACCATTTCGTTTTTAAGAAGAATGTTCTCTACTTTGTGATTTGTGTTTTTTAATGCCCTTTTCCTTCCTCTTGTTCTTTCAGGGACAGTTTGATTCAGAGTAATGGAGCGGTGGAAATTAAATGAGTGTGCATGAAGTCCAATGAACTCAGTATACTGCTTATCTTGTAACTATACTTAATCTAAATAACCTTTTTTATGCTCTGCTGGAATGGCATTTTCAAAAGGCTATATAGTAGTAAATGAGAGTATATGTCAGTAAGGATTTGCTAGACAAATCAGATCTTACAGAGAAGTATATCTATCCATTACTATTTAATACACACTTCAGTTTGAAGGACAATTTTTGTGTGTGATCAGACCATTAACATTTACTGTCATCTGGGCTATATTTTCTAACTTTTCTACTTTCTGTTTTTATTTTAATTTCATTTACTCTTTATTTTTTCCAATGGAGGTTTTTAGACCGAAATTGCCTCCAAAAGAATGAAGTGATTTATATACGCACAAACCGCTCAGTTTTTCTTACCAAAGGCATATTTTCAGAAGTAAAAGATTTCTAAGGGATAATGTCAACACAAACGGTAGTGTGCTGGAAATAATTTAATACACATACATAAAACACATGGCAGCCACGTCCTTTGATAAAACTTTTACTTTCTTCTCAGTGAAACAGTTTTCTTTTATTGTTACGTTTGAAGGAATGATTTACTAAGCAGCATTTAGGCAAAAGCTTTTCAGTCTTAGCTAATGCCCCTCCCATTGGTTCTTAGAGGAAAATGGTTAAGTTTGTGCTCAAGGCAGTGGTTAAGTTTATGTGTAAGTTATAATACTTAGTTTCTTCCAATATCCTAAAGCAACCTTATGGTGCATTTGGGTATTTAGGCTATTCCCTTAGTTCTGGTAAAAAGGACTAGTATTTTCATCTTACCCTAGAGCAGCTGGCACTGCTCTGCCCCTGCGAAACCCCTTCCCATGGATCACCTTTCCATTTGTCTCTGAGACACAGTGAATGGTTGTGGTCCTACCACAGCAGCCTGACTTTGGTAAAGTGAAGTTCTACTTGCCCCAGTCACCCAGTTTTCTTCCACTGAGATCAACTACACCTGTCCCTTTGGAAAACAGGCTCTGTCAATCTAATAAATAACTCACCATCTGCACTTCACTCAGTCCTGGTTGATGGGTAGATACAATTCAATTATAAATCCCGTACCCTCCCTGTCTTTTTGCTGAAAAGCAATCCAGCCATTATCTGAGGAGTTTAAAGATAAAATTCTGGAAAGTTAGACTTTGGATTTCAGTGTTACTAGAACTGACATGTGCAGAATACTTTCATAATTTCAACAGCAATAGAAATTCAACTCTTCCATATCCTGCAGTAACCTTAGAAGTAGCCACTGCCTTCATTCTGATAAAATACAGGTCTAGTAGAAAGAGGTGAGACCAGTAAGTGCTTCCTTAAATTGCGGGCCCAATATGCCTCCTTCTCCTTCTATTAGTCCTAGACCAAGATCCCATATACAAATCATCTCATTATATTCCAGCAACATCCAATGACATAAAATTTTGATTTTTCTATTTCTTTAACATTCTTCCTGTTCTCCCCATGACCACCTTAGCCTACACCTTGAAAAGCTCACATCTGTGAGTAGTTTCTATCGCTGGTTATCCCAAGCATAGGTTCTATTAATAGCATCCAAATTGTTCTTTAATGTCTCGTCAACTAAATTTTACTAGAAAATTGCTTTTATCAAATCATTTCCTTCATCTAAAGCTCTCCAATAACTATAATTTCCACTTTTATTAAGTCCAATACCATGAGATTAAAATTAAAGTTCTCTATAATTTTGATTCTCAGAGTGCAGTCCCCACACTGGGGGCATTAGCAACACCTGGAGACTTTTTAGGAATGGAAATCATAGAGACTCACTCCAAAGACTTACTAAATCAGAAACCCTGGGGGTGAAGCCAGCAAATTATGTTTTAACAAACCCTCGAGGTTATCCTGATGTTCAGTAAAATTGGGGACTCACTGGTTACTTTTCTCATCTACATGCTTATAGATGAAAGTTTATGGGAATAAATGTTCTATTTTTTTCAAAATGGAAACTTATAATTACAAAAACTATACCTTCTGCTCACAATTAAGTAGTATCAGAAGTAAAAAACAAATTCCACAATTTAAAAATCAAATCACTTGACACTTCAAATATACTATATGAATGTACTATCCAGGCGTTCCCATTGTGGCGTACCAGAAACGAATCCAACTAGTATTCAACCAGTATGAGGATGCTGGTTCAATCCCCAGCCTCACTTAGTGGATTGGGAATCTGGCATTGCTGTGAGCTGTGGTGTAGGCCACAGGCATGGCTCAGATTCCATGTTGCTGTGGCTATGGCATACGCCTGCAGCTGTAGCTCTGATTCAACCCCTAGCCTGGGAACTTCCATATGCTGCTGGTGAGGCCCGAAAGAAAAAAAGGGGGGCAATAAATAAATAAATATACTGTCTAAATTTTAAAAAGGAAATCAAAGTTGCACTTACAGACTCTAAAAATTTAAGAACTATAAAAACATATTGAATGCAAAGCCATACGTTAATAGTTACATCTGTCAATGTTGTAATTATTAGACTACAAGGAAAATAATCATTGAGTTATTAAACTTTTAACTCCAGAAGTTAGGATAAGAAAAAATAATTCCAAGAACAGTATGAATTAAAAGGAGAATTAATGAATTAGAAAACATTTTAAAATACAGTTATTGAAGAGACCAATAAAATAGAGTACCCTTTGGAAAACAAGGACAGACAATGTAAACATATAAGGAACTAAACTGTCTGCAGACAGAAGACATAGCATGCTAACATATTTTAAAATTAACATGAAATGGGTATTTCCTGAGAAAATATAAACAACCCAAAAGTAACTCAATAAGACTGAAATTTGAACAAATAAGAAATTTTTGACCAATGAGTTTGCCCCCCAAAATATTGCTGGACCACAAAACTTTTATCAATGATTTTTTTCAAAAAGACATTATTTCCAGAGTTCCAGAACATATAAGACTGTAAGATTTGTAATTCATTTCTCTAGTGTTACTTTTGATACCATCATTTGAAAAGAGAACTCAATGACAGAAATTTTATTTCCAGACAGTCTATCCAACTAATACATTTAAAATAATAAAACAACATGAATAAGTTGACTTTGCTTCCAGGTTATTTCAAATGTAATATATTATTACCCATCTCAGCAGGAAAGAAAAGAAAAACATAATTATCTTTGTTAATTGTTACAGGTCATATAATAAAAGTAAGTGACTTTTAAATTAAAAAATATTCTAGAATTTATTGTTAAAAGTATATAGATTACGAGGCGTATCTCAGATAAATAAACAACAGCATGTTTAATTTTAAAATATCTTCAGTAAGAAAGAATACCTACTTATTTTACTACTCAGTGCAGTTTTAGAGATTCTAGCCAAGCTAATGAGACAAAAATGAATAAAGTTTATGGAAATGAGGGAATTAATCTATCATTATTCATAGAGGGGATATGCTGCTTCAAAAACATAAGAAAATCAAGCAGAAATTATCATAATTACTAAGAGAGTTTTATAAGCAGACCAGAGACAGTATAGTACCTCCAAAAGTCAATATTCTCCTTATAACTTAAGAGATCATAAAATAAATTTTAAAATAGTTAAGTGAATACACAAACAGACCAGAAAGATAAAACCATAAACATGAGGTTAAAAAAAACCGTAAACTAACCTGAGTGTAGAACATTATTAGAATATTTTAGGAGAAATATTTTAAATCAAAGACAATGGATAATAAACGGTGTTGAGACAACTTACCAAACACTTAAACAAAAAAAATGAATGATAGGTATTTTTTCACCCACAGAGCCCATTAAAAATTACCGGGAAATAAAGATAGAATGTGGAAAATAAAATAAATTCTAACCTTTTTCTTTTCCTTTGGGCGTAGTCTAGTCTCAGCTGCTCACAGGGTGCAGCATGTGGAGGCCTTGCACACCCCCCAACATCACACCAGAAATCTAGTGCGAAAAGGCTGCGGCGACAGGGCACTGTCAGCCCTGGACGGGGTGCAGGAGCGCTGTGGGTAGAGCACTCGAGGTGGCTGCGGTGGGCTGCGCAGACGCGCTGTGCCGGCTGCAATCCCAAGCCGGAGCTCCACAGCTGGGCCTGCCCCTGGAGAACTCCGGCCCCTCCCCTCAGAACCCTATCAAGCAACCTCGCCCACCGCCTTTCAAGTTCAGGGACTCTAGAGCATGAGTTCCTACCTCTTTCTTCTCTGATCAAACAGTAAAACTTTTCTTTTGAACTAAATTCAGTCTCGTTCTGTTGGTGCAAGTGACGTGGGGCAGCAGGGCCCACAAGGTTGGTAACAGTATCTTTTTTAAACTGAGAGAAAATATCCATGTTTGATTGACAGCAGAACACCATAAAACCGCCTCGGTTTCTAATTTAGGTAATGAATGTGAAGGGTTTAACGGAGTATATATCCCATAATAATTGCTATTTAAGGAATTCCTAAGTGTTCATAATCCCTAAGACTCTCTTCCCTATCAAGGATATTTGTTTTCCGAATGTTGAGGGAAAATCAGCTCATTCCTCCTGGTTTTCACTATTATTTATTGGTCCATGATTAGAACCACCAAAGTCATAATGATTCAAGTGAGAACCATCGGATCCTAAACTTTTCAATTAGCTGCACCATTGCTCTAATGAAAACCTTTCTTCTGTCAGGATGACATAGTTAAACCATGATCCCAGCTGGCTTTCTTGAATCCACTCTCTATTTCCTAAACGCAATCCAGATTATTTGAAAAGTGTGTCAGCTGTTCATAATTTCAATTCACTACTTATTGTCTACCTCCTATTGTCTCAAGCTGGAACTCTGCAGCTGAAATTAACTGTAAACTCAATCAACCACACACAAAATAGTGCCTTTGACTGCTTTCCTACCACCACCCTCTTTTTCCCTGCTGCCATCTTAGAATAATCACTTCCATTTGCCCAGTGTAAACATTTCATTCCTTAAATTCCTGTACTTAAGCCTTACCCCATCTGTAAGAACTTCCCAGACTGCTGAATACCATGGTGATCTCCTTCTCTGAAATTTCACACTAGCAATTCAGCAAAATCCTGATGCTCAACTAGATTGTAAGCTTTTTTTATTATTCTTTTTTGTTGTTATTGTTTGGGTTTTTTTGTTTTTGGTCTTTTTAGGGCCACACCTGCTGCATATGGAAGTTTCCCAGCTAGTGTCCAATCGGAGCTGTAGCTACTGGCCTAAACTACAGCCATAGCAACACTGAATTCGAGCCATATCTGCAGCCTACACCACAGCTCACTGCAAAATGGGATCCTTTAACCCACCGAGTGAGGCCAGGTATTGAACCTGCATCTTCATGGATACTAGTCGGGTTCTCTACCACTAAGCCATGATGGGAAATCCTGTAAATGCTTTGTAAAATGTCCAACACAATGCTTTGCAAATAATACTCAATAAATATTTACTCAAAATTATGTAATTAAAAGGACAAATCCAATTCTATGCCCAGGAAGGTGAAATGTGTTCCTGGGGGGGAAAAAGGTGTACATCTAATTATGAAAGTGCTAGTGGAAAGAAATAATTTCCCTCTAAAGCACTGAATTCTGAAGGGTCACATAATAATTTAAGGCAAAAAAAACAAAAGCTGAAAGCATAACTGAAGTATCATCTTATTCCAACCACAAATATTTTTAAAATGGTGTAATACCCAGAAATTATTTTAAATACAAAATTTAACCAGAAATTCATTCATGAATAGACCTATACCAAAATGCATTTTTCAGAGCACTTAAAAATGAGTATTTCATAGTAATTTGAAGAATATACCCCGCAGACATTCATTTCCACCACTCTTTCTGTTATTATCATATCTTTCTAATGAATTAACTCAGGGAATGAATTAACTCAGGGAATTCTAAGCCAAGGAACATCAGAGATAACCCTTGAATGATGCAGCTCCATGAAGAAGTAGAACAGAAAGGAACAGCCCCCAGAATTCATTCTCATCTATTTCATTGATAGGGGTAAAGATCCCCCCAACAATTTTTTATTTGATTATACATTGCTTGAATAAAAATTAATAAAAATTTATTTAAAACAAGTACTATGTCATATATATATATTATTATATAATCTAATTCAGTGTTGGTAGCATTATTCTGCTTGACTGATTGATTGATTAAATATGTGGTATTTGGGCTTCAATGTCACAATATGGTGAAAAGAAATTCAGTTAGTTTTTCTTTTGCCCTCCCTTGAAGCCCACACATATTAGAGGATTCTTATGTAGAGAAATCAAAAAGGCTGTTTTATAAACCCTATGTTTTATTAATTCAAGTCAAGGTTTAAATTGTTTAAAAACATGTAATGGCTATTTCATAAGCAAACTCAGATTTGGAGGTAAAAATTAAAAAGTAAGACCGAAACAAATAGCTCCCCTTCTCTAACTGTTAAAAAATGAATAAGAACAACAGAAGCAGTAGAGGGAAAAGAAACCATAATTCAACATTAACAACCCTACGACCATACAACCTCATGTCATAAACCTTAGAAACTGTTATCCAAGAAAAGAAACAGAAAGTTATGGCACAGTGAGGCTTATATACTAACTCCAGTCCCACACCCAACAAGCAGTACTGAGGAATGAATGGGAGGTGAAAATAACATGAGAATTTTTATTAATACTCCCAGCACCACCTCATAAACACACACACACACACACTAACACCAATACCACAACCATAAATTGGAGAGAAAGAGAAGCCAGTGTAGCAAGTAAGAAAAATATCAGGGCAAAAACAGCAAGCACAGAAGCAGTAACTTAGTATAGGCAGGAAAGGTGGCCATAAGCTATTCTTTGTTTCCTGCTGAAAAAACATAAAATGTATGAATCACAGAAAACATTATATGGACCTAGAAACAGTAGAAACTAATTATGTTGTGTATTTAAAGATCTATTTTTTAATATTTTTATTTGTAATTTGAATTATCAATGCTGATTTTTTTATTTTTTAAATTATCTGGAGAATATCTATCTATTTATTTATTTATTTATTTATTTATTTATGTTTTTTTAGGGCTGCATCCATGGCATATGGAGGTTGCCAAGCTATGGGTCAAATTGGAGCTATAGTTGCTGGCCTATGCCACAGCCACGGCAACTCCAGATCCTAATGCACTGAGCGAAGCCAGGGATAGAACCTGAGTCCTCATGGATACTAGTCAGATTTGTTTCCACTGAGCCACGATGGGAACTCCTGATTTATTTTTATAGAGAGTGCATTTTCTTTATAGTTAGGATGCTCTAAAATAAAATACTTCCTTTTTTTACAGTAAAATATATGATGGTTTTACTCTCCAAATCCTAGAAATGATTTTTTTATTTTTTTTATTTCTAGCAGCTACCAAATATTTGACATATATAAAAGATAAAAATATGTTTTTATTTCATAAATGAACCTAAAATAACTTTTAAAGGATATCTAAAGATGACTACTTTAGACAAAGTACCATACTTTTAGGTTTATATCTTGTACTTTAAATCAATTTTGATTTTTAGAAACACTGTTTGGCTTGACAATTTTAAATCAAAAGCTAAAGGCTAGGTCTGAAGCTGAACCTTAGGTATGTCCACTGATATCTTAAGTCTCTGAGGGAATTCCTGGCAATTCTCAACATGCCCCAGACCTAGATGCTGAGGACCTGAGGAGCACTTTGGTAAAAAGGAAGGACCAACAAAGCAAGCCAGATATCTAGGACCTGCCTTATCTCTCTGAGTAGAAAAACCATGCATATGAATCAAAATTAAACATTAAACAAGAACATTTCACTTGAGTAAACCATATACTCTGAATATATAACAAACTCTCAAACATAATAAGAAAACAAATAGACCAATAAAATCAACAAACATTTGAATAGTCACTCTATCAACAGTCAACCCCATCATGGATTGGGAGTTTGGGACTGGCATATGTACACTATTATATGTGGAATGGGTGGTCAACAGGTACTACTGTATAGCACAGGGAATTCTACTCAAATTTTCTGATAACCTATATGAGTAAAGAAACTGTGAAAGAATGGAAATATGTATATATATGTGTGTGTTTACATATATATATAAAACTGAATATATACAACTGAATATGTATCACTGAATATATATAACTGAATCACTGTTGTACAGCATAAGTTATCATGACATTGTAAATCAACTATATAATTCAATAAAATTTTTTTAAATATAAAAATAAAGATGGATGGCAAATAAGCACATTAAAAGATTCCTAACATCATTAGTCAAAAGTCAAATTAAAAAAGGCTAGACTATAACAAACATTGGCAAGGATGTGGGCAAAGAAGAATTCTCATACACTGCTGATGGGAATGTGAAAAAAAAAAAGAAAGAAAAAAACCACTTTAGAAAACAGTTGACAGTTTATCACAGAATTAAACATCCATCTACCATATTATCATCCCATAAACTTCTAAGTTTATCCTAGATAAAAGAAAGCATATGTCCATAAAAGATTGATACATAAAGATTCATCACAGTTCTATTTGCAATAGCTAAAAACTGGAAACCCAACTGACCATCAATAAATGCATGGATAAACTCTGCTGAATTTACAAAGGAATACTACTCAGCAACGAAAAATAAACTACAACGGTATGGATGAATTTCAAAATAATTAGGCTGAATGAATTATGCTGAATGAAGAAGCCAGACAAAGAGGGCACCTACTATATGATTCTGTTTATATAAGATTCTAAAGTATGCACGCACATCTATAATGGCAGATGATCAGTGGTTACCCCAATACTTGAGGGATGGAAGGAGGTGGCAGAAAGGAATTACAAAAGAGCATAGGGGCAATTTTGAGGTCATGAATATGTTTGTTATTTTCATTTTGATGATGGTTTTGTGGATGTATACTCATGTCAAAAGTTATCAAATTGTGTACTATAAATGCATGTGGTTTATTTATGTCATAATTATGTCTACAAAGTCATTTTAAAAAGTTGTTAATTGGCCATGTCTTCTTAGCAAATAGTCCCCACATCTGCCAAAATATTTTGTACACAACACCTATTTTCTTTCTTTACAAATGATGTTTGCTTCTGTGCTCAAAGTTTATTCAAAATAATGATAATTAGACAATTTACTCATTATAACACATTAATATTAACATTAGTATGTTTTTAAAATTCATATCAAAATTCCAGTTTATAATTGAAAAAAAAAATCACAGGGTACTAAATTAGAAACTTAGAATTTGAACAAAATAACCCACTCTAGTGGAGTCAAAGCATTTGCTATCTGTCCACATTAAACCTTAACTCTTTAATTGCAAAGTCCATGCTCAGTCTACACTAAACTCTGCTGAGTTTACAAATTGTCTTTAGATACCCATTTCTTCATCAAATTCACTATCCCACTTAACGACTTAACTCTAAGATTCAGTTGTTTCTTAACAGTTCTTCAACAGCAAGTGTGGTTTTCTGGGCAGATCTGTGTCCCTCTAAAACCAAACAGTATGCCTGCTGATTAACAGTGCCCAGAAATTAAGTGAGCAGGTGTTAGCATAAGATAAAACTGCACGAATCTCAGTTTTATCACTTTTACTTAAATTTATCTGAAACACGACCATACTTCTATAAGCTTCAATTTCATCTTTTTTTTTTTTTTTTTTTTTTTGCTTTTTAGGGCTGCACCTGAGGCATGTGGAAATTTCCAGGCTAGGGGTCAAATCGGAGCTACAGATGCTGGCCTATGCCACAGCCACAGCAATGTGGGATCCCAGTCACATCTACGACCTACAACCACAGCTCACAGAAACACCGGATCCTTAACCCACTGACTGAGCCAGGAATCAAACCTGTATCCTCATGGATCCTAGTTGGACTCATTATTGCGGATCCATGACAGGATCTCCCAATTTCATCATTTTTTTATTTAATTTTTTTTGTCATATTTTAGGCCCACACCCATGACATGTGGAGGTTCCCAGGCTATGGGTCTAATCGAAGCTACAGCTGCCAGCCTATGCCACAGCCACAGCAATGCAGGATCTGAGCCACACCTGCAACCTACACCACAGCTCTTGGCAAAGCCAGATCCTTAACCCACTGAGCGAGGCCAGGGATCAAACCCGCATCCTCATGGTTCCTAGTTGGACTTGTTTCTGCTGAGCCATGACAGGAACTCCAATTTCATATTTTTAAAAACAGTATAACCAAACTGAACTCACAGCGTTTTTCTGACACTGACTCTGGTGGCATATGTAAAGCAACGCACACAGTGCCTGACACACAGTAAATTTTTCAATATGTGAATGTTTATAAAAGTTATTAGTATTATATTTGGCCTGTAATTTGAAAAGTACTAAAAGATATGGCATATCATAGAAGGTTAGAACCAAAAAAAAAAAAAAATAAGAATATAATGCCATGATTTTTCACTTTATGCTTTTTGGATTTTATATCAAATAAGTATGAACATTAAAATGTACACTGGTGGAAAGGTTATCTCCATAGAACAAATTTGAAAACTTAAAAAAGAAAGTAAAAATCACACACTTCACAAACCATGAACTCAGCATACCCCATAGTGTACTTGGTGAAAATATAATCTGACATAATATCCTATGAAAAAAGAGAGTCCCGTGGTCAAATAAACTTAGATAATATTGCATGCTTTATGTTCCTTTGGGGGATTCACAATACAAATGGTATAGTAAAGAGTCTGGAAGTCCTGAAGTTAAAAAAAAAAATGTTTCACTATGTTGGATCCAATGTTTTTAAAACTTTCCTGAACATAGAAACATTTTTTTTTGGTATAAAAATCTCTGAATACTCTTTTGGGGAAGAAAAATGACAACTATTCTAATTTAATTCTTCTATTCATTAAGAGACACAAGGAGTAAAAACAGTACTTTCACCTGTCAACAACCCCTGGTCTTGTAAAAAGACTTTCAGAATATGGTATTAAGTCCCTAAAGCCTCCATCACAGTGGCAGCTGTCTGCTACCTCAGTGTCTTCCGTGCTTGGCTACCAAAGTAATTCCCCAGGGATGTCTACCTCTCTTATATTCTTTTCACTTCTAAGCGACTTGACAGAATTCAGAATGGAACAAGAATACAGTGTCACCTGCATCTACACATGAACAATGGAAATAGCATCAACTGTCATCTTCTAATCAGAGGGTAGCAATTCCCTCCTAAAAAAAAAAAAAACTAATTTATTTAATTTCCAGCCCTTCCATTAATGATCAATAATTTGAAATGTACAATGCGTGATTTGAGTGTGTTCACTTCCACTTATTGTAACCAGCTGTATCAATTACCTAGCGTTATTTTAACATTGTGTCTCAAACCACTCCTGAACTCAGAGACTTAATACAATTTTCTACTCATGTTTGTGTGGATCCACCGAACAGTTCTGCTCTCTGCAGACTCACTCATAGACCCACTCTCAGCTGCACTCTGGGCAGATCATTCTTATTCTGGGCCCATCAAATGTTTGGTGGCAGCTGTATTGGCTGGTCTAGCTGTTTTTTATATCCATCCAGCAAACTAACCCAGGATGTTCTCACGATGACACAGAGGTCTGAGAGAGAGAAAGAAAGTAGATGTGAGCAAGGCCTCTCTAAGGATAGGTTAAAAGCCGGCTCACAATTACAAATACATTATAAATATATTATAAAATATTGCATAAGTAACACAGCAATTACTTACTGTGCATTTTATTTGAAAAACAATGTTACAAGGCATACCAACATTCAAGCAGATGTGAAATCAGTTCTACCTCTTGATGATAAAAGCTCAAAGTCACACTGAAAAGAGTGTGGTTTCAACAAAGTGTGAAAAATCGGGGACCATGTTTGCAGTCAATCTACTAAATTGCACTCTCTGGCCTTAACTCCATACATTTCCCATACACAAATTACACTCACCTCTTCCCAAAGTGCCCAAATTCCCTTCTAATATTGTATTATCTTCAAAGTCCAACATCATGTAATCTATATCAGGTCTAGATAAGGCTCTTCAAAGGCATCACATTTAGACTCTGAGAATTATGAACCAAAAAGATAAGGTATTTGTACTTTACCAATACCACCAGCATATGATATTGAGAAGAACAGGATAATTGTGATAGTGACAAGGAGAGGAAAATGACATTAAATAGTACTCTCAATCTGGAAGGCATGCAGAACTCCCTGGACCTTAAAAAATGTTGAAATCCAAAGGTTGCAAAGGGCTCTGACACTGGGAAAAGAGAAGGTTCCCAGATTTGACCTCCATTCTGCCCCCTAGGACAGACCTCTCAGTCCGGTGTTCTCCACAGCTCCACCTTTGGGAACGTTCTTCCTTTCCCATCTCTCTCCTTGCCTCTTCTGAAAAGGCCAGGGGTATTTATGTCCTCTGAATACCATTTTCAACTGACTTTCTCTTCTTAGTGGGATGAGA
This sequence comes from Catagonus wagneri, assembly GCA_004024745.2. NCBI lineage: Eukaryota > Metazoa > Chordata > Mammalia > Artiodactyla > Tayassuidae > Catagonus > Catagonus wagneri. The sequence continues at coordinate 6,082,289 of PVHT020000009.1, forward strand.
ATCCAGAAGACATTTTGCATGTTGATTAATCTCAGTACCTTTGAGGCCAAGATGATGAGGACTCTTTGCCTGTACAACTCCTTAAAAAACCTTTGCAAGCTTTCCAGTAATTTGATTGACATCCACCCTAGTCAAAAATTCCTACTTAATACCAGACATTTGCGGAAGTCACCCTTTTTTCCTAGAAGCCGGTCTGTCTACTTGAGGGGACTAAGCACTTCCTCTTCTTTTTCTTTTCTTTCCTTTTTTTTGTCTTTTTAAGGCTACAACCAAGGCACGTAGAGGTTCCCAGGGTAGGGGTTCAATCAGAGCTGTAGCCACCAGCCTGCACCAGAGCCACAGCAACCTATACCACAGCTCACCACAGGCAACACTGGATCTTTAACCCACTAAGTAAGGCCAGGAATTGAACCCCAGTCTTCATGGATACTAATCAGTTTTGTTAACCACTGAGCCAGGATGGGAACTCCAGCACTTCCTTAATCTTTCCAGAGTTTTTAACAACACATCTTAAGCCACATGGATGATTTGATCTATGCCTCTAGGCTATAGTTTACTTTGATAATGTCTTCCTGACTAGAAGGATTGAGAGGAGAAACTGTTTTTATTTTGTTGCCCAATCATTTGGCCCTCTCATATTCCCTCTAAATTATGCCCAAGAAGGGCTAGCTTTTTCTTGGTTCATTGCTTTCTTGCTGTACCATATGCAATTAAGAAAATTCAGCTGATGCTCTCAACATTCTGCCTGGGAGCTCTCCTAAGGCAAATCCAAAAGTTCATTACATACATTTTCTATCTTCCAAGTTACTGCAATCAGAAGTTTTGTCAATTGTTTTGTGATGACGTTACATGGATCATCATTTTTCCAGGCTCCAGTTATAATTTCTTATCATGCTTCCAGTCCTTATTAACAGTTTGCTTACCATTTTCCAACCCCCACCTGCAACATAGACAGTCACATATTTAATGTTTCTCTTACAATAGTGCCCTCTGTCAAGTATCAATTCTGTATCAGCTATCTAAACTCAATATCTTAACCACAAGTATTTATTATCGCTCACAAAGATATTAATAGGCTCCTCTGATCTTGATTGTGCTCACTAATAAGTCTGTAGTGAGCAGTGGGTCAGATGGGAAGCCCTGCTGATCTTGACTGGGTCCTCTCAAATCTGTGGTGGTGGCTAACAGTGAGCTACTCTTTTCCATGTGCCTCTCACATCCTTCCAATGTGCCAGCCCACACATGTTCTCATGGTAAAGTCAAGATTCAAGGGGAAAACCAAACAAAACACAATTATTTAAGGTTTTTGGAGTCCAGGCTTGGAAATAATGTGTAGTCACTCTGTTTGCTAAAATTAGTCAAAAACCAGCAGAGATATAACTTGAGGAGATACCATCTCTTGATGAAAAGGGCTTCTGGGACAGATTGTGAAGGATGTTGACAAAGAGAAGTATGGAGAATTTGACCCATTTTTAAGTTCCATTTGTTTATTTTTGTTTTTACTGTCATTACTGTAGGAGGTGGATCTGAGAAGATATTGCTGTGGTTTATGTTGGAGAGTCTTTTGCCTATGTTTTCCTTTAAGAATTTTGTAGTATCCGGTCTTATATTTAGGTCTTTAATCCATTTTGAGTTTATTTTTGTTTATGGTGTTAGGAAGTGTTCTAATTTCATTATTTTACATGTGGCTATCCAGTTTTCCCAGCACCATTTATTGAACAGGCTGTCTTTTCTCCATTGTATATTCTTGCCTCCTTTGTCATAGATTAGTTGACTGTAGGTGCATGGGTTTAACTCTGGGCTTTCTATTCTGTTCCACTGATCTATATTTCTGTCTTTGTGCCAGTGCCATACAGTTTTGATGACTGTAGCTTTATAGTATGGTCTAAAGTAAAGGAGCTTGATTCCTCCAATTCCATTTTTCTTTCTCAGGATGGCTTTGGCTGGGTCCATTTTTAAAATCAGTCTACAACATAGGTAAACAGAACTTTATTAACTTTTTTCTGATATCCATGTTTTATTAAAAAAGCTAAATGTTATCCTTCCTATTCCAAAAATATAACTACGGCCTAATCTGATCATGAATGTCATTTCTTCTATCACAGTAAATATAAAAAAAGGAAGAAAATAAAACATCACCCAAACTCCAAAGAAAATTCCCATGCTGTTTTCTTTAAAAATTTTATATTCGTTTGATATAGATCCATAAGTATATCCATAGTTAAGTTGATAATACATGCATAGTTTTGGATTGTGCTAGTTTCATTTGCATCATGAACACTAAATCATCATTAAGTTATTAAAACATTCAGGAAGTTCCCTTGTGGCACTTTGGGGATTTACTGTTGCTGCAGCTGTGGTATAGGTCACAACTGCAGCACAGGTTTGACACCTGCCAGGAACTTCCACACACCATGGATGCATCCAAAAAAACAAAACAAGTAAACAAAAAACATTCAGTGAACTGTTTATAGCTAATGTCTATTTTAGATTCATTAACGTTTCTACCTGTTTTTGTCAACATGATTTTTAAGGACTGAGAGGTAATTTCAAATCTTTCAATATTATTGTTTTTATTGTAATTCCTACAATTTAAAATTTCATTTTGAAGTCATACTCTATGAAGTATAGAGACTCATGACAGATCTTCATTGTAATGAAACATTTTTCAACATTTTTCAAAGGAGAAATCCTTCTCTGTCATTTGCATTTTGAAAACTTTCAAATTGATCTTTTCTGATATGGCAAATATTTTGCTTTTTAGTCATGCTTCACCCAGCATTCTCTCATCTTCATTCTAAATTATTTCTCTCTCCTAACACTTGTTTCATTCCTTTATAAACTCCATCACAGAGTTCCTGTCGTGGCTCAGTGGTTGGTTAACAAATCCAACTAGGAACCATGAGTTTGCAGGTTCGATCCCTGGCCTTGTTCAGTGGGTTAAGGATCTGGTGTTGCCATGAGCTGTGGTGTAGGTTGCAGACGTGGCTCGGATCCTGCATTGCTGTGGCTGTGGCGAAGGCTGGCAGCTACAGCTCCTGTTAGACCCCCAAGCCTGGGAACCTCCATATGCTGTAGGTGTGGCCCTAGAGAAGGCAAAAAAAAAAAAAAAAAAAGACAAAAACAAAAAATAAACTCCATCACAATTTTAACTCCACATTCTCTTGGTAAATAACCTCAGATATAATATATTGTTATATCTGAAAGGAACCAGTGATAAACCAGCTCTCCTTCCCTGACCCATCCCAGTGCTGAACTCTGTAGCACCTGAAACAGCTACATAATGAAAGGTAGTTAGTAGTGCATGAAATATATACAGCAAATAAAAACAAAACAGTGCTATTGTACAGGTCATAGAGAATATTTTAACCCTCTCATTACAATTTCCTTTTCACTTATTTGATGGTATAAGTCTGAAACTATCCGTTTATTCCCATAATTTCATTTTGCAGTGAAATGCAGTGATCTCAGAGTTTCTGTTGTGGCTCAGCAGATTAAGAACTCGACTAGTATCCATGAAGATGTGGGTTTGATCTGCACTGCCACAAACTGCAGGGTAGGTCCCAGTTGTGGCTCAGATCTGGCATTGATGTAGCTGTGGTGTAGGCGAGCAGCTGCAGTTCCAATTTGACCCTGAGCCTGAGAATTTCCATATGCCACAGGTGTGGAGAAAAGGAAGGAAGAAAGGAAGGAAAGGAGGGAGGGAGGGAAAGAAAGAAAGAGAGAGAGAGAGAAAGAAAGAGAAAGAAAGAAAGAAAGAGAGAGAGGGAGGGAGGGAAGGAAAGAAAGAAAGAAAGAAAGAAAGAAAGAAAGAAAGAAAGAAAGAAAGAAAGAAAGAAAGAAAGAAAGAAAGAGAAAGAAAGGGAAAGAAAGGGAAAGAAAGGAGGAAGGAAAGAAAGGATGAAGGAAAGAAGGGAGGCAATTATTTCTAAAGAGTTTTGGCAGCAATGAACTCAAAAACAGAAAGTATGACAATAAAAATTAAGCACTAAATTTCCATTTATTGTGAAATATCATCATGAACATGTAACATGCACGAAATTTTAATTGACAATTACCCTCTCCTCTTACAGCCATATTAATGTAGTGACATAAAAATTAGAAGGCACAAATATACTAAAGAACTGTTCGTTTTTATTTCAAAAGATACTAAGTATTTTATGTAAGAAGTCTTGAATGAAAGATAACAATTTAACATCTGTAGTTTAAAAAGTGTGTTTGCTTATCATTCTGCAAAACATAAATTTTCATTTAGATTAAATGATGTTATAAATCAATTTTTAGTTTTTTATTTGAAATTGTCTTGTATATATACTACAAGTAAAGCTATAACTGTTAATGGACTAGTTCCATCAGCAAAATAATTCTGTACAGAGTTGGAAAAAACAAATCTTTACCAGAGTCAGATGTTTTAAATAAAAAAATCATTTTATCTTCAGAGTGTTTTGACATTTTTATATATAATATAAAGATTTGGAAGTGCAGTTAAAAGATAAACATTTCACATTATTATGAATGCTACTGTAAATTTGGTTCAAAAGTTCAACATTAATATTAAAATTATTTTCATTGTTATATTTTGCTAGAAAATATGAATCTAAATTTTGATGGAACATATTGCCAATATAAAGGAATGTTCTAAATCCAAAACATTTATGTATTAAGAATGTTCTTGAAATTAGTTTTAGTAGCTATGATATAATTCATAATCATTCCCCCAAAGTTATGATATCCTACTAATAGAAACAGGACCTGTAATTTAGTTGTCAAAATTCCCTTCTTTCTTCCCCCACCCCATCTCCCTCTCTCTCTCTCTCTCTATGTGTGTGTATATATATATACACATACACATATATACATTCAATTTGATAATCTGATAATCTATATAAAAATAGAATGACATGGGGAAGCCCTATGATATTACAGCAATCTAATTTGACAATTCATAGTAAACCATCATTAAAAGAAAGAAAAGAACTCATTTGAAGACTTTTTCTTATTTGTCAAAGAAACTCCCTCTAAACAAAGGAGAAAAAAAGACAGCATGTGTGAACTTATTTCAGATCAAATATTTACATATCTAAATTAAAAATGTAATGTTTATAATAACCTCCACTTAACAGTATATGCTCTCAATTTACCAGGGACTTTAGCAACTGCAGTGTAGTTTTTTAATTAAAATATTATAATCTATACAGATGAGTGAATTAAGTGTATTAGCAATTTAAAGTATATTACACCAGGAGGCAGGATGAAGATGGCAGAGGAGTAAAATGTGGTGCTCACCTTCTCCCACAAACGCATCACAAAACCTGCCTACGTGTAGAATGATTGGTACAGAACATCTGCTGAACACTGGCAGAAGACCTTCAACCTCCAAAGAGGCAAGAAACCCTCCACATAACTAGATAGAAGAAAAGGAAAAAAAGAGAGAGAGGAGAAAAACAAAAGGAATACGGACAGGACCTGAGAGAGAGCTGTGAAAGTGGAAAAGAACCCGCACCCTGGGAGGCTACAGTTCCAGAGAGGGAACCTCAAAACCTCAGAGAAAAGTACAGCAGCCGGACTGAGGAGGGCAGGGCAGAAAGAGAGGTGCACAGATCATCGGTACCATCGCCTTAAGACACCACAGCCTGAGACACTCAGGCAAGGGCTGGGCGCTGAAACTCAGACTTCAAAGGTCAGTTCCTGGTAGAAGACTAGGCTGGCTGTGTGGAGAAATCCTGAGTGGTTAGGGAGCCTGCATCACGGACTGGGGAGGGGAGTGCCACAGCCAAGGGGATGCAGGAGGAGGCTCAGGCCCACAGGAGAAACAAGGTGCCATTTGTAGGGGAGGGTGAGAGGGACCTAATCAAACTTACAAGTTTTGCACAGCAAAGGAAACCATAAAACAAGCAAACAAACAAAACCAAAAAAGACAGTCTATGGAATGGGAGAAAATAGTTGCAAACGATGCAACCAACAAGGGCTTTACCTCCAAAATCTACAAGCAACTCATACTACTCAACAGTAAAAAAACAAACAACCTAGTTTAGAAATGGACAAAAAAACCTAAACAGACATTTCTCCAAAGAAGACATATGGATGGCCAACAAGCACATGAAAAAATGCTCAACATCACTCATTACTAGAGAAATACAAATCAAAACTACACTGAGGCACCACCTCACACCGGTCAGAATGACTATCAAAAAAACTACAAATAACAAATGCTGGAGAGGGTGTGGAGAACAGGGAAACCTCTTGCACAATTTTTTTGTTTTGTTTTGTTTTGTTTTTTGGTTTCTGTTTTTGCTTTTTAGGGCTGCACTAGCGGCATATGCAGGTTCCCAGGCTAGGGGTCCAATCAGACCTGCAGCTGCCAGCCTAACACCACAGCCACAGCAACACCAGATCCAAGTCACGTCTGCAACCTACACCACAGCTCACGGCAATGCCAGATCCTTAACCCACTGAGGAAGGCCAGGGATCAAACCCACAACCTCATGGTTCCTAGTCAGATTCCTTTCTGCTACGCCACGATGGGAACTCCCCCTCCTGCACTGTTGGTGGGAATGTAAATTGATACAACCACTATGGAAAGCTGTATGGAGGTACCTCAGAAAACTAATATAGAACTACCATATGACCCAGCAATCCCACTCCTGGGCGTATATTCATACAAAACTTTCATTCAAAAAGATACATGCACCCACATGTTCATAGCAACACTATTCACAATAGCCAAGACACAGAAATAATCTAAATGTCCATTAATAGATGAGTGGATTAAGAAAATGTGGTATAATCACAAAATGCAATATTACTCAGCCATAAAAAAAGAACAAAATAATTCAATTTGCAGCAATATGGGTGGAACTAGAGATTCTCATAATAAGTGAACTAAGTCAGAAAGAGAAAGACAGATACCATATGATATACTCATATAAGGAATCTAAAACATGACATAAATGAACCTATCTACAAAACAGAAACAGACTCACAAAAATGGACAGCAGACCTGAGGTTGCCAAGGAGGAGGGGGAAGGAGTGAAACGGACTGAGAGTTTGGGTTAGTAGATGCAAACAATTGCATCTGGAATGGATAAGCAGTGAGATCCTCCTCTATAGCATGGGGAACCATGTCCAATCTCTTGTGATGGAACTTAATGAAAGATAATATGAGAAAAAGAGTATGTATAGTTATATGACTGGGTCGCCTTGCTGTACAGCAAAAATTGAAAAAACAATGTCAGTCAACTATAATAAAAAAACTAAAAAATAAAGTGTGTTACATAAAATGTTCACTCTGAAGATGGTTTTATGGAAAAACTAAGACATTCACAGATTACATTCTTTATCAAAAATAGTAGCATCTAAATTAGAGACAAATATACTCTAAAATCTCGAGAAAAAGGCATGAATATGTACCATGCAAAATTATTTTGCTTATGTCAATTTTTAATGTTTAGATAAACTGAGGGTTTTTTTAAAAACAGATTATACTTTAACATACAAAGATATGTTACTTTTCATTTTGTTAGATAGACTTTTAAGATAGGACTTGAAAAAACAAGTTATTTATTATACTTACCAATACAATAAAACAAATAACTATTTCACAGTTTCATGATTTTAATTAATTTAGCATTTTTTGCTCTCAGTAATTTCCTATTTTGGATGATGAATTAGTCTCCTTACCTTCAGATCACTAAAAGAGGTCCTTCACCTTTCATTCATTTATTACAATTAGATTTAATCCACAAAGTGAAGTTGATTTTTGCAGCCAGATTCTGAGACAAAAATCGCTGTGAGAAATCTGGTCACCATGTGTCATACTTTTATTGCTCTGAACTTTAAGGGTGTTGCTTTGGAATAATCCTCATTTCATCCTGTCCTAAATGATCTCCTTCAAGAGAAGGGAAGTCAACCGGCATTTTCTAACACCTTTATACTTCAAAAATGCTAGATAAGACGGTCTTTACTTCACCAAGACCTAAAAACAGAAGGCTTTATTTCATTATATGCAGTCTTGTCCTTGCACAGTATGTCAGGCCATAAACATAAACTTATAAACTAATACTATGCAAACTGATCTTAAATAATTAATGCAAAAAATTATAATTGTTCTTTGACCTCTAAAACTATATTTTTCCAGAACCTTAAAACTCTCTTATCAATTAAAAATATACAGGGAAAGAAAAAAATATTAAATAGCATTTATCTTGTGCACTGTAAATTGTAACACTGAGATTTAAAGGGCTTTATTTCTTTGTAAAAAAAAAAATTACCAAGAATAGTTTTAAAGAGCGCCTGCCTTTTCTTATCATCTTATAACTTACATATGGAGTGGGCATCTTTTCTATGCCTTGATGAATTTTCATAATCCTTTCTAAGTTTGGATGAGCTTCCAACATTTTATCCTCTGCACTTTTAATATTGTGAAATATATCTGAGAGTTCCTTTCTGTGAATATTTTGCCAGTGTCACGTTCCTCTAGGACATCTTCGCCCTTTTTGTCACAATCATGGTCCTCATTTGTGTCAGTAAGTTAGTCTTCACTGAGTTGTTCCAGATGCATATCTGAATTCTCTCAAACAGTGCCTGTGGAGGCAAGTGTTTCTTCCACACCTCAATTTTCATTCCATTCAAATTTCACTTCTAGTATTAAAACATTTACCTTTTTTTTGTTCGTGTATATGCTACACTTTCATCTTTGTTGTTCATCCCTGAAAGTCTTCAAGAGAAGAGCCAATTATATAGATCATGAATAGTTTTTAAAATCGCCTTATGAATGCAAAGGATAAATCTAGTCAATTGCCTAAACTTTATTCTACTTCAAAAGAGAAAGAGTCAAAGATTTTTTTAATGAAAATGAAATTTTCTACATCAGAGAAAAATAAAACAATGTAGAAAAGCTTGACAGAAGGAAGCCCCAGCAATGTAAGGTTTTGCTCAGTCGAACCATGCATGCAGTGCTAGACTGATTCTGGAAGGCAAGCCACTGCTGTGTGAATTTTCACAAATCAAATCTAGGTGAGGTAGAACTGCTGGAGGATATTCAGCTATTGTTTAATTACAATGAATGATTAGTTTCTCTCCTGGTGACTTCAGAAGGCAAATTTGTATTCTGGGGCAGTCTGTCAATCGACTGGAGTTTTCTTGTTGCTTTCTTTTTCCTTCATTTTCCTTCGATGAAGTAACTCAGTGATGATTCAAGCTGCTGAACTCAGCAGTTAACACTCTGAACAACACCCAGGACTAGCATTTTATATAATTCTGGTCTGTGTAAACAGTCCCTAAAATGGGGGGGGGGGGTGAAGGAAGAGGAGCATCTTTCAAAAAAACTCTTAATCATAGCATATCAAAATCATTTCCCTGGATATCTTTTTCATTCTCTTTCATTTCCACAAAGACATCCTCTCTTTGTGGACTAAGAGAAAAGAAGAACTTGAAGTATATTTCTATAATCTACAAGGTTTAAATTGTAATAGATGTTTCTTCCCTCTTTAGCCCTGATATATCTTTACTTTTGTTTTCAGAAACAGTCTTTGACAAAACATCTTTTAAAAATCTTTAGCTCATTATTTGTTCTCTATTATTCAATTCATCTACAACTAGAAATTTTATACTCAGCTCCAGCAAAATGTCTCATAATCCTTGCTGAAAGATTCTCTCTTGCCCAAGGTCATTTGATAAAAAATAAATCTTTTGGTAATTACCAAATGAATAAACCAAATTTATTTAGAAAATCACAGTCTTGTCATAAATTCCTTGATTCAAAGAAAATACTGAGTAATATTTAATGTTTCTACTGAATTTTGCAACTTCTCACTTGCTAACATTACGAGTTTGCCTCATAGTTAATTTAACTGGTTTTTCAATTAGTCATGTGATAAAAATTGTACCTTATACAATCCTATGAAGTAATCCATGCTAAAAAGAGAAGTGTACCCACTTCTGTCAGGACCCTTAAATTCCTCTTATGCTCCAGAGCCCATTTGATGTTGCCTTCTGAAAGACTTGACTACAGCAATTATCTCTCATAGCCTGCCTCATCGAGTTCTCCTTCTGTAATTGTTCATCCGTTAACATAAAAGTCTATACTAATCTCCCAACTTAAAGGAACACCTCCCTTAACCCCACACTAATTTTAAACTATTGGCTTATGTTTCTAATCTATGTATCATATTAAAATGATATGAAAGAATTATAACATTGAAGTCCATGTTTTTAAGTTCCTTTCACTCTTCTTTGAAAAGTCCCTAAAGTTTTATTTAAGCAGGAAGAAAGAAGAGATGGGGAGAGTTTAGATTTGTTGGCTGAGCAACCAAAATTGTCTTCCACATGCTCTAATGCATAATAAATATTTCTGAATATTCCATGTATTCATATATTTGAAAAGAAATGTTTATTATCCTTTTAAGGAATTTATTCCAATTATTCCTTTCTGATACTGGTAATCCTTAACATCTATGCATACACACATACCATATGCACACACACATATACACACAGAAGCTTGTAAATGTTTTATTCAGTTGTTACACTCATTATTTTTGTCTATTTGCTCTGCTAGTATCTAACAGATTTAAAACATTTTAATACAATTTTGTCAATTTCTCCTGGCATTCTATGAATTTTTGCTTTATGAATTTTGTAACTATGTACACATAAAAGTTTATGACTGTTATATCACCTTGGTATACTGTCACTTTTGCCAGTATGAAATATTTCCCTTTGCCCCATATAAATAATTTGCTTCGAATTCTATTTTGTCTGCTAATAACATTTCTTCAACTCCTTTATTTTGATTAATCTTTGTTGGTAATACATTATTCTACCCCTTTGCATTCAATCTTTTTTATGTATTTTAATTTCTAGTATGGTCTTGTATAGCAAGTGAATTTTGGGGAATTTTTAACACATTGTGAGAATATCTATATCTTAAAAAGGAATTCTAACTTATTAATAGTCTTACTATTAATGAATGCTTATAAGTATTCCTGCTATTTTACTATATGTATTTTTCATTAAAAAAAATTCCTTTTTCTTTCACTCTTTGTTTGATCTAGTAGATATCTATTTATTATGTTTTTACATTTTCCTATTATATTGGAAGTTATATATCCTTTTTCTTTTCTGCTACTGTAACCCTTAATATTTAACATATATAATTAAATATCTCACATACATCAGAATCTACTAACACACTACAACATCTAATATTTCAGTAATTTGTTTTATATCTTCATCAAAAATAATATGGTCTCAATTGTAAGTTCATTTGTTTTTTTACATTCCACTGTTTATTTATTCCAAAAATCTTGACCGTTTTGTACATTTTAAATTTTACTGAAGATGTCTCCAAATAAAATCTTTTTTAAAAGTCCATCTGTACTAAACCTTCTGAGGCCCTTTCTGTTCCAAAATAGTCCCAGTGGAATCCCATGTGTCTTGGCAGGTTAAGGATCTGGGGTTGTCAGTGCAGTGGCTCTGGTTGCTGCTCTGGTGTTGGTTGAACACCTGCATGCAGCAGGTGAAGACAAAAAAAAAAAAATCGTAGTCCTTGTTCTCCCATTCTTTAATGCTAATAAATAACTTTAAATTCCAAAATTTTTCCTAAGATAGTTGAAGATCTGCGGTTTACCGATGCCAATTTTATTTCCTCCTTGATAACTATTTTTAAAATAAACTTAACTTTTAGATTAACAGAAAAATTGTAAAGATAATACAGAGTCCCAAATGTCCCAACCCCAGTTTCCCTTACGTTGAGAATTTAGCTAAATTACTCCACAGTACTGTTGCTTTGATATCTATCTTATTTGGCCAAGTGGCCTGCAATGTCCCTAAATGACATTACCCCCTCATATAAGCACATGCAACCAATAGAGTCACAAGCAAATATAAGTTACTGACTTACCCAACAGCCTTTGTGATCAACAGTCTCCTGTCTCCCAATGCCTTCCCATGTGCTCCTCTTAGATAAGACCCCTGCGTGGATTATCATCACTGGCCCTTTGGTTTGAATTGACCAATCAATCCACTCTTAACCTGGAAGTCCCAAAGCATTCTACCCACGGACCCAAGTAAAGGCATGTTCCCCGGGTCCTGTCTCTCTCTGTCTGCACTCTGCCTTGACCTCCTGTGTGGCACCTCAAGGCATATCCCGTGTCTTCTCCAGAACATGTAAGTAATAAACATCTATATTTCAATTTATTTTGTGATCTGTTGTTGAACTCTTCACCACCCAACATGCTGTGTTCTTTAACAAGTGTTAATTTGACAAATTCAAAACACCTTATTATTAACATACTTGTATGGTATTATTGTCATAATTAAGGGACAAATATTCATGTATTTTTACTAGCTTAAGTCCATATTTTAACCTATTATTCTTTTTCTGTCCCAAGGTCCTATCTATGTCATATTAGTTGTCATGTCTCCTTAGGCTCCTTTTGGCTGTGAAAATCTCCCAGACTTCTCTTGTTTTTTGATGACCTTGACAGTTTTGAGTAAGAGCAGTTAGGCATTTTTTAGAATGTCCTTCAGTTAAGATTTGTCTGATATTTTTGCCATGATGTCTCTGAGAATGTGAGTTTTGGGAAGGAAGACCACAGAGGTAAAATGCCATTCTCATCACATCCTAGGAAGCATACGGATGATTTATCAACACGACTTATCACTGTCGATATTGACCTTCAACACTTGGCTGAGTTAGTGTTTGTCAGAATTCTTCACTGTAAATTTACCATTATATTTCCCCCAATTTTACTGTACTCTTTATAGGGAAACCACTATTTTCAGCCCACGCTTGGGGAATGGAGAGCTTTGCTCCATCTCCAAGAGGATGGACATTCATTATTTGTAATTCTTCTGGATGAAAGAGTTATCTCTTCTTTCCCGTTTGTTCAATTATTTATTTACATCATATGAACTCATGACTATTCATTTTTTGCTTTGCATTACAACCCAAGACTTATTCATTTTATTGCTCAAATTTTTCCAGCTTTGGACATGGGGAGCTCTTTCAGTAAGATTCAAATATCTGAACTATGCCATTTTTTTCTTCCCTGAAGAACTTCTTTTATGCTTTTTTCAGGGTGTTTCTGCAGACAATGAATTTCTTAAGTCTGCATGTGAGAAAATAAATTTCCAAAAATAAATTTATTGGATATAGAATTCTAGCTTCTTATTTTCTTTCAGCATTTCAAATATTCCACTCCACTGTCTTCTCATTTTAATTTTTTCTTGTGAGAAGTTTAATGTAATTATTATCCTTGTTCTTCTATAGGTATATTTATTTTATTTCATCTGGCTTCTTTCAAGATTTTATATTTGTCCCTTTTTCCTTCACTTTTAATATGATGTTCCTAGCTGTAGTTCTTTTTGTTTTTGTTTTTGTATTCATCTTGGTTAGTGTTCTTGGTCTTCCTGTACTTATGTTTTGGTGTCGGTCATTAATTTTGGAAAATCATTGGCAATTACTAATTCAAATATTCTTTCTGTCCATCTTCATTTCTTCTACCAATTATGTGTGTGACACTTTTTTGAAATTTTCCTACAGTTATTGATTGTTCTGTCCTGTCCCATGTATCTTTGCATTTAGTTTTCAGAAAGTTATTAGGACCTTTAGATGATGTCATTTTCCTTGATTCTTCATGTTCCTTGGAGTTTTACATTGGCGCTTCCCATTCAGAGTAGTAGTCACGCCCTTTGATCTTCACCAGCAGCCTTCAGGTGACAGATACTTTTTGTTGGTCCTGCTTGAATTCTGGGGCTTTCTCTGATCTTGTATGGGTACACCTGCTCCACGCTTCTTGATTTCTCTTGTGGCAGAATTCTTAAGCTAGTATGTCCTCTCTCAATCTTAAAATGCACCTGGTCTGCTGTTGGTAACCTCTCTTTTCATCCCCAGTGTTGGTACTACATACAACTCAAGACCCTGGCTTCACCCTTCCCCACAGACCCTTCTGTTGTTTTTTGTTTGTTTGTTTGTTTGGAAGGGGGTGTGCATCCTGTATACCTAAATTTGCTTTTGCTGCTGCCCTTGGGAGCATGCACAATACAAGGAGCCAGCCACAGAGAGGAGGGAGGTGTGGGCTTTGCCTTTGGGGCGCTGGAGGTGCCTGCATGCCAGCTGGGGGGATTCTCTGGAGAGGTTTTTCCAGCAGTTCATAGATGGGCTTGTTGCCAGAGTCTAGAACATAATCAGCAAGAGTGTGTTCTTTAATGCTCTGATCAGGAATGCCTCTTTTCTGGTCTCTCCCTTTCCCCCAAGTCATAGAAGTCTTCCTTCATACTCTCAGAGAGAAATGGTTTCCTTTAGCAGTGTCTTGTAGGCTGGGAAATCTGAGTACTCACTCACCATACTCCCTTTTCGCTTATAGGAGGAATCCCTAGCCTTCTTTTTTTCTAATTCTCTAAGTTGGGCTGCCTAGGGGTAACGGTGATTCTAGCAAAGTTCCTCTTGACCACTTCAGTGTCCAAACCTGTTTTGTTTTGCTCCAGTAGAGTGCTAGAATTTCATCCCTAGGGACTTGAATTTCTACAAAGTCTCCCATATCTATGGGCATCTGCCTAAGTCAGTGTTTTCCTGGTGCTTATGAGGGCTGGGAAGTCCCCAAATCTGCAAGCCGGAGACCTAGTACAAGCTGGTGGTACAGTTCCAGTATGAACCCAAAGGCCAGCAGGAGAAATGCTGATGTTATGTATAAGTTCCAATCTGAGTCCAGAGGCCTGAGAATCAAGTGAGCCAATGGTATAAATTTGAATCTGAATCCAAGTCTAAAGGCAGTAGAAGACCTGCATCCTAGCTCAAAAACCATCAAGCAAAGAGAGTAAATTCTCCCTTACTCTATTACTTGCTCTGTTTATTCAGGCCTTCAACAGAATGGATGACGGTTACCCACACAGGGGAGGCAGGGAGAGAATAATTTACTACCGATCCAAATGTGACCCTCATTCAGAAACACTTTCATAGCTACTCCCACAATGATGTTGAATCAAATATTTGGGTACTCCTTGGCCTGGTCAAATTGACACACAGAAATTAACATCACAGCCATGTTTCTTTATCATTTCTTGGAACATAAAGCATTTTAATTAATACACCAGGTTTGTTATCTCTGAAGGATATAGCATATCTTAACTGATGTTTTAAACCCAGCACTTTTTCATAATTTTAATTATTTATTATTTACTGTTATCTTATCTAATCTATTGTATCTTATCATGTATGTGAGAATCATAAAATTGCCTCCTTCACTTAAGTGTCAATAATTATTAGAGTAGTTTAGTGGGTGAAAAAATTTCTGCAATAAAAATTAAGGAAGAAAGAGGAGGCAGAATGAACCAATTTTTTGACAACCCTAGGAAAATACATGAATATAGGTGCAGTGGGAAACCTCAAGATCAGGTTACTTCTCTCTCTCTCCATTCCTCTCGGTATGGTGACGTTTGTGTGTCTTTGTATCTGTGTATGTGCTTTCACATGCATACATGTACAGACACCAGTGTGTAAGCCAGTCTTTCAAAGGCTAAATTCTTAACTGGTACTTTGCACAGCCAGAACTCTATGTGGATTTTCCAACATTACGGTTAGATGTAACCCTTACATATAGGATTTTGGGCATTCATATGATACAACTGCTATAATCACAGTTAATCACAAGCTTCTTAAGCATAGTTCTTCACAGTCTAACTTATATTTCACTTTTACAAATTCCAAAAAGCTGAACAGATTTCAAACTGTACAGTAACATCTAGTAAAGTTTCTTAAAATGAATGGAAGTAAATTTGAACTTTATTGCTGCTTTATAAAAGATTAAGCCATGTTCTATCAAGGTCTCACATACAGAAATGAGAGGATCCAAAGCATAGTTAGCAACTTATTAAAATGAGACTATTTTCAATTAATTGGATGTTTAGAAGAATTTGTGTAGACAGCAAGCATATCTTATTTTCTTACATAAGGTCACAGCCTCGATAGCCAGGTCCTCCCTATCAGTAGATAGAGCACAAGTGCAGTTAGAGGTGTGATTTCAGCAGTTTTGAAAAGTAGCTCACCCCAAAATGACTTACTAGCTCATTAACACTTCAAGGTGGAACAGTTTTCAGATTAACTAGTTTCAGCAAGCACAGAACACAGAATGGGTGAAAGCACAAATGCATCTGTTCTCAATGAAATTTTTATTTCTTAATGCAAAGATTATACATGTTCATTGGAGGACATTTAGAGAATACACAAAAATTTTAAAAATAGAAGCTATCGATAAGCTTACTACCTAAGATTACTGCTCTTAATATTTGGGTAAATATGCTCACTTTTTATTTATGTGTTATTAAAATACATGTAGGTTAAAATTTAATGTACTACGTAGTGGTACAGACATTTGATCTTACTTCTTCATAACTAGATGCATTCACATATCTCCCTTTTCACATTTGTAGTGAAAAACATTCTTGGGTTTTCCAATTATAAGATGATTGAAACACTTATCATTTAACCCAATCATTTCTGCATTAGCTCACACTTATTCTTTCAAAGTTTCAGCTTCTTTTTCTATTCTTTCTCTTCATGGTATGATGGTGCAAGGGTCTGAATGTTTGTATGCCCACAAATTCCTATGTTGAAACCGTAATCCCCAGTGTGATGGTATTAGTTTGTGAGCCCTTTGGGAAGTGATTAGATCCTGAGATCTTTTAACAGAGAGCCCATAACTCCTACCCCTATGTGAGGAGACAACTAGAAGTCTGCAATCTGATTTCAGTATTCCAGCCTCCTGAACTGTGAGAAAGTATTTATAAGCCACCTGGTCTAAGGTATTTTGTTAGATCAGCCCAACGGGACAAAGACAGATGGCAGGACAGGATGGCCCCAGCCTGCACAGACTCAGCCCTTAGCTGAGAGGTCTCAGCAGACATGGTATGTGACTGTGCGTGCTCCTGATATATCTGCTGCTGATGTTCTATTGTCACAAAAGACACATGGCATTTCTCCTGCGGAGCTCCCCGGTAAGTTGTCCAGGTGCTGACTAGGTTGTCACCTTGGCCCGTGCTTCAACTCCCATTCAGGTCCTAGTTTGAACAGTTCCTCTGCTTAAGGATACAAATGATTTCCCTGACGAATGGGACATCCAATAACTTTCTGCACCACCTCCACCTCCTGTACTGAGGTACATAACTACTTAACTCATCCGTTCCAAAAGATTAGAAATTCGTCCATTCCCTCTAGTAATACCCCTGCCATGTAACTTTGTTCATGTTGCTAGACTGATTCTGGGCTCAGTAAGGTCACTTCCTTCGGCCATTGGAATATTAGCAAATAAGAATACAGCAGAGGCTGTTAATATACTTAGGAGATGGAGTACGTCCTCTCTCTTGCTGCACTCACTAATATTACAATATCAACGAGCCAGAGCTAGCCTGCTGGAAGATGTGGAGACACATGGGGAGAACTCAGCTTCCACAGACAACAGCCTGTTGTGAATATGAGTTAGGATATCAAACAACAGCCAGTACCCAACATTCATTTGCCAAGCGACTGCAGAACGGGTTGCAGAGGAAAGAGTAAATACAGATAAGATCAGACTAAACTGTTGGCCCACAGAATCAAGAACTAAACAAATTGTGTTGTTTTAAGCCACTATGTGATTGGATGGTTTGTTATGCAGCAACAGATAGTTAACATAGAGTATTGATGGCTATCTCCAGCCCCCTTTCTATCCAGACTCTTGCTGCCACCATTTTTATGATCTACTCTATTCATGCTGCAGGAGGGTGCCCTGTGGGTGCCCTGTGACCTCCTACCTGAGTTCCATGGGGTAACTGATGTATAAACAGGGAGACTATATGATTTATTATCTAAGTTGGGATTTTTTACAGGTGAAAGGGCACGGTATTGATAATAGTGCAATAAGAGATGAAAACTAGGACTGTGGAGGGAAATGAAGATATATGATGTTCTGGGTATAGGTAAATTTGTTCCTAGGGTTTCCGTCCAGAATTTCTCCTGTAGAAATAAAGATTTCTTTGCTCCACTGTCATTCATGCCCTTGTGGTTTGTCTTAGGTAGTTTGGGCTGCTCTAACAAATGATCACAGACTGAATAGTTTAAATTATAGGAATTTATTTCTCACAGATCTGTAGTCTAGGAAGCCCAACATGAAAGTACCAGCATTGTTGAGTTCTGGTAAGAGCCTTCCTCCTGGTTTGTGAATGGCCATCTTCTTGCTATGTCCTCAAATGGCAGAAAGCAGAGACAGAGGAAACAAGCTCTTTCATGTCTGTTCTAAGAACACCTGTCCCATCATGAAGGTTCTATCTTCATGATCTAATTACTTCTCAATGGCCCCCCTCTCCAACAGCATCTTATTGGGGGTTGAGGTTTAAAGATATAAATTTGGGGGGTGACACAAATAGTTAGTCCATTGCATAATGCAAACCCAGAAGGAGAGTCAGAACAAGGGTTCAATGGCTTATATGTACCTACATTATCTTTCTCAGTCTCCTGATTCTGACTCCTTTCCTCCCTCTAGCTCTTGAGTGAATAACTCATTCTTGCTTATTTAGCTAGAGAAATATTGTATTTTGAGAAGTCATACTGCACAGAGGTGAATAGCATGTTCTCTGAAGCCATATTACGTTATTAAAATTCTAGCTCTACTACTTATCAGCTGTGTATAATCTTGTTCAAGTTACCTAATTTCCCTGTGCCTCAGTTATCTCACCTATGAAATAGCAATACCAATATAGCACCGGCTTCACAGGAAATCAACAATTTTACTATATGAAAAGGGTTTGCAGTGGTTAATGCCATAGAGTGCAGAGCTTTGTTTTTTTTCCTCTCCATTTTTTATGGCATGTGGAAGTTCCTTGGCTGGGGATCGAACCTGCACCACAGCAACCTGAGCCACTGCAGTGACAATGCCAGATCCTTAACCCACGCTTCACAAGGGAACTCTAGAACATTACAGTTTTATTTTCTATCATGCATCCACCCCATCCTTAGGTTTTCTTAGGTCTGAGTCCTCAAGATCTTCTAATCCAATGATTCATAGGAAAACTCAAAGAAAAACTTTCTACGTTAATTCCCTAGTTCTTGCATATCATATATGCTTTAGTTTGTAGACTACTGTTTTGGTAATTGAATTTTAAAACTCTATCTTAAAAGTTAATGAATTGATCACTTTTGTAAGATGCTTCCATTTTTCTCTCCTTAGAGCAGTAAATATCTACCTTGTAGTCTGTCTGGTCTTAATTGTGGAAGATGTACA
>PVHT020000009.1:6102544-6155141 GCA_004024745.2 Catagonus wagneri
AAAAAGGTGTACCTTTTATTTACCCTCATGAATATGTGACTGACTCCCTCACTGCTGCTATTGTACCACTTGTTGCTAGCCTGGGAAAAGATCCAAATTTAAAAGTAGAGGTGCAGTTTCTACTGAATGCATGTTTTTCCACACTATTGTAAAGCTGAAAAATGATAAGTCAAACCATTATCAGTCTGTACATACTCATGGTAAATTATGTTTCCATTTTGCACAAGGTATATTATATATAATTTATAATAATCATAACATAATGGTGATATAGCTTATTTTATCAATATTTGAACATTTAAAATTATCTCTGATATAAATATTATATGGACACCTCATTGCAAAATTTTAGATAAATAATCCTTAGCATAAATTTGTAGATGAATTTGCTGTAACAAAGGGTATTTTCCATATTTTGCCTATGTACATATATAGATGTAGAGAGAGACAGAGACAGAGACAGAGAGAGGCACCCTCAATATATTAGCTATTTGGTTGGCCTTTAGTTAAAATGACCTTGTATAGACGGTTATGTTAGAGTCAGAGGGTAGATCGTGTGGAAATGAATTTTCTAGGTGGGTGGAAACCTGAAACACTTGACCCATCCTCAATAAGGATGGGGTTTTCTGATACTAATTCTGGCTTGAAACCCAGGAACGCATCAAATGCCAATGAACACTTTATAAGAGTGTATACTGTTTGTGACTATAAAGTCTTCATAAATTTTAATGTAAGCCAATAATATAAAAGAATTGCCAAACTTTTTCTATTAAGGGTCAGATAGTAAATATTTTAGACTTTATAGGATACATGGTCTCTGTTGCAATTACTCAGTTTTGGAAAGTAACCATAGATAGTATGTAAATGAATGAGAAGGACTGTGCTCCATAAAGGTTTATTTATAATACACACCATGGTTCAGATTTAGCCTGCAGCTGTAGTGTGTCCACAGCTGCTATAAAAGAACTGTGGGTTTAATAAATGGGCTTTCCCAACCTAGCAAGGCCCAACTCTTCAAATCTTGCACTATGAGGGGTTGTGTACTCCCTTCAGTTACCTGGGAACCAGGAATAGCTAACTAAGGTACACTATGTTTTTTTCCACATCACGTGTTTACTCTCTTCTGAGAAATATGAGACCTAATCTAATCCACAGTGACTGTTTTTCTGTGAGTATGAGCGTGTGTTTGTGTACTCATGAGGGAAAATTCCCATCATTCTGTAGCAATGAATAATCTTAAACAACAGAATATATTTCTATAAAAGTTGAATCAGCTAATATGACAATTAGCATTATAAAAAATGTACCCTTCCCATATAATAAAAATATGGTACAGTATGTTGATATGTTTAATCTTAACTGATTTTATAGTTTTTAACATGACAGTCTATTTTTTTCATTTGTATTTTATAGATTTCCAATGTGGAAGAACTTCTTTTCCTTAAAATTTAATAAGTTGCAAATATGAATTTATGTGCCAGACAAGTTTATCATTCTTCTGCAATGACTGGGCCATTGACTCTGGGAAGCCTCAGAAATTCACATGTATTTTCCGATGATGTCTATTGAAATCACAAAGCCAACAACTGTGCCTAAGACCCTGTAGTCGGTTTAGTAATGCATTCCTTCCTTCCCTCCCTCCCTAATTAACTAAGAAAATTTCCTCCTAGTGAATTAGGGATTTCCTTCCCTAATGAAATGTCAGTACCTAAGGTCTTTGCCTCTAGACTTGTTTTGTAAGGAAGGGAGTGTTTATTTTCCTGTGTATGTATGTGAGAGAGAAGCTAATTCAACTTTTTTACTTTCAAGGACATTGTGTCATTTTCAGTAGTAGATTTATCCTTCTAAAAATACTTTGCATATGTTAAAATGAACTTAATTTTTATCACACTGCACTCACATGACCTTACGCAATATAAACAGCTCATTCATTTTTCTTGTATTAATGATATTGTGTGCATGTCAAAGTAGAGAGATAGGATGCATTATTTTTTTAAATTTCATTCCAAATATAAAAGCACAGAGTGGGAAAAAAAAGTTTTACGTGCCAAACCACTTGACTAAGTTTTCGATGAAACATTAGTAAGTGATACACAAGGATTTAACTGAGAAGCGAAAGACCATTCATTCAAGAATGACCATTCCTTTAAACTACCATTACAATACACAATTTGGGCCTCACTGCTTAAGCCATCACCCCTTTCAAGTTATTCTATAAATTATTCATTTTTATATTTTTATTTTTTATTTATTTTTATTTTTTAGGGCTGCACCTGCAGCATTTGGAAGTTCACAGGCTAGGTGTTGAATCAGAGTTACAGCTGCAGGCCTGCACCACAACCACAGCAACACCGAATCTGAGCCATATCTGTGATCTACGCCACAGCTCACAGCAATGACGGATACTTAACCCACTGAGTGAGGCCAGGGATCGTACTTGCATCGTTGTGGATACTAGTCAGGTTCTTAACCTAAGCCACAATGGGAACTCCACAAACTACTGATTTTTAAAAGATCGTTTTGTCTTATTTAACTTCAAAGCACTTAACCACCAATTGATATAATTTGAACCTTTTCCTATTATTGTTATTTCAACTCACTGAAGTTTAAGGTCTATGAGGACAGGAATTATCTGTTTTTCAGTACCTAGAACAGTACATACTTGAAATACAGTAAATATTTATTAATTTTTGGAAAATGAATAAATGTAGATTTAGGAAAGAATAAACCAGGGCAAATATTTAGATCATTACTAACAATGCCTTACATTTGAAAAATATTTCAGAAATTTCAAAGGGATTTTCTTTATATCAATTCAATTATACCTAATAAGAATCTTGTTAGATAGGCAGAACAATTGTTTTGTGCATATTTTACAGTTAATCTATAACTTTAGAGTTTGTATGACTTCTCCAAGTTAAACTTCTTAGTTATATAAGGAAGCATAATCTTTCCTACTTTCTTAGTATTTAAGATTAATTTTGATGTTATTACTCTTTTAAGAAGATGTCATTTCTGGCTATAATATTATAGTAACTAGAGTGCATTTTATCGTGACTATATAACACTCACGTTTTGAGACCACTGACAATGTGTAAACTGATGAATTTCCTTTGATAATGAAACACAGGTTGACATATAAAGAAGCATGGGAAGTATAAAATGGGAAAAATGTTGAGTGCATCTGTTGACTATAACACACACACACAAACACAAAATCCACATATGTGTAGAGGCTGTACCATTAGATAGTATTTTAAAGAAGACATATCACTAGATAATAATTCATTACCTGCTGCTCTGTGATCGATTCTAGTGAAAGCCTGCTGATAACCCTGGCATTTTCATCATCCCCAAGTCTAATTTCTTCTTTTTACTTCAACTTATCACCTCTTATCTTACACTAAAACAGCGTTTCTATTTTGTGCCATTCAAAAACTAATCTCCTGACCCACTACTCTTGCCAATCAAATTAGTCAGAACTAATTAGCATGAAAGCACATGTGATCATCTAAGGAGATTTTTGTTTCCTGCCTTATGGAAAAACAAAGACTCTGGTCACCAGATTATTCAGTAAGTAGCAAAAACAGATAATTTCCATTTCCAAAGCTATTTAAAAGCCAAAGGTGGTTTCAGTTATTCACCAAATATGTCTATCTCATGTGTTAACCAGTGACACTACAAAACGACAAAAGAATAATGAAATTTCTCATTCAACTCAGCTGTTATATACAATGCAGAGATGTGCTCTTCACACTAAAACAGACAATAAATACACATTGTGTGACATACAGGGCTTAAAAATAGAGACGTGTGGGTAGCCAAGTATCTGCTGTGACAAAGATCTGATCTACTAATTATCTGCAGCATATTTGGGTCCCATGACTGCTACCCCAATCTTTTCACAATTCACCAGAGGGTGATTTTGGCAGGCTGTCAGCAGGCACACAGGGAAATGAGTTGGGAAACATTAATAAATGTTGAAAACAACAGTTTTTCATGCTTTGAGCTCATCATTCAAGTATAACAAAAAACTGCAAGATGAAAACTGGGACAGTAGGCTGAGAAGACAAGAAAGAAAGAAAACATTTAAATGACTGTAAAGTTACAACTATGGACCTTTTGTCAAATACATTTGTAGTGGGGTTTTCAAGAAGCTGTCTTACACTTTCTTTTTTTTAGGAAATCAAACAGTGAAGTTGCACATTCCATAACAGTGAAACCCTTCTGTTCCTAAATACAGCAAAATATTTGTTGTTTTGTTTTGTTTTTTTGTCTTTTCGCCTTATCTAGGGCCGCACCCGTGGCACATGGAGGTTCCCAGGCTAGGGGTCTAACAGGAGCTGTAGCTGCCGGCTTCGCCACAGACACAGCAACGCGGGATCCAAGCCGCATCTGCAACCTACACCACAGCTCACGGCAACGCCGGATCCTTAAGCCACTGAGCAAGGCCAGGGATCAAACCCGCAACCTCATCGTTCCTAGTCGGATTCGTTAACCACTGAGCCACGACGCGAACTCCAAAATATTTGTTTGAACATTAAAATGTAACAGCATATTACTATTTCCAAAAAGATGAACAAAATCGTAACAGCTATAGAGGAAACAAAGAACAAAAGCATAACATGGGAACTAGATTTCCTATGACCAAAGAGAATAATTCCATTAACAAGTTTGAAATCCTAATGTTACTTACATTCTTTCATTTTTTAATGTGTATTTCTGGAATTTTCACAGCATTTACATGCAAAATATGTGACTGTCCTGTTCAGTGTATTTAAACTATTTATTAACTAAACGAAACCCCAACTTTCAGGACTATGAAAGTCAGGAACAAGGGGAGTATGTGCAGTGTCTTACAGCTTGGAGGTGTGTCAGCAATAAGAAAGAACAGGACCTAGAGTAAAACAATGGAATTTCAAATTTTAACTCTTGTACTTACCAGGTGTTTGACTTGGCGCATATTTTCAACTTCTAGGAACATCAAATGTATTGTTTGTAAAATAGGACTTACAGTGCCTCTTTTCAAAGGTATTATCACTGGATGTGACAGTGCCTAACACAACTGAAACAGAGTGTAAATTTAAAAAGGAAAGAATAAAAACATAATGTTATAAAGCGTAATCTTAGGATGTTAATGGTGTATTAAAATACACATTGTATTGAAATGAGACTTATTTTCCCATGATAAAAATGAAAATAAGCCATTTTAACTTGCAGTCATAAAGTTAATTTAATATAAATATATGAAGTATAATATAATGAACTCTTTTTAACCCTGTTATATATAGATCAAATATAATTTTGTATAAAGCACTGACTTGAAGCTTTCTTTATAGCCCATCTTTTGTTTTGTTTCCTTCCCCCTCTAATAATTAACCACAATTGCATCCTTCCTATCTACTGTTTACATTTTTACCTATGTGTGCCTCTATAACAGGTATATTATTTCAAGTATCATTCTAAGACCTACTATTTTTATATTCAACACTCTGTATTTGTGATCTTTGTTTATATAGAGATATAGTTTATTCATTTAAACAGCAAAATAACATTCTTTTGTATAAACACAGCATATTTTATATATTCATTTCTATAGGTGGATGCTTAAGTCCCTTTACATTTGCTGTTTTTGACAGTGCTTTCAGGGAGGATCCCTATCATATCTCCCAGCGCACATGCAGAAGAATATATAACCAGAAGTGCAGTTTCTGGGGAATTGTCTACTTTTAAAACTGGATATCTTAGATCATCTGAGGCCTTGAATTCACTTTTCTGCGGCACAATTAACCAATATATAACAAGGCATTATGTAGATTCCAAGTCTTCTGGATCTCATTCTTGTGCCCTTCTCATTTTGTCACCACTCTTCATCCATCTATGTCTTATTTGCTACACAGGTTCTTGTGCATTTATTCTCCATATGACCCACAAAAGTACTCTCTTACTATCTGATCAAATGATCCTCTAAAAGCATTGGGTGGGCATTGCCAGGATACAGGACTGGGAAGCAGGAGACTTCAGTGGTAATTATCAGTATTCAGTACTCTGTGGTCACTGCATACTTCACTTAATTTCCATTTCTCCACTTCCTTATTAGACCTTTCTTTGGTCCAACAAAGTTCTCACTTAGCATCTCTACTTGACTATCTCACAGGCATCTCAGTTTTAACATATCCAGAACTGAACTCTTTTTCTAATACCCCTCATTCTGTTCTTCCCTGACCTTTTCTATCTCACCCAAATAATATCTCAGTAAGTAACACTCAGTAGCTCAAGACAAAAGATTTAGAGTAATTCTTTATGACACACTCTCCCTAACTCCCAACATTAAGTATTTTATCAAACTATCAATAGTCTCTTACCACAAGCCTATTCCAATTTGAACACCTGGTTTGGTGTTATCATGCTCCACTTTCCTTTCCATAACATTTATTCTCTACATAGTACTTAGAATTTATGTTTAAAGGCTTAAAGCCATAAAAGTCTCCTTATTACGCTGAATAAAATTCAAATTTCTTACCAAGGAATCTATCTAATCTCATCTTGTGCCACTCTTGCCTTCATGGGCCACCCTCCCGACACACTGATTTTTTTCAGTTCCTTGCTTGTACCTATCTTAGGGCCTTTGCACATGTTCTTTCTGCTACTCAGATCACTCTTTCTCCATTGCCTCACATAGCCATTCACTCTCATCCTTCAAGTATCAGGCTAAATATAACTTCTAAAAGAGGTCTCCATTGTCCATCCAATCTAAAATAAGCTTCCTTCCCCTTATTCACTTTCATTGTCACCAATAATTCTCTTTTGTAAATATCTATTATTTTGCTAGGGTTGCTATAAACAAAATACCACAAACCTGGTGACCAGGAATGTATTGTTTTACTGATCCAAAAGGCTAGAATTCTGAGATCAAGGTGTCAGCAGAGTTGGCTCCTACTGAGAGCTGTGAGGAAGACTGTTGCATCTTTTCTGCTAGCTTCTAGTAGTTTGCAAGCAGTCATTGCCATTACCCTGATATCTGTCTTCATGTTCACATGGCAATCTCCCTGCGTTCATATCTGTATCCACTTTTCCCCTTCTATAAGGACACCACTCATAGTAGATTATGGGCCCAGCATACTCCAATGTACCTTTATCTTAAATTAGCAGCTTATAGCTACAACAAACCTATTTGCAAATAGGATCATATCCTGTAATATTGGGGGTTAGGACTCTAACATATGAATTTTTGGAGAGTATCCAATTCAATTCATAACAAGTACTTTTCAAAATGTATAATTATACTTGTGTTTATTTTGTAATGACCACTTCCTCTACCAGACTGTCGAAAATAATTTTTATTCTACTCCTCTTTTTTACAAAAATGAATTCAATGCTTCCAACATGTTTGACACCTGACAGTCAATAAATACTAATTGGTTTCCTAACTATGTAATTATATGATTTATAAAGTCTATTACTGTTCTGAATTTTGAGATTTTGCTTTTGCTGTGCCCAACTTTATCACCATAATTTTATCCAGTGCCATCCTGGCGCAAAGTTTTCAAAATGTAAACCACATGTCAAAATAAGGAAAACATAAATCTGTTTTGCTTTTTAACTTCCTAAATAATTCAAACCAAAAGATGTATGCTTTTAGAAGAGATGGAAGTATCGCCATAGTTCACTTAGTAATTTTTCAACCAACTTGCAATTTACTCTAGCTCTGAGGAATGAGATCTAAGAATCATAACATAAAATCTAACTCCACTATATTATATAGTGGACAAGAGAAACTTGAGAGAATGTACCTCTACAGTGCAAAATACCATTGGTTTATACCACACTCAGTGGAAGAATTCTTTTTCCTTTTATGTCTTCTCCACTTCAAACCAGAGCCCTGAATCCTATAGTAGCCTACTTTCTGAATAAACTTAATCCTGCATTTATTATAATTTTCCTCAGCCTTCTCTTACTTGCCCTTTTTACCACTTCCATCTCCTATGCTGTCAAAAAAGCATGAGTCTCCCACTTTTAGAAGACTTGTTTTAAATCTTCCAGATCTATTGTTGGATCTGGTCTCTCAGCTCAACCTCCTTGATATTTTTCTTCAGCCTCTTTAAATAGATCCTGTCACCTCTGCTAGATGAATCTTCCAAAAACATCATTTTCATTATACTACTTCCCCGACTTAAAACTATATTGGTACCATATCACCTATTGGATCAAGTTTAAGATTTTAAGTCTCCATTAACGAGGCTCAGATTGCTTATTCTTTTTAACTTCTACTATGTCTCAAATCTAAGCCATCTGCTTTATTCTTCCAATGACTCTTGCCAATTTCAACTCTCTTGCTTTATTTATGCTGCTTTTCCAAGTGAGAAAGACCTGCCTACTTCTTCCTGAAAAATCCAGCTCTAACCAGCCATTAAGTTCCAGCTAAGGAAGTTCTTCTTGTGGAAATGACTCTTCCAGTTGGTAAAATCTTCTCTGAAATTCTACAACAATTTTATTTAGGAAGCAATGAGAGAAAATATATATTTTTAGTTAGATGAGTGAACATTAAACTTTTGGTTCATCTGTGCTTTTTGGCATTCTTCAAATCTCAATAAATACGCAATCATCCTCATCATCCACAATTACGCCTGAGTTACACAGAACCAATTAAGACAAATCTTTAAATAAGGCATAATTTATTCCATGTTTTAGAAGGTGGGAATAATATATGTGCACTACTCTATAAGACATACAAAAAGAATGTATTCTTTTTGTATGTCTTATAGAGTAGTGCACATATATTATGTGCAGAGGGAAATCTACTCAATAGTTTGTAATAACCTATATTGTGAAAAAAGAATAGATTGTGTGTGTGTGTGTGTGTGTGTGTATATGTATGTATACATATATATATATATTTACATATATATAACTAATTCACTTTGCTGTATACTTGAAATTAATACAACATTATAAGTCAACACTATTCCAGTAAAATAAAAATAAACTATTATATTTATATTTTTAATTATTTTATACTAATTATTTAAATACCCAAATACTTTCTTCACACCAGCTTTATGTACAAAGTAGGCATGACTGTAAGATTTCATAAGAAATAAATTACATTTAAAATAAACCTAGAGAAGGTCTAGCACTTAATAGAAAGCCTTTACAAACCTGTGCCAGCAGTAATCACAGAAAATATAAAGCTATAGAAGATTCATGGAAAAAATACTGAATTTTCTCTCATCCTAAATAAAATTTTCTCAGATAACTTTACTTTGTACCTAGGTGCTTTACTTTTCTTAAATCATATATAACAGTATTAAAGGATTATTATGCTCCTGACTCATGATTAAACTTCAAACTTACAGTGTAATACTGATATGGGGAAAATGGGAAGCACAAGGATAAAAGAATATTAATAGACTACAAAAAGTCTTTAATTAAGAATGTATTTCTTTAAAAATACCAAGAATAATCTCATCCATATAAAGAACACATTATCCACAGCTTATGTAAAGTGGAAGCACATCAAATGCTGGGCATGTATTCAACAATATTAATTTGTCGTGCTTTTAAAAATCGTGAAAAGTGAAAAACTTTATACTTTTGATTTATTGTTCAGAGTCTATTTTCCATACTAGACTGAAGGTAGTGGGCATACCTATGCCGTTTATATTCTGTCCTTCAACCAGACCCAGGCTGTGAATGCTGTGGTCACTAGCCACATTTGGCTGTTGTTCTACTAATATATAGCTAGTTCAAACTGACTTGTATTATTAAGTAAAGCACAAACTGAATTTTGAACTCAGGAAAAATTTACAGTATCTCAATAATTTTATGTTGAAATGACACATAGTATTGTCAAATATTGTGTTAAATGAAATTAAAAAAAAATAAAATTTACCTGTGACTTTTCTACACTTACTAATGCTAAAATTACAAAAATTTAAATTGCACATGTGGCTTGAATTATATTTCTGTTGGACTGTGTTGATTAGACTGTGCAGAGCACCTCATAAACTTTCAATAAAGCCCCTTATACAAGTGAACACATTCCATAATAAGTTAAGGTAGATACATACATCTCTCTGCAATTATTTATTGTCAATTTATAATATTAACTGTTTAAAACCATATTTTTTACTTCTAGAAAATTTCAATTTTATGCTCAAAAAAGCTGACATTTCCCAATATACTACCCTCATTTATATTATTTATGCCATGCGGCACAGATAAATTTTAATTTTTTCTAGGCAGTTTATACCCCACATTAAAGTATGCCTGTTTAAAATCTAAATTTTCAATTTTCCACATAAACCAAATGACATATTTCATACTCTATTTAAAATTGGATTACTATTTTCTCTGAATTGACCAGATATTTTGATATTGTTAATCTTGGTGATACCTACTATCATATTTACAACAAACATTTACCAATATACCTTGAAATAAAGATATATGCCAATATATTCCCCCAGCAAGTTTGTTCTTCCTTCACTCTATTTTTCAGATATTTTGGTCACTGACATACAAGTTTCACCACCAAGAAGCAGTCTATTGGGCCTTACATGTAAGACCAAAGCTCACTTGAGTTGATTATTAAAATTTAGTAGAGCTTCAGAAAATCCAGTCTAAAATTAATTAAATTAAGAGTTACAGTTAGAGCCTGTTTTTGAGAGTACCATATTATCATGTGCTTCTCCTCTATCTGAAGCATCCATGGTCTATAAAATGAGATTTCGATCTTAATGATAAAAATTGAAAATGGATCTTGACAGAATACAAAAGCAAGATGAACAGCCCAAGGATATAGAACTTCAAAGCAGCATTTTTTAAGAAAATTTTAGAATTAGCCAATGATATCTAGCCCAATCCTCCTTTTTTTTTGTTTGTTTGTTTGTCTTTTTGCCTTTTCTAGGGCTGCACCCGCAGCATATGGAGGTTCCCAGGCTAGGGGTCTAACAGGAGCTGTAGCTGCCGGCCTACACCACAGCCACAGCAACGCGGGATCCGAGCCGCGTCTGCAACCTACTCCACAGCTCAAGGCAACGCCGGATCCTTAACCCACTAAGCAAGGCCAGGAATCGAACCCGCAACCTCATGGTTCTTAGTCGGATTCGTTGACCACTGAGCCATAAAGGGAACTCCCCAATCCTCTTATTTTGCAAATAAACCAGTAGGTGCTTTGAGAGATAAAGTGACTATGCAGTCTTCAGTGTGAGATCACTGTGATCCTCACCCAATTCTCTTCTCCTTTTAGCACATGATCCTCCTTTCACGCTGAATTTATTTCATTTGGAATTTATTTCACATCCATATTGGCCAGCTGAACTGAGTTTCAAATACAGCAGAATTCCTCAAACTTAGCATAAAAGAGAAAAAAATCCGTGAAACAAAACAAAAACTTCTTAAGTTCATTAAGAGGAGTGAAATAAATGATGGCTGTCATAGGTAATAACAAATCACTTTTTAGCATGGTAACTCCCAAGGATACCATATTTATTTTATGTTTTACACTTCTGAGTTTGTACATGTTTCTCCTTCTGTAACTGCGAGTACATTTCCCCTAATTACAAATGAAAATCATATGCAAAGGAGGTCACTTCAAATATTTACATCTTTCCTCTTTTTACTCTTTAAACTCCTTAGAATCATTACTTCCAATTGCCATCTATTGGTATCTTATGTGATTTTAGGCAGTCCTCCTTTACAACCAGACCATGATTACAAATATTTTGAGGGTAGCTACTATGCTTTATAAATCATTATTCTTCTAACGGACTTTCACCCGTAGTCTATACTCAGCAGAACACGTTTTGCAAATTAGACAATCAATAGATGCAAGTTGATTGACTCTTATGGGTTGTCTTCCTTCACTGAGTTTTAGAGAGGGAGGTTATATGTTCCAGACGCTGAAGGAAAGCTGTGTATCGATGGATTTAGCAACTGGGAATACCTACTGTTGATTATGTGTCATAAGGACCCCTGACTAAACACAGAAGGGAAGAGCTAGGCTACGCAGCTCTCCACGCTAGAATTCTACAGTGTTTTTACAAACTTAGTGGCCTCACACTTCTGCACTATTTTTTTGGATTACAGGTCATAGCACTTTACAGACAATGTCATGTTTACCTTTATGATATTCTCTGATTGTTGAGAAGGGGCTAATGCTTAGCCCATTTCCCTCTATTGCCACGGGGAAAAATATAAGCAAAGAGAGCCTGAATCATTTATACAGCACTGCACCATAAGGCAATGAAAGAGGCAGGTGCAGGTCTCAGATGGTTGTCTAAGTCCAAATTCCACGCTCTATCTGCTAGATAATCCTGCCTCCCCTCTCAATAGAATATTTCCCTAGATAGTTCCTGAAACATTTATAGCAGAAGCCTGCAGAGTGACTGTTATAGAAGTTTGTGGAAAACTTCCAGGCATCTAAAAATGTAAGAAACGGCCACATTTCACTTTGGGTATTCGCATTTGAGAAATGATGTGTTTTTTTTTCTCCCCTCAAATATTCAAAAGTTTGATCTAAGGCAAAAGTTTTACTATTCCTTCCTAAACTGGAGGAATGAAAACACCCATGAATTTTCATCAGTTTGCTGTAGGCAGAAATTTGCCAGTTGGCAGGAAAATGGCTTAAAAATCGAAGCTACGATGAAATACTTGAACTTCTTGTGTGAACCTATGAAAGTAATATTTTTCTTTATCGGCTGATATAAAGGTTTGCACAACCCTACATTACTTTGATATAAAAATGACTTTTCCTGTCTAAAATGTGACAAACCTGTTTGGATTCTTCAGAACATATTTGTAAAAGGGTTCTCACCCCCTTAATTTTGGCATATGCCATGATTTCCCTTTCATTCTTTATCTATTCCCATATTTTGAAGAAATTCCCTGTAACTAACTCTTTATAAACTTCATTGAGAGGCATGCTTGTGGGAGGAGCAGTAAATGGGATAAAACTGGAGAATGTTTTCTTTCTCTGCATGTCAAAACCTACAAATAACAGAAACTTTCTTCTTCTCTAGCTGGAAACCAAAATGTAGCTGAGCCCCTGACTGAGTTGCACCCCGAAACATACTTGTTGGGTTGGCATATGCCCAAATCATCAACTACATCATGGCAACCTGGTGCTAATTTAAGCCATTTGGATGTCAGCAGTAATTACCATAGGCAAAGGCACTTATGCTGCAATGTGGTTCTCCCACTAATGGTACCAGAAGGATCCATTTGATGACATCTTGCTCTACTTATTTTTTTTGTCACCCCCGCCAGCTGATGAGTCAGTTTTACCTTTATGATGTGTGTAATTAAACCCATTTCTCAAAGATATTTTTCATTTCAGATCAACAAAGATTTCTGGAAGCATCAACTACCTAAAAGCTAGTAAAATAAATGCTGTAAAATATTTATGTCAATAATGATATTAGTAATGTAAACATGAATTTATAAACCCATCCAATCACAGGCATCTACTTATTCAAGAAATTAGTTAGCATTTTAAGATGTGTGTATTCCTGTTCAACAGACTTCTGGGTAAAGCATGCAATAATCTTTTCACTAATATTCTTCTGCAAATCATGTTGTAAGCTTTTTAATTATTAGAATTTGAAGCCAATGGAAAGAGTAAATAAAGTGGACATATCAGAATATTGAAGCAAATAGAGGTTTTGGCTTTCTTTATTTTTTGCCTCATACGTATCTCCACTTTATAATACAGATCCTGCCTTATAAGTATTCTATTGTCAGAAAGGCATGAGTTTTCAGTTCCATGTTTAATAATTGGGGGGGTGGGATGTGCACATATTCACATTCTCTTGTTGGCCGATCCTTTCTGTATCATATTAAGGAAGAAAGAAGTACAAGGTTGCTGGGTGGGTGGATTGGGAGCACTGGTTAGCGTTAGTAAATGAAGAAAAGCCAATCAGTATATACAAGAAGCAGGAATACTCATGATCTTATTAGTATTACAAAGCAGTCTAGGTTTAGGATAGAGTTCACTTAAGCTCCATAAATTGGCCTAGGTTTTCAACCAACACCAATGTATACTGCAGGTTCTCTGAGAAGCAGATGCCAAAACAAGATCTAATGAGTGAGAGATTTGCTAAGGGAAATCTTTAGCAGAGAAAATCAGAAGGGAGCCAGGAGCGTCTTAAAGAACCCTCAGACCAAGATGTTTATTCTACTCTTGAGAAGGGGAAAGGGTTGAGTAGAAGAAGGCAGGTCTAAGGGTCTGGCAAGATCAATGGCCAGGGGGAAGGACTCAGTCAAAGAGGCCCATCAGAGGAGTTTTGATCTCCAGGAATGACTTACCTTCTTGCTGTCAACACTGTTTCAGGATTAACTGGAAAAGCGATTGGCAAGGTCAGACGTGGTGTGATAGTGGTAATGGATTTCAGAGCACAGCAGTTGGAGCCACTGCTGAAATACACTCCCCTCAGCTGGAACTCTGAGAATCTGATAGCTGCCACAAGTCACCTCTTGTGTCACATAGATCTACCTCCCTCACTGGTTGGGGCCATTTTATCCAAGGTCACATCTTATCCATGGACCTCTCTACCTGACAAGAAACTCAGAAGAGGTGGTTCTGATGCAGTTTATCTTGAAACCACAAATTATGTGTGATATGTGAAATGTCCCTCCTCTGTTATCCATTCAGAATCCCCTTCACACTTAGGAATCACCTCAGCACATGGTTGATGGGGCACCTAGTAACCTTCATTACTAGGAGGTCTGTATCCTTGGTATATGACCCTCAGAGGGGGGTTGCTTCACATGCATATATAAATCCATTCACATTTGCCACGCAGCAAGTGAGTATTAAGAGGTGCCACCTGAACCAGCTGGGTTCCACATCTATTCATCCCCATTCCTACGGTATAAAAATTAGCCCCACATAAAAATAGGTAGATTCACTCAGTTCTAAGGACACAAACACCCAGGTCCAAGGAGACATACATTCAACTCCCGTGATGTGAATGTATATGTACACCGAGGTTCTTAATCACACAACCATCTAATTCATGAAGTCTCACTGCAGAGCTATACAATCTTGGGACAGGTA
The DNA here is from genome assembly GCA_004024745.2 of Catagonus wagneri. Classification (NCBI taxonomy): domain Eukaryota; kingdom Metazoa; phylum Chordata; class Mammalia; order Artiodactyla; family Tayassuidae; genus Catagonus; species Catagonus wagneri. Next base: position 6,117,603 of record PVHT020000009.1, read on the forward strand.
CCAACTCAAATACACTATCTGCCACACACACATACACACACAATACTTATTCAGGAAACTTGAAGCCTGTGGGTCATATGAGGCTGGTGATGCTGGATGTGGTCTCATGACCTGGCCAGCAAACAACCTTCCTGAGATGCTGAAGATGTTTCCATTGCTACTGTAGTCGTCTTTGGTAGAGTGGCAGCCACACAGAAGGGTAGACAGGTTCTGCTCATGCCCACTTGACTTAGCAACAATACACATCAGCAACAGCAAGCCTGTGCTAGCCACATCAATGCCTACTGACAACATGGCAACCGGCGGCCAAGCAGGGGAACGGATGAGGCCAGCCAGCATTAGGATAGTGACCAGCAGACAAGATCACCAAGCAGTATCACAAGGGCACAGGCATCTCCACCACTGTGACCAAGGCCACATGCAGTTCATGTCCTGCTCAACTGACCTTAGCAACTATTTAATCAGAACCAGCAAGGCTAGCAGACAAAGAACTTCTCCCAAGCATCTGCTGGTAGAAGACAGCAGCACCACACCACTGCCACACAACCTGCCCCAAAGCCTTCAGTGAAAGTGATATTTCTTTCTCAGGAAGGTAGTCCACCTCTGAAGCCCAGAAGGTCCCTGGGCACATGAAGAACTAATATCAAGATATTCTCATCCCATGTTTTTGGGACCCAGGTTTTTCCAGCCAGCACCCTGCCTTGGCTAACAAAGCAGAGCACGAGTGGTCATTTAAATGTCTCTGAAGTCCTATAACTGTATTAGATCTTCAGCCTGTTGCATAGCTCTCTGTATTTTCACTACAAGAAATAAGGTCCTCTTTGTAAGATACCAAAGCTTGCTAACAGTCCTCAGTTTCTTATTATCCCTCCACAGGGTATAAATACAACTTAGAAGTGATTAGACAACTTTACTGTCTTTACAAGCATCATTAACACAAAACTTACAAATGCCCGAATCCTCATCCCCATCACAGCCTTCCTCTCCACCCAGACATTTTCCTGCTGCTAGCAGTGAAATCTTTAGCAATTAGCATTGCCTTGTACAAAGGAGTATAATTGTCCCACCTACCAATCAGGACAATGTCCTTCCTTTATACACACAAGGTGCTGAGTAAGCCAGGACTAAATTCCTATCTTGTTTTCTTGGATGACTCCTGATACCACTTATGCTATTTGGTTACTGTGAGAAGAGATAACACCTAGACAGAATTAGAGGTGCAAAATTTTTTAGGTAAAATACCTTGAAAGGAACTGGGGAAAGAGTTGGAGGAGTCTGGGAGAAATGACAGAATGCATGGCTGACCTTTGTGAGGGAAAAAGAAGAAAGAAAAATTGGGTGAAAGAGTGGTAGACTATGTGGCAGTTTTAAGGAAGCTTGGCAAGGCTGTTAGTCAGTCCTCATGCCAAAGCTGCCCATCAGAGGAGTCCTACATCTCCCAATATTGGGCCTGCCTTAACTCCTTTAGCCCTCATAGCAACATGACTGCTGATTAAGCTACTGAGTTAAAGCGTTTAGTTTCATCAAAACTTAAAAGTAAACGAAAGAATAAAATCAGAACACACCCTCAAACCACACACAAAAATAAACTCAAAATGGCTTAAAGACTTAAATATAAGACATGACACCATAAAATTCCTAGAAAGGAAGATAGGCAAAACATTCTCTGTCATAAATCGTACAACTGTGTTACTTGGTCAGTCTCCCAAGGAAATAGAAATAAAAACAAAAATAAACAGATGGGACCTAATCAAACTTACAAGCTTTTGCACAAGAAAAGTAAATCCTAAGAAAAACAAAAATACAGCCTACAGAATGGGAAAAAATAGTTGCAAATGATGAAATGACAAGGGCTTAATCTCCAAAATACACAAACAGCTCATACAACTCAACAACAAAAACCAAACAACCCAATTGGAAGATGGACAGAAGACTGAAATAGAAATTTCTCCAAAGAGGACAGACAGATGGCCAGTAGGCACATGAAAAGATGCTCAACATCACTAATTATTAGAGGAATGCAATCAAAACTACAGGGAGGTACCACCTCACATGGGTCAGAATGGCCATCATTAATAAGTCTACAAATAGCAAATGCTGGAGATAGTGGGGAGAAAAGGCAACCCTCCTTCACTGTTGGTAGGAATGTAAATTGCTACAACTACTAGAGAAAACAGGTTCCTCAGAAAACTTAAAATGTAATTACCATGTGATCCAGCAATCCTATTCATGAGCATACATCCAGACAATACTAATTTGAAAAGATGCAAGTACCCCTGTGTTCATTGCAGCACTTTCCATGATAGCCAAGACATGGAAACATCAAAATGGTGTCCACTGACAAATGAATAGATTAAGAAGATGTGATATATGCATACAATGGAATACTATCCAGCCATAAAAAGAATGAAATAATGCCATTCACAGCAACATGTATGCAACTAGAGATTATCGTACTAAGTGAAGAAAGTCAGAAAGAAAAGGATAAATATCATATGATATAATTTTTATATGTGGAATCTAAAATATGGTACAAATAAACCTATCCATGAAACAGAAACAGACTCACAGACAGAGAACAGATTTGTGGTTGCCAAGGGGGTGGGAGGAAGGGAGTAGGAGGTACTAGAACTTTGGGATTGGTAGATGCAAACTATTACATTTAAAATGGATAAGCAGTGAGACCCCACTGCATAGCATAGAGAACTATATCCAATCTCCTAAGATAGACCATGATGGAAAAGAATATAAAAAATAGTATAGATATATGTATAACTGAGTCACTTTTCTGCAGAGCAGAAATTGGCATAACATTGTAAACCAGCTATGCTTCAATAAAATTTTAAAAAAGAACGTAGAAATCTTCATGACCTATAGGTCTTTATTTTGCTATGTTTGTGTCATTTCTATAATTCTTATATTCTGTTGTTCTATAATTTTATTGGTTATTTGAAGTTGTCAAGAATTTAAAGAGATTCTATAAATTACTTTTATGATTAAATTATTATCTCTAAACTGCTATGTAGAGAATCCTAGATGAATCAGCCTATGGTGGAGGAGGGGAGATCACAATCGAGTTTTTTAAAGAATATATATTCTCAATTATAAATTGAGCATAAATAAAACACATTTGTTTTGGTAAGAATTAATCAATCTTCATATGTTATTGTGTCAATACAGATATCATTTGTATAGATGCACAGCAAACTTCAGCCCTTCCTTCAGTTTTTCTGAACTAGCTTCTTTTCCTATTGCCATATTCATTTGTGCATGAAGGCTTAAGTAATTTTACCTGCATCTCTACATTTGATAAAATCTCATCAGGCTTTTCTAATTTCTATGGAAGTACAACACGATTCAGCATTAAATGTCTAGAGACAAGAAAGTGTCTAAATACTCTAAATTACCCCAGTGATAATTTATTTGAGATTATCGTTTCATGTTTGATTTCTTTTTGTTACTTCTATTATTTCAAATCTTTATATTTTAACCTGAATCTCTTCTATTTTAACATCATACATAAAATATGTTTCTAATGATGCAAATGTTTCTAGAGGAAGACTCGGAAAGCATAAGGACTTTTGGAACCAAAGTCAGTTTTCCTCTGTGTGAAATTCACGTTTGTCTTTTCAAATGTTTTCAGAGAAGACAATAAACCTTGTCAATATAGTACGATTGATTGCAGTTGCCTGTTATTATTTTATAAGAATGGCTCTTCTCCAAAGAAATTATCAAATCGATCATGAAGAAATCCACACTGACATTAATATTGGCATTAGTATAGCAGAAAATAATGTACTGTGCTTGTTTTCAGTTGGATAGACACAGTCTTAGATAAGAGATAAACATTTTCAGTAAATAGTATGGTGAGTTAATTTCTTTTGAATCCTTTGTGAAGAGATCTCAAATGGAGTTCCCATTACAAGTCATGTTCTTTATCAATTCTCAATGTACTCTTTGCTACATTTGAAGTACACATGAGTCAAATATATTCCCTTTTTTGGTTACCATATGCCTGCTTGAACTTATCATCAGAACCTGCATGGGGTCATGTAGGAAACTGAACAACTCATTTTTGGACTTTTAGCTTAAGTACTTTAGTAGAGCCATACTGAGAAAACTATTTTATCTCTCATTTTCATAGGTTCATGCTTAGCCTTCAAGGGTGAAGGCAACTGCCAATCAAGGAACATACCCACATACATTAAAAGTACAGATATAAAGGGAGAGAGAAGAAGCCCACCCAAAGAGCAGTCTGAGCAGCAGAGGAAAGAAAGAAAGTAATAACCAAAGACAGTGAACACGTCTCTATGCCTTACCATTTGGTCTCACTTTACTGTTTATATTTAAAACCTATGCGTGACAATGATGACAGTATTGTGTTTCTGAAGATTCCATTTTTTCGTCTAAGATATAAGGCTCCAGATTTAGGAAGACTGGCTACAGATTTAGTACAAAAGTCTTATAGTTCCCCTAAAGAAAATCATCTCCTTTTCTAAAATTGTTTGCAAAACAACTACAACATTAAATAATATTAAGGATTACTGCTGTACTTTCTTTGTGTTTTTTTTTCCTGCTTCCTGTCATATATCTTTCACTGTTATATAATTTCTGTAGCACTGTAGAATATTCACCTGTTAACCTCTTAACCTGCAAGTCCAGTGTGACTTTTACTCTTCTTCCAATCCAAATCTTTGCTTTCAGAAGATTCTTTTCTATTTCAATTAAAAGATGTCATGTGATGTGATCATACTAATTTAAAAGTGCTTTTTCTCTAAAAAAGGTAATTTCTTCTTTCTCAAATGACAAGTTCCGCATATTCTCCAGTATTTACTTACCTACCCTACACATTAATCACATTTCTTCAAGTTCCCCAGAATCCCAGCTATCATACTGTCTGCATTCCCTCAAGTCTCATCAACTCTACCTAGGCCTTGATGCAACTTGTTACTTTCTTGTGAAATTCGCCTTATTCTTTCTCCTTTACCAACACATTCTTCAAAATTTACACCAATCAAAATACCAAACAGAATGAATCCAACTTGAGCAGTAGTGGAAGAAGGCATAATTAAATATCAGATGAGTATGGGAAAGGGATTTCTAAATGCTAGCATATACATATATGTAAACATACATATCAGAAAGAAAAATGAGAATATATTTAATATATAAATTTTAAACTTATGAATTAGAATAGAAATTAAATTTAATGATAAAATACAAACTAAAATATTGGTGACATTAGAGCAGAGACAGTGGTAGTAACCTCAACATAAAATCAATTCTTTATAAATCAATAGCCCATGAAAACATGTTTAAGAAATATCCCAAAAGAAAATGTATAGAAAACATGAGCAGCTAATTCAGATACAAAAAAGGACAAACTTATATTTGTGTTGAACACAGATAGTTCAAAACGTAATTTATAAGTACAATTTATAGGAAAACTAAATGAAAAAGAATAGGCAGTTAGTATTAAAAAAACAAGCAAACAAACAAAACTTTTGATGCAGGCTTACCATAAACACTATGTAATTTCAAAGTCATTTAAAAATGAATCTAATAACCTAGAAAGTACATGTATTATTATTTAAAGCAATGACAATGAGTTCTAAAACATTACTTAATAGCCCTTGTATTTTAAAACTATATCTATATACAAATCCGGAAATATATAAACCAACATGCTAACTTTTTTTATCCTCAATGATGGAAATTTGATTGACTAATTTTCTTTGGTGTTATACCATTCCATAATTTCTAAATTTTCTAGGAAAAAAATGTTGGGTTTGTACGTTAGACACAAAAAAGAAGGAAAAAGGGTTATTTTAAAATAAATTCCAAAAAGAGGATTGAAAAATCTATGATTGAAAAAAACTACTTTTAAATGGAAGATAATTGTTGTTAGACTTGTACAGGGTACAGCTAGCAATAAAAAAAATATTAAGGTAAACCTAGTTCTAAAGCCAGTGCTCTTTAGTAGCTTATCACAATAAGAAAAGCAGTGATTTATTTTTAAAACTTTTCTTCATTAATCATAAATATTAGAGCTTTGGGGGAAAAGACATGTAATTTTAAATGTCTGATTATCTTTGAAAAAGATAATCAGTTTTCTCCAATAAAATATAAAGCAATTGACTGATTATATAATATTTTGTATAGATAAAAATACAAGAGGAATGAAAGAGCTTTGTAAACTGCAAAATCAGTGCACACTTATTCTATTAATTATGCTAAAATATTTAAGTAGAATATTTTCTTCTTTTGTTACCTAGGACCTCAGACAGCTAATAACTCTCAAATAATAAGTCAATGTCCTAAATGCTAGAGTTATGCCTCATACTTTTTAGTTGGAAGGTAGTCCTGAAAAAAAGAGTTAGTCTCCTTTAAAAATAAACTGTCAACTTTTAAAATTAAAAGGAATGTATTTTCTGGTCTTTAGAAGAATGCTGTGCTTGGCACTCTTGATAGATTAGATAAATAGATGCATAGATGATAGATATAGATGTGACACACATTCTTATTTGTGTATATATATCTAAATCTCCCTATATAGCAGTATCTCCCTATAGCTCCCTATATATACATATGCATGTATATACATATATATATATATATATGCATGTGCACATTGTCTGCCAAAATAAATAATCTTTAAAACTGAAAAATAAGAGTTCCTGTTGTGGCTCAGTGGATTACGAAACTGACTAGATTCCATGGGGATGCAGGTTCAATCCCTGGCCTCGTTCAGCGGGTTAAGGATCCTGTGTTGCTGTGATCTGTGGTGTAGGTCGTAGAAGTGGCTCAGATTACGCATTGCTGTGGCTGTGGTGTGGGCCAGCAGTTGCGGCTCTGATTCAACCCCTAGTCTGGGAACTTCCATATGCCACAGGGGTGGCCCTAAAAAGAAAAAAAAAAAAGCTGATTAATAAGTCGAAGGTAATTGAAAAATAATGCTTTATTCCATACCAAAGAAAATGGTAATGGATCTAACATCAAGACATAGCCATTCATTCTCTTGAACCTCTAAAAGTTTAGATGATACTAGGGCTTTGTTTTTCCCAAAAAGCTTGCTTCCTCCCAGCATTCCAGGAACTTCATTATTTCCCACACTTCTAGAGAATCTGTGCTTTTCACAAGCCTTGCTGAGACTCCTCTACTGGTATGAGCAAAATCTTTGGCATAGCTTGAGAAGGAATGCACCAAAATCACTAGTTCTAGTTTGGCTGTGCCCTCCTGCAGGAGCAATCAGAATGTGCCTAGCTCTAGTTCCAAAGAATGGAAATAGAGAGCATACATTTGGGTAAAGAGCAAATGATGGTAGCAATTATACCCTTAGAAATGAAAGGATTTAAAGAAGCAGTCTCATTACTCAAAAATACCCCCTAAAAACCACAAATGCTAAGAAATCCCAAAGAAATCAAGAAAATCTAAGTGTCTTCCAAAGAGGCACGTAATTTTAGTGATAGGAAAACATTTATACTTCATTGCTCTTTTAAAGAATCCTGCTAGCAAAAGACATCAATATTTGTTTGAAAATAGGATGAAAGCCATATTTGGCAGGAGCACATTTGAAATCTTTCCAGAATGTATTTTTGTTCTCAATGGAACAACAGAACTTGGTCTTTCTCCAACTTTAGAAAGGCATGCACATATTCATATATGTACATGTTTAAGTCAAAGCAGATGAAAAGAGTAAATTAAATGGCTATCCCCACCTCCTCCCTTACTCAAGGCATTTTTTCCCAACCAACTTGTATAAACATAATTAGTAAAGATCTAGACAATTATGAGGGCTGTATCATTGCTATGAAGCATCATTTTTGTCTTTGTGTGTATGTGTGTGTATATGACAGATGGAAAACTTCGTTAGGTGTCTTTTTAAAAAATGTGCTTATATACGTGCTATATATCTATGAAGATGTACAGTTTATAAATATTATCATGTTATATCAACTGACTGCAACTTGCTAGCTTATGCTCAGAAATATGTCTTTGGGAACTTGCCATTTGGGGCACATATAACTTCCTTTTTAATTATGCAGAAGGTCCATTGCATAATAGTAGCTGATGCATACTGAACACTTATTATGTGCAAGACACTTTTGGTCATTTATTTGTAATGTTTCTGTTAATTCTCACAAATGAGTTAGATGTTCTTATCACCTTCATTTTACAGAGGATAATATAAAGTCACAGAAAAGTTTAGCTACTTCCCCAAGTTCATACTGCAGGGAAATGACAGAGCTGGATTTTTTATCCAGATGATCTGACTCTTCTCCACAGTATACCACAACATCCTTTATAACACCTAAGTTTTTTTTAATATTCCTTCATTAGTGGACAATTAACTAATTACAAGCCCTTAAAAAACTGTAATTTCCTTGTCTTAACCTCTTTATGTATGTAAATGAGCACCCTTTAATATCTACACTTGGAATTGCCGCTCCTTCTGGAAGATTAGTTGCATATATCATCCTTTAGTACTTAGGGCAAAACAGAGCCTAGAAGTTAAGACCTCTAAGACACAAAATCAGAAAGAGTTAAATTCAAATGTTTTTCTATTTGGGGGTTTTGGGTGAAAGATCTCTCTAAACATGTTTACTCGCATGCAAAATTAAAATACCTCTAATAATAAATTAAAATTAAAGTACCTCTCTGGAAATTCTGCTAGAAATTAAATAGTTAAGTCATGCAAAGAGTTTAATCTAGTGCTTGCTTAGTACATAGTGAGTATTCACGATCATTATCGTCATTAACTTCAATGGAGACCTCTTAATCCCAAGTCTATTTCCATTTCATCCTGCAGTGTCTTATAACTCATACACTACTCCTTCCAAGTTACATTATAAGCAATCACTTCTTTTTTGTATCTCTCATTCTTCAGATTTTTAAACTTCCTGATAGAAAGAACTATAGTTTCTATATTATGAGAAGTACCTGAATGGTACCTAGAAACACTCATGTTTTATGAATGAATCATTAATGGAGGTACAGAAAATAGATTTCCAAACTGTTTCTAATCATTCCCCATCTTTTTGACAAGCAATCTAAAGTCTCTTAATATAACTGATTTCTTTACACTCCTTTTATCCAAGCATACCTAATTTTCCTTTGTTATATTATTTTGTGGGGAAATGTAAGTTAAAAGAAAAAACTAAAGGAAAGGTATTTTAAGTGCCTGAAGTCTATCTGAAATACATAATTGGAACAAATCAAAAACAAGCAAAAAATATGACACAGTATTCTGATCTGATCAAGATGACAACCACACAGGCTCCTGCAAGCCACAAAGTAAAAATGTGATTCCAGCTCTCACATTTAGTTATGTACATTGATCAAAATAAGTGGTGAGTGAGAAATTTTCATTTCGTTCTGTGTTGTACAGACACAGCATGAAGTTGTTGCAGTTTGTTTTATTCTGTTTGCCTAGAGGAAAAGTCATTTTGCTGTTTTAATAATACATTGAGACACTTTAATGACGGATGAGGTTTCAGAACTCTTAATCAGCCTGCCACAATGACTAGGGTAAACTGAGCCTGTGCAGCCATAGCAGATGAGAATATATGCTGCCTAACTTACAGTGAATATGCTAACATCACTTGAATACTTTTTCTTAAGCTTTCACATTGTTTCATTAATTCTGAACGTTTTTTCCATCCTCTTTTTCTATCTCTCTACTTTTCGTTCTTATTTTGTTCATTTGATTATACTTTCGTGTGCTCACAACTGACTCCAGCCCCCATATTTGGAAATTCTGGTTTGATTTGAATAGGAATTTGGGGTTCATTCTTAGTTAAGGTCAAAGGAAAAAATATATGCAGCTGAATTTGTGTGCTTGCCAAAGTAATAAAGTTAAATGAAATATAGGGAAAGTATCCAAAATGAGAATGAAAAGAAATACATGGGAAAGAAAGAAAGAAAGAAAGAAAGAAAGAAAGAAAGAAAGAAAGGAAGGAAGGAAGGAAGGAAGGAAGGAAGAAAGAAAGAAGAAAAAAGAAAGAAAGAAAGAAGAAAAAAAGAAAGGAAGGAAGGAAGGAAGAAAGAAAGATGAAAGTTAGAAAGAGAAAGAAACAGTGAGTTCCCATTGTGGCACAATGGTAAGGAATCCGACTAGTATCCATGAGGATGCAGTTCGATCCCTAGCCTTGCTCAACTGATTAAGGACCCAGCATTGCTGTGAGCTGTGGTGTATGTCAAAGACAAAGCTCAGAGCCCACGTTGCTCTGGCTGTGGTGTAGGCTGGCAGCTACAGCTCCTGTTTGACCCCTAGTTTAGGAACCTCCATATGTCACAGGTGCAGCCTACAAAGAAAATAAATGAAAGAAAGAAAGAAAGAAAGAAAGAAAGAAAGAAAGAAAGAAAGAAAGAAAGAAAGAAAGAAAGAAAGAAAGAAAAGAAAAGAAAAATGCATGCATGCAGGGAATTGGAAGTAGTCTGGGTTTCTTCCATCTGTTCTGTGTAATGTTTCCCTTTTACTACTGTTTTCATCATTTTGTAGATGTATGTTGCACTATCTGTTATGAAAAAACTGTAAGAGAATTTAAAGAATGCAGTTGAGAGTTAGGGTCTGCATTTCTTTTTTTTTGTTTGTTTGTTTTTTGTTGTTTTTTTTTTGTTTTTTTGTCCTGGGAAGGAAAGGGTTTGGATCACATAACTTAGGGTATTTATCTAGAGTGTGATAATAGGGCATGGAGAGACAAAGCATGCTATGAACAAGAACAGAGTTCTGTCCCTGATCAGATGCAAACTTGGAAAGCAGTTCTGGCAGCTTCTGCCCAAAGAGCAATACCGTAAGGCACAGGCAGATATCCAAATGATCTGAACCTCATTCCCAATCCTACCATCATGTACCCAAAACACCCATTAAGGGTTGGTGCACACCAGCATTGATCTTGTGCCCACTGTCATGTGTTCCAACTCTCCTTCCAAAAAGCAGCATGATTATATCTTGACTCCTTTCCTACTAACCACTGCACTAATGAATTGTTCCTTTAGCTGTCGTGTCAAATTTTGAAAGAAATAACTAGCTTAGTATAAGGAAGGGAAATTGCATCTTCACTATCATAAAAAGCATTCCCATGTCATAATCAAAGTTCTAAAACAAAAGTATAATTAGTTGGCACTATAGTGGGAAACGTGTATGTACTATAAAGTCCTTACACTAAGTCTGGTGCTTTAGTCCTGAAGAATTGGTAAAACTCTCAGCTGTAGGAGATGCCTCTGCCTTGGTTCTGTCAAGATGCTTTTCTCTTGCAAGTTTCCTGAGGTTTTTTTTGCATCACTTTGAAGACACGATCTATGACCAACACCAATCCATAATATACCTGGCATTTCCTTATGTTTGTGCTGATAAATATTTTCACAGGGGTCCCAGTATGTCTTGCAGCCATCATTCACTTCTGCAGATCTCCTGTGGCATCTGCATTTATTAAACCTCTGTGGCTCTAAGCAAAATTACTTCTAATTTGACACACTCACAGCCAAAGTGTACTGTGGTTCATTAAGTTGTGATTGGTATTGGGTAAATGCTCAGTAACTTCTTATTATTTGGATAGGGTTGCACTCTGAGTTTCATTCCAACTACCCTGAAGTAATTGATTATACTTACTTCTTGGATAGTCCTCTAAAATAGCTTCCCAAATTGGCACTATGATGTTATGTACACATCTCTGGAAAAATGAGGTATAGTTTGCTAAAGCATTTATTCAGCCCCATAATCATTTACAAATCACTTACTGAACACACACTGTGGTGAGACCAGGGACTATGAAAACATGGCTTATTCACATTACAATCTGATGAGAAATATACGTGTTAACTAATCTGTATAATGGGATGGACACGGTAAAAGGGATACAGCAGAAGAAAAAGGGACTGAACAAATCTACCTGAGGAGAGGGAATGGTCATTTCTACAGCTCAAGAATTCCTGGTATACCATTAAAAGAATATCAGATAGCTAAAATATGCGTCATTAAACTAAAACTCTGAGTATATAGAATAATGGACAAAATAGGGTATTCCCAGTAAGTGCTCCAGAACTTTGCTCTTCTCACCATTCAAAAATGAAAAGTGAATTTATGATTTGCCAAATGCTGATTTCAACCAGAAAACAAAGAAAAATATTTGTTTCCTAGTATTTCTTCTAGAAACTCCCACAGTCTTCTTACCTTGTGTTTTACCTCCTTGCCAGAATACAGAAAAGTCTATCTTTCCAGTGAGTAGCTGACGGCTGTGCTCACTTCAGAACAAAGTCAATGTAAATGTGTGGATATTGTACATTTCTCTTGCTAGAATTATATTTAGGAGATTAATTTTTGTGCTTTCTTTTCTCCTTTGAAGTTATTTTTTTTTCTCTGTTTTTAGGGCCGCATCGCCGCATAGGGAAGTTCCCAGTCTGGGGTAGAATTGGAGCTGTATTAAATTAAAATGGCCATTAAAAAAGAAATGTTACCACTGATAATTTGCATACGTTGTGTATTTGTGTATTTCGTAAGCTTAAAAAATGCCATTGAGAAGTTCCCATCATAGCGCAGTGAAAATAAATCCAACTAGGAACTATGAGGTTGTGGGCTCGATCCCTGGCCTCACTCAGTGGGTTAAGGATCTGGTGTTGCTGTGAGCCATGGTGTAGGTTGCAGATGCGACTCGGATTACATGTTGCTGTGCCTGTGGTATAGCCCAGCAACTGTAGCTTTGATTGGACTCCTAGCCAAAAAAAAGAGAGAGAGAGAGAAAAAGAAAATGCCTTTGAGACTGTGAGAAGAACAGAGCTGACATTGCAAGTAATCAAATTAAACAAAACAAAATAAAAACAAATAAGTAAACCTTGTTAGTCACAAAAGCAGTGAGAGCAGCAAGGACTGGAGTGGGGGTGACATAAGATGGGCTTTTAGTCTTACCTCCTGCTTCACAGGAAATATGTTGATTCTTGGTGAAATTAGTTCTCACAAGAACTCTAAGGAAGTCTGACTATCTCCTTACTTTCCAGGAACTATTATAATAATATTTTTAATTACTACAAAGCTTCCACTGAGATGTTCTGGGTACTATATCAACAATTAAAACATCATCATTAACAATAATAATTAAAAACACAGCACAAAACTGTCACACAATACTGAGCACAAAGCCATGCTGAAGGGAGAAGGATCTTTTTGCAGCATTCCTTGTATTGTGATATTGCATAGCCATTTTCTGAAGTTCAAAATCAGAAGCAGCTCAAAAAGCATCATCAATTTACCAACAAAATCTCTGCAGGTTGATCTATGGAACACTGCTCTCTTACTCGGGAGAATTAGCTGGTATCCATTATCTCCCTTAAAATCAGAAGTTTCTGGGAGTTCCAATCATGGCTCAGCGGTTAACGAACCTGACTAGGATCTATGAGAACACAGGTCTGATCCCTGGCCTTACTCAGTGGGTTAAGGATCTGGTGTTGCCATGAGCTGTGGTGCAGGCCTGCAGCTGTGGCTCCAATTCGATCCCTAGCCGGGGAACTTCCATATGCCATGGGTGTGGCCCTCCCTGAAAAGACAAAAAAAAAAAAAAAAAAAAAAAAAAAAAAAAAAAAAAAAAAAAAAAAAAAAAAAAAAAAAAAAAAAAAAACATAAATAAAATAAAATAAAATCAGATGTTCAAAAAATACTCTAATGCCAGTTAAAAAAAGGAAAGAAACTGCTGATCATTTCTGACTGAATAGAGCAGATTGGCAGGACTGTAATAATTCTGTCTCCTTTTTCAAATTTCTCTGGCTGTGATGATTAGTAAGTTGCTTAACCATTTATCCTTTTGTTTCAGCATTTGTGAATAAGAAGAAAAATTTTTCTGGTGCTGGAGAAACTGTTTCAAGTTGTACAAACTGAAAATTCTATTTGTCCATCAAGTATTTACATAACCCTGCCCATGAATCTGATGTTTAGCCAGGGATATCAACTCTCTGATTTGAAATATATATTTTTAATTGATTTTTAAGAAATAACATTTAATGATGTTTTCTTTATAGAAATGCCAAATAGATGTTTTTCTTTTTCTATAAACTTTTTATTTAAGCATTTTCTACACACCATAAGGTGAACAAAGTATACATGTAAGTCTTGATAAATTGTCACAAAGTGAGCATACCCATGTAATCACCACCCTGATGAGTAGATGGAACAATTCCAGCAACAAAGAAACCTCCTTCCTCTCTGCTCAAGTTATTACATCACTTCTAAAAGATTACTAGTAGGCTACCTTCTATGGCCATCTTTCTACACTACCTGGTTTGATCTATATGGAAATAGAGCTCTGCTATGCCTAGTCTTTAATGACTCTTCTTTTGCTCCCCATTCTGTCTGTGAAATTCATATCCATGATGCTGAGCATAGCAGCAATGTCTCCACTGACATTACTGTTTGGCATCATTTTGTGTGCATAATGCCAAAACTGATTTGGTCATATCAGGTTTTAGGCTCCTCCTATGAACATTCCAATACAGGTTTGAGCATACATGGGTTTTCATTTCCATCAGATTACACCTATGGTAGAACTGCTGGGTCATAGGATTTATTCACCCAAATGTTCTGCTTCAGTAGACACTTCCATACAGTCTTCCAGTGGGTGGCTCATTACATAACCACTATCTGAATGGAAGAATTCCACTTGTTCAATGTCCTCATCAAGAATTGTCATTTCAACTTTTAAATTTTTTAACTCCATTTTTAAGTTAATTCATTCCATTTCAGTTTTTATGTTAACCCATTGGGGTTTTAATTTGAATTTCTGATTACTAATGATGTTGAGCAACTTTGTATATGTGTAACAGACATTTGAAAATATTCTTTTGTGAAGTGACCATTACTTTTAAACTGAGTCGTCTGTTTTCCTTAACAGTTTAAAGAGGCTCTTTGCATACTTCTGATAAGAGTCCCCTTTTCAATGTTGCCAGCATATTCCTCCATTCTGTACTTTGTCCTTTCTCTTTCTTACTGGTTACTTTTAATGAACATATGCAATCAATTCAACTTTCAAAGTTTATCTTTCAAAATCTTTATTGTGAATGGTCCATGCATCAAATTCATTAGCTTGTATAAGAAAAAAAAAGTTCATGTCTTTACTAGGCCCTCTCATTTGTTACTATTAACTTGTAGGCAACCTTAGGAGTTTGAGATCCATGTTTGAAACTGTTGTTAATTTAATAGAGGAGTAAAACTTTCTCAGGTACTATGAGGAAAAAGCATTATTAAAAGGCAAAAATAAGAATCTTTTCCAAAAATAGAAAATGCATATTTGGGAGAGTATTATTTTGTTTTAGTTGGCCTTACCAATTTTCCACACAAATTTCATTTTTTGGTGTTATTTTTCATTCCACCCGTGCAATTTCTAGTGGGACACTTTAAGAAAAGGTTTCTTCCAAAAGCTGAAGAGGCTTACTTTTTATATAAATGCTTCCTGTAATAGCTTTATATTGTATTTTCGGATATATCTTGATAAATAAAAAGTTTCATATGCTTATTTTATTTATGGATTTATCATGGTCACCCATCAACTATCTTTATGTTATATTCATTGATAGAAAAATGTTTTCCTCAGATTGTATAAAGCAAAAATGACCAGTGTTCAAGCATTCTGAATAAAATTTAAAGGAACATGATATCACTCTAAAAGAGAAAATGTAGTTCATAGCATCCACCAGGACAGGGTTGCCCCTGCTGTATCCACATTCCAGTGGCTCCCTTGGCAACTCTTCAAATATTTCTGCCCTTTTGTTTTCTATTATCATTCATTTAAACAATGAAATAGGGAGGAAACTTTATCCATTTCTACAAGAAAAGCACAAAAATCTTCTAGGCCAGATTTCATTGTTCTCCACACATTTCTGTTGATATGGTTAATAGCCTTGGGTTATGGAGGGAGCAATAGGGAATCTTGCTGGGAATTCTAAGCTCTCTCAACAGCATGGGGAAAAGTGTATTTGTAAAATTTCATATTAATTAAATCCAGAATCATCTAAAAATCAACATGTTAACGTTCAAAATCCAGTTCAGAAATTTAGAGCTAGAGGTAGGGAGCACTAAGACTTGAGAATCACACAAAGCGCTTCATCAGGTGTTCATTCTGTTTGTACACAAGAACAAATGGGCACATCTAAAAAAGAGAAAGTTTTGCTGCTTCCGTTCCCTGAGAGGGTAAATATTCTTAATTATATCTAGCACTATGCTTAAATGAAATATACCATGTTATTACATTTGAAATGTGGTTTTATACAGTGTTAGGTTGATGACATTTTTTTTTAGTCCTAGAGTTTATTTTTCTAGAAAGGTAGCAGTCTAGAAACAAATATGAAGCATCACAGAACGTCTAACGGAAGAAAAGTCATGGATTGATTCAAATAATTACAACTACATTTTTTTCAAGTTGTTGCTCGAATTCTTTAAATGTTCATTGAATGAAATTCTAAATTAATATAAATCCAAATATAAATTCACATCTCCTTTTTCCAGATGTTAACAGACCTAATATGCAACATATAAAACGTATTTTACTGCATACACTCTATGCTATTAGTGTATCTATAGTCTATGTATTAAAATATTTCTATAAAGTTCACATTCCAAAGCATTATAACTCAAAAACTTGAATTCACAGAAATTTGATATAAAACATTATACAAGTATTATTCAAGTAAAGCAAACTGTTATATAATTTATGCAAATTATACATATTATAGAATATATTATATTGAAATTAGAAATAAATATATAAATATTAGTATATATAAAATATAATCCTAAATAGATTAGAATTTTTATAGATTCTTTTACAGTGATTGGAAATAAAACGTTTTCTCAAAAATTTTGGAAGTGGTTAACAAATTGAATTTCACAATATCCAGAAATCATCACACTCACACATATGCCTAAATATAAAATAGCATTGCTTTACCAGTATTTTGATCTTAATGCAATTATTTTATTACTGGAAAGCTGTATATTCTCTAGAAAACAGATGTTTCCTACTTTGCAATATGTGTGCTTTGAAAAAGTTCTATATTCATTGAAGGTGAATTCTATTAACTCCAGGTGTCCTTTATGACTTACCTATTACTCTTAATCTCATAGTTAAATGTTCTTTATTATGCTCCTGTATCTGATTTACACAGTTCTACAAGTCTGTCCCCTTCTGTTTACATGGCACCTAGTAGGTGTTCTGTACATGTTTTTTTAAGTAGTATTTAATAATTATTCCATTTCAGATATTCAGAATATTGACTTCCCAGTGTAACCTCTAAATGTGTCATTTGTCCATCTTTCCTTTTAAATTCTTCACCATTATCTCATACTTAGAAGTCCCTCAACTTACAATTTGCCCACACTGAATAATGCCATCAGAATAATGATTATGAAGCTATTCTATCATCACAGCATGCTTCCACACTAAAAACCATCAATACTCCCTACTGCCTACAGGATAAATTAATCAATTAAATCAACAGACATGTTTATGAAGTGTTTTCCATATGCTAAGATATTATTCAAACCGAATGAACTAGGAATCAAGTCCCTGTGAATTTGGCTGTAATCAACATGTTCAACAATTATCTCCAAACTCTAATCCTCTTGGATCTCAAGTTCTAGCTAAATATTTCTTCTCTTCTTGTCTGCCTTATACATATCTTATGCCTTCCCACTTGCCAAATTTTGCACATTAACTGCTCTTTTCTGTATGGCCTAACCTAGTTTTTAAGACATGGTCAAATTTTTCCTCTTTCCACTTTTATGAAGCTTTCACAAACTACTCCAAATAGAGATAATTTACTTTCTGTTATATAATTTCAACTGTCCTTTAAATACAGGCTGTCTTCCAATATACTCAGTTTTATTGTATCACTTTTTTATTATGGAAATCAGCATTATATAATGAAAAATAAAGGCTTTAGCATCACTCATATCTGAATTCAAATTACCAGTATGCAACATACTAGCCAGGTGATCTTGGTTAAATTAATTTCTAGATAGGTTTCCTACCTCTAAAGAAAATTAGTAATAACTGCTTCATAGAGTAAGAATTCAGTGAAATAGTATTGGTACTTTATTGACTATAATTTTCCTACAGTATTGAATTCTTTTGTATATTTATGTTTACTATTTTGCAAGCCCTTGAGAGCCAAAGGGCTTTATTATATGTTACTATGTATGTTACTATAAAGAACAGAATCATAGAAAAAATTTCTTTAATAATGGATTATTTATTTCATTTTTCTTTTAATACATTTATGGGGAAGGAATAAGTTATGGATATAAGGATGTGAGAGAAAGATAATACACTATCATTGAATAATTTATGCTATATTTTGTTATTATTGTCTGAATGTATGCATGTGTATATTTTTATGCATGTTTATGTTTATATATATAATGTGCATGAATACTTGTATATATAATATGTATATAAATAGATATAAACTCTCAAACGTAAATATATATATGTATGTGTGTGCATATATATGCACACACATACACTTATATACAAAAATAATTAAGACAGATAAGACTGATTTTCTTGGGTTGAAATATTTCTACACAGCACAATTCTGTTGGGTATGCATTTGGAATTAATGCACTTTCTCAGAGAACAATATGTCCATGTTCGAAGGCAGATTTCAAGGCTTTAGTTTGAAGAGGACACAAAATACATAGTTTGAACTGATCAGTTTCAATTATATTAAGGGAAGATCAATAAGTCAGTAAAATGTACAAAAATTATTTCTGAAGTCATACTAAATAAAAACATATTTCTCTAAAAATCTGCTTTTAAAGAGCATTTCTGGATTTAGGGGGAATTTTAAACTTAATCTTACATGCATTATCGATCAACTTGATTAAAGGAGCACTCCAGTTTTTCCAAATTTTATTTCCTACACTGAATTCCAAGTACACAGTTCTATGGCATTGCCCTTCATTTGTTCTTCCCAGTTGGAATGCATGGCTAATCTCCTAAGGGAATGTTCTCGCTATTTATTATTGATTTTATAGCTCAAAAACGTAAGTGGGCAGTGAATGGGCTGGGTTTCAGATTAGGAAATAACCACTCAGAAGAAGAAACCAGCTGGACACTTGTGATAAATTGCTACTTTCTGTCTGAATTTTATACCTAGTTATAGATAGTTTACAGAATTAAGCTCCATATGGACAAAATACTACTAAGGGGATGGCAACATAACCTCTATGTATTACAGATGCTTCTCTCACACTTTTGGGACACATTTTAGGAGAAACATGTCATAATCAGGGATATAGAGATAATGAAAGATTTGGCTTTCATCTGTTTTTCATGGATTTACCAGAGCTGAGATAAAGAAAGCAAACATAAACAAATGCTAGCTGTAATAGCATTAAAGCAGACTAAACAAATGCTCCCTGAATGTGTTTACGCATAGACAGACACATACAGGAACACACACACATAAACACACAAAACTCTCACACCACCACTACCAGTAGCACTGTAGTATTGGAGAAATAAATTACCTGTTATAAAAGAAAAATATCTTGATGAATTCCCCAATTGTTTGGATTTTATTTTTTGGTTTATATTATCTAAGCTAAACTAATGCAGACTTCCCAAGTGCTGATCCACCATGAATCTTTCAATATATAATAATGATTTGGGGTTATACATCAGTGTTCTTTAAAATATAAGTAATGTATCAGCCACTGTTCAACCAGGAAACAAAACCACTAAGAATTTGAAACTGGTAAAATTTAATGCAGAGAACTGGTCATACATAAAATGAAAGAGCTGAAATGACCAAATAGGGGAGAGGAGGCAACACTGTGATTAGCAAAAGCATGAACCCACACCTACCGATAGGCCTCAAGGGATAAGAAGAGGAGTAGATGATATAACTGGGCCCTGTATTACAAGGAGTCTGGGGCCATGGTGGACCCTTCTAGCAGGAGCTGGACGCATGGAGAGGATGTAGCTATTGTTGGAGAAGCTGTCTGAAGCAGAGAGAAAAGGGGAGAAATAATTGAGATTCTCCCTCCAGGGCCCTCCTATTGCCAACCTGCAACTTTCATTGTCTAAGCCTGGTCAGAAGACAACTGACATAGGGGAAACACCTCCCACCTCCTACTGGGGCAATCTCCCTGATTTTCCTATCTGAGGAGGAAAAAAAAAATGGAACCAAAGAACTGATCTAAGAGTAAACAGGCCCAAGATCAGAACAGATAATATGTATCATTTCTAAATTACAACTTGTCAAATTTCAAACTATTTAACATGCAAAATATTGCCTTAAATTCCAGATTTATATAAAATTTTATCACCAAAGAACTAAAAAAAAGAAAGAAAGAAAGAAAAGAAACAGAATGATTTGGACATACAAAGAAAAATTGTTTGCACTACTGGAAAGCTTAGACACTTTTCCACAGAAAGAGATCAATATGGTAGAGTAAGATGATGTTGGGCTCACCTCCCCTCATGAACACAGTAAAACTACAACTACACAAAGAGAAGCTCTCACTGAAAGCCACCTGAGGACTAGCAGAACAGCTAGTTATATAATAATAAAGGGATTGATAAAAAAGAGGATATTATATCTGTAAATATATATACACTTAAGAAAGAATTTCTAAATATGTAAATATGTAAATGGAGAAACTGATAACACAATAATGCTAGGATTCAATACTCCATCAACATCAATTGACAGATCACCTAGACAATAAAAAGTCAATAAGGAAAAGCAAACTTAAATGACACATTAGATCAGTTGACAGATCAATTACTAGAATTGAAACTGAATCATTAATTCAAAAACTCCTAACAAACAAAAGTCCAGGACGGGATGGCTTTCACAAGGGAATTCTACCGAATATATAGAGAAGAGTTAGCAACTAATTTCTCAAACTATTCCAAAAAACTGAAAAGAGAAAACTAATCCGAAATTCATTCTACAGGGCCACTATTACTCTAATACCAAAACAAGACAAAGACACTTTAAAAAAAGAAAATCACAGGCCAATATTTCTGATGAATAGTGATGAAAAAAATCAACAAAATATTAACAAACTGAATCCAGCAACATATAAAAGGGATCATACACCAAGAGCAATTGGGATTTCTTCCAGGAATGAAGGATGATTTAATATCTGCAAAGCAGTTAATGTAATACACACCATATTAAGAAAATGAAGGGTAAAAATAACATGATCATATCAATAAATGCAGAAAAGCATTTGATAAATTTCAACACTCATTCATGGTAAAAACTTAACAAAGCTGGCACAGAAGAGGAGTTCATGCTGTGGTATAGTGAGTTTAGAATCTAACTGCAGCAGCTTAAGTTGTTGCAGAAGTGTGGTTTTGATCCCTGGCCTGGTATGGTATATTAAATGGTCTGGCATTGCTATGACTGTGGCACAGGTCACAGCTGCAGCTCAGATTAAACCCCTGTCCCAGGAACTTCCATACATGGCTGTGGACATTAAAAAAAAAAAAAACTTTTAAAGTTGGTATATAAGGAATATATCTCAACATAATAAATGCCACTTTTGACAAAACCACAGCTAATATCAAATGCAATGGTGAAAAACTGAAAGATTTACTTTTAAAATTAGGAACAAGACAAGGATACCCACTCTTTCCATTCCTGTTGAATATAATATTGGAAGTCCTAGCTACAGCAATCAGACAAGAAAAAGAAATAAAAGGCATTCTAATTGGAGATGAAGTAAAACTGTCACCATTTGCAGATCACATGATACTATTTATAGCTAACCCTTAAGACTCTAAAGAAAACTATTAGAACTAAGTTTCAGGATACAAGATTAACAAGATTAAATCATAAATCTGTTGCTTTTCTATAAACTAATAAGGAATCATCAGAAAGCGAAAGCAAGAAAACAGTCCATTTACAATTGCATCAAAAAGAATAAAGTACCTAGGAATAAATTTAACCAAAAAGGTGAAAGACCTATACTGAAATCTATAAGGCAATGATGAAGGAAACTGAAGATGATACAAGAAAAAAAGGGAAATATAACCCATATTCATAGATTGGAAGAATCAGTACTGTTAAAATGTCCATAGTAATAGTAATCTACAAATTTAAGGCAATCTCTATCAAAATACCCATGACATTTTTCACAGAACCAGGAAAAAACAAGCCAATATTTGTATAAAACAAAACAGACATCAAATAGTTAAGGCAATCTTGAGGAAAAAAAAGAACAAATTTGGAAGTTTCATGCTTCTTGACTTCAAACTATACTACAAAGCTACAGTAATCAAAACAGTATGGAGTATGGTATTGACACAAAAGCAGACACATTGATCAATGGCACAGAATAAAGCGACCAAAAATAAAACTACCTATGCACGGTCAATTAATCTACAATAAAGGAGGCAAAAATATACAATGAAGAAAAGACGGTCTCTTCATAAGCAGTACTGGGAAAACTGGACAACTACATGTAAAAGAATTAAATTAGAACATTTTTTTCATACCATATACACAAATAAACCCAAAATGGATTAAAGAAACTATAAAACTCCTAAAAGAAAATGTAGTTAATACACTCTTTGACATAAATTTTAGCAATACTTTTTATCTAAAATTACTTAAACAGCTCATACAACTCAATATCAATAAAATAACTTGATTTAAAAAAGTGAGCAGAGGACCTAAACTGGTTTATTTTTTTTTTCAATAAAGGCATATAGATGGCTAATAGGCACATGAAAAGATCCTCAAACACCCCTGCTAAACATCAGGAGAATTCAAATCAGAAACACAATGAATATCACTTCACATCTGTCAGAATGACTATCATCAAAAAAACTTTTAATTTAATTTAAAAAAAAATTTTAAAAGAATGGCCATCATCAAAAAGATAAATAATACATGTGGCAAGGATGTGGAAAAAACTGGTACACCCACTATGGAAAACCATATGAAGGTTTCTCAAAAACTTGAAAACAGTGAGTTCTATCGTGGCTCAGTGGTTAACGAATCTGACTAGGTACCATGAGGTTGCGGGTTTGATCCCTGGCATTGCTCAGTGGGTTAAGGATCTGGCATTGCCGTGATTCGTTGTGTAGGTCACAGACGCGACTCGGATCCCTCGTTGCTGTGGCTGTGGCATAGGCTGGTGGCTACAGCTCCGATTAGACCGCTAGCCTGGGAATATCCATATGCTGCAAGTGAGGCCCTGGAAAAAGCAAAAAGACAAAAAAAAAACAAACCTTGAAAACAGAACTATCATAATGATTCAGCAATTCCACTTCTGGCTATATATACAAAGAAAATGAAAACAAATTTGAAAAGAAATATACAACCCAATGTTCATAGCAGCATCATATATAATAGCTAGGACATGGAAACAACCTAAATTTCCATCAGTAGATCAATGGATAAAGAAACCATGGAATATATATGCAATAGAAAATTACTCAGCCATGAAATGAATGAAATCGTGTCATTTTCAACAACATGGATGGACCTAGAGAGTATCATGCATAGTGAAGTAGGTCAGGCAGAGAATGACAAGTGTTCTGTTTTCACTGATTTGTGGAATCTAAAAAAATAAAACAAATGAATATAACAAAACAAACAGACTAATAGGTACAGAGAACAAACTACTGGTTTCCACTGGAGAGAGGGATGAGGTGAGGGGTAAGATAAAGGAAGAGAATTAAGATGTATAATCAACTAGGCATAAAAGAATTAGGATATAAAGATTTACTACATTGCACAGAGAATATAACCAATATTTACAATAAGTTTAAACAGAATATAATCTACAAAATATTGAATCACTATTTCATACACCTGAAACTAATATAACATTGTAAATCTACTATATTTCAATTTTAAAAAATTAGACACTTCTCAGTATATGCCAATAAAAAGTCTATTTTAAGTTTATCAAGCAAAGATAATAGCTGTACTACACCATTTGGGTAAATATAACAATTATATACTTTACATATATTCATGGTGTATCTTAGTGTTTATGTGATCTTTTCCTAAAACCACCATTATTAAATATGAAAAAATGGTGGAGAGTTTTTCAAATGTATGTTGTAAATATACCGATTTTGTAAATTAAATGTTAATACAACTTTATTTGAGAAAAAGCACCAAATCTCTTAACTTATTAAGGGTTATTATCACTTATTCAGGAAATAACTGGCTAATTACGTCAAAAGCAGATCATAGATTGATTTTTTTTCTAAACCCTTCACAGACTATGTCACTGTAGCTCTAAGTCAAAAGTGTCAAAATATAATCAATATTTTAAAATAAATGGAAGAAGGAATTTTTAGTTATTCACTTCAATTAAAAACTATACTTCAACTCATGGGAATAAGATCAATAAAATAAGCTTGTGGTGCTTTTCTCAGTCTACTTCCATTATTCCCTGGTGTCCCACCAAAGGCATATTTTCTTTACAAAATCATTTGCTTCAAAGGAGTCTTACAAATTTCACAAAGAAACTAGAATTTCTTACCCATTTCTAATAGTCATTTTAGTATATAATAAACTTTGTCTTTGCTATATGATGGCACAGGAAATTGCACACAATGACAGATCATAACTATATCACAGACTACCATGATTTGGTACCTAAATCAATCCTCACTCATTTGAAACATACCCTCACCCCCATTTAGACCAACAGGTTAACCCTGAAGACCCAAATTCCCAACTCATCTTGGAACACCCTAAAAGAAAATAAAGCAACATAGAATACTATGATAAAACAAATGAAACAAAGAAACATAAACTCCAGTCAAATGCCATTGGAAATTTGGCTCTTAAATAGACCTCCTGGTAAACATACTTGCAGAAATATACTGGAAGTACCTATCTGTGATATATTTTCAGAGAGACATACTTGATATATCTTATTAAAGAAAAACTGGAACTTTATAGACTTATGGAGGGATGACTGGCAGTGACAGTGTTGGAGGGGAATGACGTTTTTGGGAACGGTGTTGATGGAGGTTGTTCCAAAGGTAGAAAAACATCTGTCACAATCAAACATAAGCCAGTTCCCTTGCAGTGACTCCTATCTCTGCCCTACTGAAAAATTATCTTCAGAATATTTTGAGGTTTGGGGAAAACAAACATCTTACAATATTCCTGAGACTAGTGATGGGAAAATTCTGGCACCAAATCTTGAACTATTCTCAGATAGTCATTCCACCCCTCATGTAAAATAAAATGCAGTAATGGAATTAGAATCCTAGGTTATAGGGGATTCAGACACTTGGAGTTTCTTTCTATTAAGATGTAATTAGCAAGCTTAGGATGGGACCTCCTGCAAGAAACTCTGAGTGAATCTTGAGTTTCTCATCCGTAAACATTAAAACATCCTGTCACAGCAGGAAAGTATATCCATTCTTATTCATAATTGTATATTCATAATTATTAGAAATGCTTTAATTTTCTGTTTTAGAAGGAAGTATAAATCTAGAGTAATCTATTTCTGTTCATTATTTATAGTTTATGAAAAATAATGAGATTAGAGATCAAAATATTACTTAATGATTAGCAAACTGAAAATACTCTTTTAAAAGGGGTCTATAATACTAAATAAAAGTTAATCAAAATGGCATTAGTCAAAGTGACTACAGTGTTTTAATACAAAGGAAATATTATAGAATGGAAATCGAAGCCTCAAAGTCAGAGACTACTTAATATTTTCATCTCTCATATGGAAGAAATTCTAAATAGAAACATTTTGAACATAAAATGCCTAGTTTGAACCAGACCAAGTGCCACTGATGGAGGAGGAGAAAGAGGAAGGAGCAAAGAATAAGTAGCTTAAAAAGTCTTAAATTTTTATCATTTTTTTTGTTGTTCTTCAGTCAGAGCACCTTTTATAAATAGGTTGATCTTTAAGTTAATGAAAACAAGACAAAAACACAAAATAGAGTAATAAAATATACATGAAAAAGATAAACAGGAGCACAATGGTTTTCAATCCATAATGAGAGCACATAATAAAAGGTAGGTTACACTATGGTCACACATTGTCCTATATACATCTTACTTGCAGATACATAACCTATACTAATTTAAAACATATGCCTTTCCAAATTTTTATGTCCAGATACACATATATCTGAAGTTGAGAGTCACATACAAAGAGTAATAAATCTATACATAATTCCAGGTTGATAAACAACATGCTTTAACAGAGATATTATTGTTATTAATGCAATTCATTTGTGTTTGCTTTATTTAGAGGAATATGTATATCCACATATATCTGTATATGTATGTGTAATCTGTTACTACCCACACAAACTTAAACACTTTCAGATAAAAGTGATGGTAGAGAATGAATTAATTAGTGTTTGAAAGAAAAGTACAGTAGAGATTACAAGATATATACTAGAATACCTCTCATAATCTAAGGTAGAGTTGAGCAACCATACTTCAGTGGAATAGGAACCTGATCAGGTGTGGATAATTTAGCATCAACAACTTGAGCTTTTTCCCTCTTGAGCTCTATAATTCCTGTGATTTAGCCACGAATTCTCAGCAACATGTTTCTCAGCTGTAATTTTCAAATGATAGGATCTGATGACCCCAGTTTGAGTCAGGCATCCAATCATTCATTTATCCATGCATTCAAAAGTAATTGAGTATCCATCATATACAATGACAGCACGAAGTACTGAATGTGCACAGGCTTAAAAAGTAGGCATGCCAAAGCCATCAGCAGAAACAAGGTTTTCTAGAGCTTACTCCTTAAGAGAAGAAAAGAGAGGCTCTGCAGATTGGGGAGCAGAAAAGAGAGGACCTGCTGACATCCAAATAGGGGTTCACTACATGGATATGATGAATAAGTAGAGGTTGGTTAATGTACAAAAAGACTGGAGCTAGTAGTTAGAGTATAGCTAATTAGCTGGACATAGGAAAGAAGGCAAGTGAGTGAGTTTAAAGGGGAAAGTGAGTGAGTTGCCTGCCAAACAATCCTAAGAAACAACTTCATGGCTGGATATGCGAACCTAGTATCTTAATATATTTTTCATGCATCTATTAATTACTATTTGTAAGTGAATTCAGGTACACTGAATTAAAGTTCATATTCCTAAAGGATTTGAATTTGGAAAGAAAGATGCTTCTATAATAGAATTTCCATCTTTAGCCTAGTACAGTGAGTGTACAAAAGGTAAGTATTCCAGTTCACATTCTAGTGGATTGTGCAATTTTACTAATAAAATACAGCTGAAAAAATGTGTTGCCATAAAGTACAGTATTTAATGCTGTGTAACTTCTCTTCTCCTTCATACTAGTAGCTTGAAGTCAAGAGAAACTTGAATTTGAGGAGGCAATTATTTAATCTTACTTTCCCATCATATAAAATATTCTATGTTAGATTAGAGAGGTAATCATCATTTAATGTACTGACAAAGCACCAGCTGCTAATTTTCTAAACCTTTTTTATACAAGGCTTTATCTGTAAAACAGTATGTCACCTAGCTTTTTACCTTAGTTTCACTCCATAATACAGGGATCTTAGTACAATTAAAGGGATATTACAGTTTTACAAAGAAGAGTTGAACCAATCATTAATTAATAGAAATGACAATAATTCTGAAACTGTTCTATATCCCTCTCCATTGGTCCAACACTATTACATTGGCAGAATTAGAAATCACACATATGGACTATTCCAATTAAATAATTCTAAGGCACTATAATTCTAAGGCACTATGAGCTATGCATAATAAAGTAACAATCTGAGCTCCCTGTCAGTGCACATAAAAATCAAATAGTGACTCATTTTTTTCTTAAGAAGGACTATTCCAAAGATAGTGATCATAGGATTGTGCAGTTTGAAATACTAAAAGAGGTGTGAGAAAGATAGAAAATATAGACTTCAGATTAATAATTTTAGAAAGCTCATAGCATTCATAGGAAAAAAATTATAGCATCTTACTTCCCTAAAGGAGATAAGTTTCTGAGAGTTCTTCCCAAGCAGAAAATAAGAAACCATTAAAACTATTCAGGAAGTAACTTCCATGAATTAATTTAATTTATAAATTATAATTATGTACTCTGAATCAGACAAGGTAGAAAAGATATAGACAGTCTAACTCCACAGAATTCCCCATAAGGTTAGAGGCACATCCAAGAGTCCATAATAGTTCAGTGGCTTAAGATTTAGGAGAAGAGATATAGAAGACTTCCTGGGAAAATATGGGCTGGGAATTAACCCTCCACTTGGGTGGAGAGGGTGGAGGATGGGCTTCAAAGGTTTTTTTGAAGTTGGGACGTGAAGATGAGTTAGCTTTGGGGAGAACCAGAAAGTAGGTGGGGCAGTGGGGTTAGGGAAAAGGGTTTCCCAGACAAAGGAACCGTTATATGCAAAAGGTCAGGAGATCAAGAAAGCAAGAGAATAAGAGTTGTTTGAAGACTAGAAAAAAAAAAAAAAATCAAGCACGGTAGAGCCTAGCCACACTAAAGAACTTTGCCTTTTCCCAGGAGAGGTGAAACTAATTGTGTGATTGCATGCAGAGAACTAAAATGATGGGATTTCCAAAGCAATCTTGGAAAGAAATGCAGTAGGATGGGAAGGTAGACATGGTTAAGAGGTTTTCTCACAAATGTGGATGAGAAATGATGAAAGCCCAGTGGGACAGTAGCAGGAGGGAGCAGAGATAGACTCATACAAGAGATACTGAGAAAGTAAAACAAAGAATATCTTGAGATTTATTTCATATGGAGAGTTAATGAAAGGGAAGAGTGAAAAAATGGTGTCCAGTCATTGGTTAAGCAAGCCAATGGTGTCTGAGGTGCTTTGTACAAAAGAGTACTGGGGAAGAAAGAACTGTGTTTCATTATCATTCCCTAAAAATGTGAAGAGGGAAAAAAAAAAAAGCAAGCAGGCTAATGAGTTTCAGTTCTGAAGTTTGAGCTGAATAATTGAAATGAGGCACAGTTATTTAAATATAATATTTAATATATTTTTATATTTCAGATGATAAAAAATAATATAAATAAAACAATACTGTCAGAGATGCCATACCACAAAATAAAATACAAAACAAAATTAATTGTATAAATGAATTGAAAAATATGAGATTAACAAAAGAAAAAAATAGGTCAATTAGCTAAACTTGAAAGGTAAATAAAGGAGATTTGAACTTTAGAATATCAGTTTGGTTATCAGCTGGTGTTTTGCAAATCTGACAAAAATCTTACAAGAGAAAACCCAAGAATGAACTTAAAATTAGGTTTAAACAGTTTCAACATATTAGAGGTTTTCAAATCATCTTTATTATGTACTGTGAAATCCATCTCAGGAATATTTATATTTAAGAATATGTATTCTTCTGAGATATGAGGTGACAAAACAAAACAAAATTGGAATGAATAACACTTTGTTAAAATGAAGATATATATCCAGTGAGCCATAATTCTCCTCCTCAGGAACCTAATGAAAAATGTTTTCACATATTAAATTAGGCTACACATATTCGTCAAAAATAAATCATGTCAAGAATAGTGTTCTTCCTTCAACTTTTACATAGGAAAATGTGGTATATGTTATGTGGAAATTTTTCTGGCTTTGAACATTCTCACTTGGCAAACAAAGACTGGCAAACGAGAAGACTGATAGCTCTCTGGCATATAAAGAATGTCAAAGAAGAAATTGGAAAATTAGATAAGAGTCTGTATTAAATATAAAAAAGAAAAAACTTCAAAAGAAAGGATTATTTCTATCGTGATGACAAAAATGAAATCATACAAGTGAATTTAATAATCTAGACTTGCTTCTTTCAACTAATTAAAGACTTTGTATTTAAAGCAAATGTAAGAATTATAAAAGGATAATTAAATTGATTCTGTCAATTATTCAACAAATTTTAAGTACCCACTGTGTACCAGACAAGGTTCTGAGGATACAAAGATGAAAACTACATCTTTATTCTCTTAAAACTTAGAGTTTAGCAAGGAATTGACAAATAAACAAGCAACTGCAAGTTATGATAGATAAAGACAAGCCCTGTGGAAGCATAAGAAAAAGGCAGCTAAATTTACATGTCAAAGAAATCTTTTTAGAGGAAGTAGAGCCTTCACTGAGATTGACAGGATGATTAGAAGCTAACCAATGTAAAAAAGAAATATAGTCCAGGCTTAGGGAATAGTATATACCAGTATCCAATAAGAAATTTCACATATCCTAAGTTGAAATGTAGAAGAAAAGGGTAATGGAAAGAGATGTAACTAACCGAGATGAATACATTGTCATTCTTTAACAGAGACTATACTTACACTTGGTTGTTTTACAGATATTAATATTTTGGGTAAATAGCATTGTTTATCTATCGTACCATAAAAAAATCAGTGGTTCATTATGTGCTTCCCCAAAACAGCAACAACAAAATACTTCCAAATATCTTTCCTAATTTTATGGCAAACTTATGGTCAATTTTTATTCCTGGTGATAAAGTAATGAATTAAATCATTAATTAAACATTTAATGTATTAAGTATTTATATTGAGTAAATGAAATAGGAAAAATAGTATTTCTACAACTTATTAGCCAACTAGGATACTTCTAGGTTTGGTGATTTATCACGCTCATTACTTTGTTGATTTCTCTTCCTAAAAATGAAAGTTCACCAATAAAATCTCTTGACAATATCCACTGAACTCCTCTCAAACAGAGTATCTCTTCTTTAGTAACATTCACACCTTCCAATACTCAACAGAATGAAAAAAAAAAAAAAAGGAGTGAGGGAGGAAATTGTGGTGAAAAATATGTTCTGCTGCTGGTAACAATATCCAATCATAATCAGCTTATACTTGAGGACTAAATTTGTTAAACACATGTATATTTCTTTGTTTAGGAAATAATCTGGAAGAAGTTGATTTCAGTTATTGGATTAATGGCTCAATAGTATTAGAACCAACATGATTGCATTTTTTATCCATTTTCTTCATAGCCGTTCGATAATGGTTGCAGTCCTGGTCATTTTTACTAGAGTCATGGTGGGAAGAAAATGGAAAGGACAGAATTAGTTCCATATTTCTTTTTCAACAAAGAATAAAAAATATTTCCATAATCCTCCTAGAAGACTTCCATTTATGTGTTTGAAAATGTTTTATAAGGTAGCACTTAGTCACACGGGAAGCAGGGAAAATAATTACAGCTTTTCTAGTTACTATACTGATGTTACTGATGTTAGTCAAATGACATGTTGGGAATGAGCGTTGAACCTATTCTAATTTTGAATACTATAAGGAAAATAATCATAAATTTTATAATTTTATGAACATTTTTAAATTAACAAAAACTGGATAACTATAACTTGAATTTCTTCTCCCTTGTTGGAATAATCTTTTAACTTCTCTGAGTCCCAATATCTTCATGGGAAGACAGAAACATCATACACTAGGTAACACAACTTGTATTATAAAGATCAAATGAGGGAGTTCCATTGTGTCTTAGCGGTTAACAAACCTGACTAGGATCCACGATGATGCGGGCTCCATCCCCGGCCTTGTTCAGTGGGTTAAGGATCTGGCATTGCCTTGAACTGTTGTGTAGGTCACAGACATGGTTTGGATCCCACATTGCTGTGGCAGCTCCTATTCGACCCCTATCCTGTGAACTTCCATATGCCTCCAGCGTGGCCCCAAAAAGCAAAAAAAAAAAAAAAGAAAAGAAAAAAAAATCAAATGAGATATTGTATGTGAAATGCTATGTGAGCCACTGAGGCTATGTGAGGACTGTAAAATATTCCATGTATGCATAATATTATGTTGGGACTGGGATAGACTACAAATAGGCTAAGACTAACTGTAAGTACATAAATACACTAAGTAAACCATAGTGTGAATCTTTTTTTTTTTTTTGCTTTTTTTTGGGGGGGGTCAGATGTGAGACATATGGAAGTTCCCAGGCTAAGGGTCAGATTGGAGCTGCAGCTGCCAGCCTACACCACAGCCACAGCAACACAGGATCTGAGCCACATCTGAGATGTATACCACAGCTCATATCAATGCCAGATCCTTAACCCACTGAGCGAGGTGAGAGATCCAACCCACATCCTCACGGATGCTAGTCAGGTTTATAATCCACTAAACCACAATGGAACTCCCAGAATTATTTTAATTCAACTGTCTTTTTTGGATGATCTGAAGGTAAAAGAGTGAAACAAACGGCCAGCAACACTCATCAACCCAATATAATGAAACCAACCATGACTGATATATTGCTTTTTATCAGCTTTTATTTTGTGTTTTTTTGTGTGTTTTTTTTAAACTATTTCAGTCACCACATTCAACCTGTAGGAACAATATCAATATCAAAAGATTTTTAAACTGTTTTTCTATAGTAAAATTGAAGTATCTATAAATATTTACCCAGAAAATTCTCACTAAAGCCACTTAATAATCTTCAGACAAAGAGGGTTTGAGGGTTTAAACTGTTCTATATCGCTTTACATGTTTCAGAAGAAAAATAATAAAGATATATGCATAAAATATAAAGAAAAATATAAGGACTATAAAGAAAAAAATAATATTTAATGCAGCTGATGAAATTTTCCAAAGATGGCAGCAACAATTTCTCTCTTCTTCTATATGCTGTTCTGTGATACAACCTTGTCACTCCTACACTCAAGAGTTGGAACCTATTTATCCACCCCATTGAATCCAGGCAAGCCCTGTGACTGCTTGGATTAACAAGATATGGCAGAAGTTGTATCATACAACTTCCGAAACTAGGGCATTATAAGCATTGCTACATCTTTTTGGGTCTCTGGTAATGCTCACTCTTGGAATGATCCCTTTCACGACCCAGCAATCATGCTGAGAGAAGTTCAAACCACTTGGAGAGGCTAAACTCTAATTGATAGTCTCAGCTGAGGTTCCAGTCAACAGCCCCCTTCAGCTGCCAGCCATGGTGTGTACCCTTTTGGACATCCAACTCAGGCAAGTATTCAGATGTCTCTAGGGCCCCATTCACTCACGTGAGAAACCGTAGCAAGAATCACACATCTGACCTCAGTCAATATACAGAAAAATAAAAGCAGTGATTTGTTATATAGTGAGAGATAACCAGAATAGTCAAAGATGAATAAACGTAGAAAACACTACTTCGTAAGGCATCAAATTTTTTAATGTATGAAATGCAAACTATATGCCAGGTACTGTTCTGAAGTATTTTATATACAATATAGCACTGGGTCTTTCTATAATCATTTCAAGTGGATGCAATTATTATCTCCATTTTACATATGAAAAAACTGAGACACGCAGAACTTAAGTAAAAGGGGTCACATAGCTAGTAACTCCTTAATTTGTATTAAATTAGGCCTCTTTTAAACACAATAACAAGAACAGGTAAGAGGGTACCTTGGCTGTACAAAGAGATAAGTATTAGCTTCTTGTTTCTAGTACAGGCAATTTCTATGTCTGCCATGAGAGGAAAGGAGAAGGAAGGGGTAAAGAAGAGATGGAAAGAGAAGGAGGAGAACGGAAGTACATCATATATATGTTTATTTTACACCAAAGTTGCTATGCATTATGTTAAGAATAGTTCAGAACTGTCCTTCATTCTTTAATTCATTCATCAAACTTTAGTGAGGTTTAATTGGCACTAAGTACTATTTAGACTGGGGAGATAGTAACAGTGAGGGGGGAAAAAAGCAGTCCCAGTGCCCTCAAAGAGTTCACATTCCTGTGAGTACCGGGTTTCAGTGTGTCCAAAAAGACTAGAGAACCACCTGGTTCAGAAGACACTGAAGACAGAGCCAAGAATCAGAACTGCTCCAGTAGGAAGATGTTAAGCTGCTTTTCAGTCTCAAGACTTTAAGATTTTACTTTGCGGAGGACTCACGTGCACATTACATGGTCTGATATCTAGGTCAGAGAAATACAGCAAAAAAAAAAAACGGTGGTGTCTTTTAATTCCTGAGAGTTTTCTGTGAGTTGAATCAGAGATACTATTTTGTAGGGGGTTTCACCAGCAGATTGTGCTTTCCTCCCTAGACTAGGCTGACCTCAGAACCCAATGACATATTTCTTCTTAGTATCTGTGCTGCCACATAAGTCCCTAATGACACCACAGCTAAAGAACAAGGAGACTCAAATAATGTCTATTTTTGGAAGAAACTCTGGCTTTATCACTTTTTTGAAGGTGACATGGGAAAGTAGGGCAGGACTAATCACAGGTAAGATTGGATTTAAAAAAGAAAAAAAAGCCTTTTCATAAAACAGGGACTGTTATAACAAAATGAATCATGAAATGTAGGTAAGGGTAAGAAATCATTACTAACAGAGCCAGATCTTCAATAAGAGCAGTGAGAGATCTTTCTACAACGAAATAAGATATTTTTAAGAAATAGCTTTGAACTGTTATAGATCTTTTTAAAGTAATTTCTAACCCTCCCCACCCATTCAATAAGTAAACTATTACATTGTAGCTCATCTGAAGTGCATGAAATGTGTTTTATAGGGTTTTGCCATTGTCTTCCATGATCTAAAGTTAATTTCATTTGAAGGGGCTTCCCTAATAATTCATAAAGTTTAAAAAAAAAAAAGGCCAACTTTCGTTTTCACAAGACCCTTTGATTCAAGTTAGAGCAGCTTTTAAAAAGCCAAGTTTCAGAAGGGAAACTGTACCTTGAATGCTGCCAACACAGGGCTGAGCTCCCCAAGGAGCCGAGACAATCCTTGTCAATGCTCTGAGGTAAAATTTCTTTTACTTAGTCTGTACGGTTTTTATCATTTTGGTGAACCCGATTCTCATTCCATTTCACATCCTTTGAGGCATTTTTATTCAGAGGGCTCACACCGACTTCATTAAGAGCAACTGTGAAGTACAGCTCCACTCGGCCCTGAAAGCTTCTACTGCCTTAAGAAGCGCAGGAGCACACTTTAGGCAGTTAATGTAGCATCTGTAAGCACAATGCCTTGACAGCCACTACAGACAGAGAAAAATTTTTATTCCCCTTGATTTTTCTCCTAAACTTTCTCTGATGACTCTTCTCCAATTTACAAAAAGAGACTTTATTACTTTGTCACATTTTTCAACTTTTTCCACATGTAGGCAGTATTTCCATATCATATGTACCAGGATGGTATTTTTTTCCCTTTTTTGTGGATTAACTCAGTAAGTTAGTCAGTTGGTGTTTTGTGGGTAAGGGGAGCTAAAAGAAATAGAAGAGAGATATCCAAGCCCTGGACTTGGTCCTTACCCTCCAAAAATAAAGACACAGACCACCCTGAGCTGAGTTTCAACAGCTCTAAAGTAGCAGAATGCCTGGAAACACTAGATCCTTTGCTCTGGAGAACTCCAACTACCTAAAGAGATCCCAGCATGCAGAGACCACAGTGAAGTTGATTCAAGCACTCGGGGTCCTGCACGTCAGGCTGCAGTGGATAACACCCTACTCTGGTTGGTCTGAGCATTGCCCCAGGGTTGGATCTTCCTGAGGGCATTACGCAGGCGCTTATTGCTTGGTCTGCGTTGGACTGCTGTCATTCCTCAAAGAACATCTTAGGAGAAAACTCCCTCAGGAATGGTTTGAGGATGTTCCCCTGCCCATTTTTTGCAGTTATTGAAGATCTAAACTCTTCACTGATATCCGCAATATGGCAGCGATTTGCTTTTTCTAAGGAAAGCTTAGTATAGTGAAAAGAGAGTAGACTGTAAAGTAAATACTAGGCTATGAAACAGACTAATCACCATGCAGTTTATTAATACCTGGCATTTTGCTATACATTTTATCCTCACAACAAACACATGATCAGCCATTTGTAGGCCTGTGGTTCACACATACAGATGTACATATATACAGAAGAATTTTAGGGAGAATAAATACTTGCCCAATATTTTAGACATATGTATGGCTAGAACACATTGAGATTTAAGTCTATCAAACTTTTGAGCACTTTCTCTCGTGGGATTCTGCCCCATTCTTAAACTTACTAAATGCTAGATTTTAGTTGAGGCAACTCTCCTTCTATAAAAACTTACTTTATTCCTTAATAAAGAGAAGATAAAAGTACATTTGCTTATGGCATTGATGTAAATATTAAATAGAATAACATATACATAAAATTTCCTAATCAGTCCTAGGACATAGTCCTTAATAAATATTAGTGCATTTTTCTTTGCCTCCTTGTACTGAGTGGGTACAATGTTTTTTCTAGTACACTTCCATTAGAGTCTTTTGCAGTAATTCTAATGTTAGACCAAATATGCAAGTCATTTATAGAAAACGCCTATACATGTAAGACATATATTTAAGGATTTGTATTTGTTTTTTTCTTTGTTTCAAAAGTCCATTTTTTTTTTCATTCAGGCAGGCAGGGTTTAGTTCACAAGCATTCATTGGCTCCAGACTCCTTATAAATGGCACTGGAGCTAAAAAGATGAAAACAGAGGCCCTCCATCTAAAACACTGCTGAGTTGGAGAAACAGACATTTACAATGTAACGTGGAAACCACTGTAATACAAGTGGGAACTCATGGAAGAGAAACGTAAATCAACACTAATACTGAAAAGTTTGGGGAGGACAAGATGCCTGAGCTGAGAGTAGAAGAGTGGGAAGGAGTCATCCAGGCAACAGGGGGACTGCTGGCACATTTACATATTTCCTTAACACAGAACAAGCTAGATGCCTGCTAGTGAGACATAGTGGCATCTGGCAGCTCTAAAGCATTTTGGTTGTCAGTGGAGTTCAGTACTCGTCCCTGAGGAAACGGACAGCATCCAAAAACCCATGTGGTCCCATGCTGATTTAGGCTGATGTTCTTATTTAACCAAGTCTACAGGAAGAGTTCAGACAGTGAGAAGTGTCTCCAGCTGAGTGGTAACTAGTGGTCCTTGATTATCCATCCATTGGAAAGAACGCAGTCACTTGTGTTAACAGTCACATTAATACTGGGGAGAGATCCTAACTTTTACCTTGGCTGCTGGCAAGGAGAAATAAAAGGAATAAAGGGCTCAACGGTAAAGGATCAAGGGTAAGATTATTCTCTTTCAGGAAACTGAAATACCAGAGGAAATTCAATGAAAAAAACCTAAGGACAAGACTCACCTGCAGAAGGGCAGTGCAAAGTGGTGGTCCCACTAGGCTGTGCCAGACTCACCCAACTCCAGGCATCCACTGCTTAGGGTAGATGCCTAATTCCTAACTCAGCTACCTGACTGTCCAGGTCAGCTGTTATGCTGCCTTTAAAAGCAAGGAATACAGTATTTGATGTAAAAACAAACCAAAAAGTCCTGGGCTCTACATTCAGACTCGTGCAAATCTCAGTTTGGCCAGATTCTCTGTGTGCTCTTGAGCTCCTTACCACTGTCGTCTTAGAGCTTCGGTTTTCTCAGCTGAAAAGTCAGCTGCAGAGCGCAAATCACATGGATGTTGTGAGTAGCAAAAGTGGATAGAAAATAACTTTTCACACTGAAGGTCACTGCAAATTAATATAAAAATATTAACTAAACTTGAGTTCACTTGATATATTACACTTTGCATTTAAGAAAAAGTGTATCTACAAAATACATATTT
>PVHT020000009.1:6155241-6339598 GCA_004024745.2 Catagonus wagneri
GGTTTTCTCAGCTGAAAAGTCAGCTGCAGAGCGCAAATCACATGGATGTTGTGAGTAGCAAAAGTGGATAGAAAATAACTTTTCACACTGAAGGTCACTGCAAATTAATATAAAAATATTAACTAAACTTGAGTTCACTTGATATATTACACTTTGCATTTAAGAAAAAGTGTATCTACAAAATACATATTTTGAAAAAATTTGAGACAGAAGAAATTGACTATAGATGCACAGAATATCTAAACAACACTTATGGTTTGCTTGATTTCTGAATATGAATGTCTATTCTGAAGCTACAGAAGCAAATTAATTCCTACTGTAGTTCTTCATTCTAAAATTAACTCTTCTATTTTCTTTTTCTTTTCATTTTTTTTTTTTTTTTTTTTTGCCTTATCTAAGGGCCACACCTGTGGCATATGCAGGTTCCCAGACTGGAAGTCTAACAGAAGCTGTAGCTGCTAGCCTTCGCCACAGCCACGGCAACGCGGGATCCAAGCCGCATCTGCAACCTACACCACAGCTCACGGCAACACTGGATCCTTAACCCACCGAGCAAGGCCAGGGATTGAACCTGCAACATCATGGTTCCTAGTCGGATTCATTAACCACCAAGCCACGACAGGAACTCCTCTTCTATTTTCTAACTTTAGTTATTTTCACTGATTCTGATTTCAGTGGTTGTAGTGCTTTTTCATTGCTAAATCAGCTTTTTTAATATAACTGGAATGTCTAAGACCAAATCGATATATTCATAACAATGTCTCCATGCTATTTTTTAATATCATAAATGACAAGATAAACTTGTAGTTTTTTTTAATTGATTTTTAGAGTTAAATTTAGACCTTCAGGTTTTCCAATTATTGGTTTGATGCTTTTGAATGGAAACAGCAATGATGATGGTTAAAAAATTTTTCCAACTTTACATATTTCTTCAGCACAGACCAGTCTTGAGCAAATCTAACCAAGTCAGATGACTGCTTAAATGAAATTAATGGTTCCTTTTGCCTTCAGAAGCAAGTCTAAGCTCCTTAATTTGACAATCAAGTTCCTTCTCATAACCAGCCCCTTACATACCTTTCGGCTCACACCTGCCATCAAACAACAAGCATTCTGAAACTTCGGCTATTACAAATTCTCAGAGCTCCAGTATGCCATGCTCCATTTTTTACTCCCTGATTTTTTTTTTTTTTTTGGCTGTTCTTTCTCCAGTGAATTCATCCTTTCTGTCACCCATATATATATATGAAAATAACACCTTCCACGTGTAAACCTCCAGGAATGCAGTCAATAGCATCTGTTTTCTCAGTCTCTTTTCTTGCTCTCATCCAACTCCACCTCTCTTTGTTTAGCTTTGCTCTTAAATAGACTCTCTTCCAAAGGCAGCAAGATAACCAGCCACTGCTGGTCCTGGTCCTACACAGGACAGGAAGACAGCAAGATAACCAACAACTGCTGGTCCTAGTCCTACATACTTTATTGCTGTGTCTCCTGAGAGCTCCAGCATGAATCCCAAGAAAAACTTTGATCAGCACATCTTAGATCAGACGCACATTCCAGAATCAAGATATTCACAGGAAATGGGAATTTTCATTCTTGCTGGCCTGAATCAGACACAACCCCAAATCACAAAATACTATGGAAAAAGAAAGGATGGTTCTGGGCCTCCTAAGAGGGTATACTGACATGACAAAAATCATATATATATATATATATGTATACACATATATATATATGATTACATAGTGAGATTATATATATATCACTTCTTTCATAAGCACTATCATGCATCTAACCCAAGAATTATGTACCTGTTATTTATCATTATAAATAGCTCTCAGGCTCCAGTTGTTTATCAATTCTTTCCACTACATCAGCTTATTGGGCAAAGGAGCCAACATTTTATAATAATTCAATTCCTAAAAATTAGAAATCTAATTATTATGGTGGTGTTTAGTTAAAATTTTGAAGAACTTTTAAATAAAAGGAGTTCCCATTGTGGCTCAGCAGGTTAAAAACCCAACTGGTATCTATGAGGATGTGGGTCTGACACCTGGCCTTGCTCAGTGGGTTAAGGATCTGGCCTTGCTACAAGCTTCAGGGGCATGCATAGGTCACAGATGAGGCTCAGATCAGGCATTGCTGGGGCTGTGGCATAGGCCTATGGCTGTGGGGGCTACAGCAGCTCTGATTTGACCTCTAGCCTGGGAACATCCACATGCTGCAGGTGCAGCCCTAAAAGTAAAAAAAAAAATCGTTTTTTGTAAGTAGTAATTGCACAGTATGAAAATGAATGATTCTAGCGTAAGCGCTTAATAAAATCAAAGTTACCACCCAGCAAGCACTGGTCACAAATATTTCTGAAAGAGAAATACAATACTGGAGGAGGAAAGGCAGAAGGAAGAGAAGAGGGTAAGAAAGGAAGGGACAATTAAGAGACAGGCAATAGGGCTATTACAGTGTTTAAAAAGAAAAAAAAAAAAAAAACTCTTTGAGGACTAGATTTTCTTTTCTCCTCTCACCACATACTAAACCTAAAACCTCATGGTGCAATAGGCATGGACATTCTAAATATCTAAGACACTAAGGCAGTCTGAATCTGTTCCTAAGAACTGGAAATAAGAAAAATAAATCCTTCCCTATGTACAAAGATTAATTACATGATTTGGTAAAGCTTTCTAAGGCAGCAGATTTTCATTGACATGCAAATGGAAATCTTTCTTTTGCATGAACCACCCTGAAAGTACTAATTAGAACTTAAAATTCTTGTTTGTAAATCATATGAATCTTATGAAATATGCTTCTGCCTTAGAGAACTGTTTCCTAAGGGCTGCCATATGACCAGAGTGTGGAGCAGATGTTATCAAACAGACAAAGACAACCTTTTAAAGCTCAGAGCAGTTCATGATAGCTGAAGTAGTGAAGTCCTATTGGATTTCTATCAGCAAGCATAAGGAGAGGAAAAAAGCTTCCTCCTAAGTGGTCCACTAGGCTTTTAGTTAGGTGAGCATTTGCACTCTTAGGTTACAGTCAGTAAAAGTAAATGAGTTAAAATTCCTGATTCTGTTAGGAAGATACAAAACTGATCTACTTACAATTTAGAGGAAACAATTAGAAGCCAGGACTCAGATTCAATTGAAACTCAATCTTTATTGATCTGTATGTAAACTATATGCTGAATGTGGTCAGCCAAACAGTGTCTGTGAGGAAATCTTTAAATAGAGCTTGTTATGCTTTACTCTGGGAAGCCATGTGGCAAGGCTGTAAATGTGTAATCACATTGGGAGAGGCCTTGACTCTGAATATTCATATTTAAGATATTTTCTGAAAACAAAACACTGAATCACTATGCTGTACACCTGAAACTAACACAAAATTGTAAATCAACTATATTTAAATAAAATACACACACACACACACACACACACACACACCTCTAAAAGGTGGTCCCCAGCCTTGCCAAAGATGTCCTTAGCCCATGCTGTCTATTGTCCTGATTTGTAGGCACCATCTTGATATTTTTCATTTGTAGCTGTTATAATCTAGAGTACACCTTGGAATCTGTGCCATAAGAGCATTTTTGTTCATAAGGTAAATCATTCATTTTAAATCAAACTGAAAGAGTGTCAGAACATATATGAAAAGAGAATATCCTCCAATTTCAGCTTACCTTCTCTTTGACCCTGATCAGTCCCCTACATCCTCTGATATCTTCTTTTTCTTTATTTTTTTTCACTCCGTAACACTGAAATAGATCTGAACTTGAGCCCCGTCCTGTGTTCTCTTCTGTTATATGATACAAAAATCATGTGACATCCACTTTGCCACCAACCAGAGAGCTTTTCAATTTGATACGTACTTTGAACAGGAAAGGCCAGAGTCATAACCAGGAAGTCATCTTAATAGCATCAATGCTGCCTTCTCCCTGCTGCTTTCCCAGTACAGCTGAGATTTAGTTAGGTGACTACAATACTTCCCTTCATCATTCAACCGCTCTCCCCTTCAGGTGCTCAGTGCGGTTTTCCTGAGGTCCCTATCTAACTTTTACTTATTCTTAGAAGATTAAACTGGTTGGAAGGGATTTTAGACATCCAAATCTCTTTTTAAATAATATGGAACATTAGAATTGATTTTCTCAGGTCTTTAAAAATCATATCACCTGTCCTGCTGTTAAAAGTTCAGAAATCAAAGGAAAAAAAAAATCTGAAAATATACTTAAGCCTGGCACAACTTCCATTTTCCTACTTGGTTCCCATTTCTATGCAAGTCTGTCCCTAACTCACCAGCCAAAGAACTGTGTATGTGCTCAGAGTTTAATGATATTATCAGCTCACTGTGAAACAACGCACTTGTATCGTCAAAAACACACAGCTGCCAAATTTGTAATTACTTTCCTATGTAAGCAGAATTTGTTCTTCATCTCTCAAGGTTACAGGAAAAAAAAAATGGAAATACTAAGTTATCTTGTTAGGAAGTATATGCCCTACCACGGCAAAGTAGAAAATGCTATTACTTTAATAATTGTCCATTTACCCTTTAAAGAGAGAATAGGTCTTTCTTTGGGTAAGAACCTTGATAAGGTACTTGGCATTGTAAGTCCCCGAGAATATGGGTGTTGGCAGGAGAAGCCACTACAAAGCTGAAGGATGAACAAGCCTGCTTGAGACAAGGAGAGAAGTTTTAATCTCTTTCTAGAAGGAGAACACAAAGGGAAATGCAGAGAGAAGGAAGACAAAGGGTAGGCTAGGAAGAAGCTGAGAGGTCTTTAAGATGGAGAGAATCATTGGGCATTTCCTGGAAATGGAGATACTAATGTTTTAAAGTGATGGAGTTCAATTCAAGGTTATTTCCACTATAAATAGTCTTTATACTTTCTCACACTTCCCCAGTTCTACAACTCTTGCAGATATTTTGTGTGAGGGGTGTATATTTAGGGGAAATTAGGCTAGAGTTTGTTTCATGTCTGCATAAATGCCACTGAAATGATTGTAGGTGGGAAAAGAAGGAAGCGGGAGGCAGAAGAGACCTGGAAACAATGGGTGCAGAAGCTTGAGGACTTCTTTGACCTCCATTAGGTATAAGCAGATGTCCAAGCAAGTCTCAACGGGTCAGGAATCTCAGCTGACATCTAGGTTATCTCATTTCCTAATGGGGAATTTTCATCCATGTGTCAGAGTTCCAGGAATACAAAACAGTAAGGTGTCTTGCCTGGCTGGGAAGGGCATCCTCTTGCTTCCACTGCCAATCTTAATGACAACTGCAGCAGAGGTTAGATAAGCACTGGCTTGAAGGAAGCTCACAATGGCTTTATGAGGCTGTATGAATCAATCCCAACAAAATGTTCATAAGCAGTCAGGTCTTTTTTAAGCAACTGAGAGCAGTCTAAGAAAATAATCAATTATTAAATGGGTCATTTTTGTCACATTGTCTATGTAACACTCAGTCTAGATATACATCATTGAACATTTTATCAAGTACAGAATCAAAGAACGTAGGGGGGTTGGTCAAAAAGGCAAAGAGTTTAGTTAATATTCTTTGAATTAGCTTAAAAATTAATCACTGGTGGATGTATGATCTCCAGCAACCATGGCACAGTCAGCGCAGGCAGGGAAGAGCTACCCTTTGGTATCTGTATAAAAAAGGAGAGAGCTGCAAAGCATTGATTCCCAGGTATAAAAGAATCCCAGGTATAAAAGAAGGAGAAAAAATACCTACCCCACTGTCACATTTATTCTATTCTTTCTAGCACAGAGGAGTTATAAGGCTTCTAAGACAAGGGCTATAAAATACTGAGAGCTCCCCAGGGGAAGGAGTAGCCTAGGAACAAGGTTTTATTAATTGCAGGGTTTATTAAGCATGAATCAATTCCCTGTGCCTCCTCATATAACTTAGGCCTACTATTCATTTATAGAAATTTTTAGGTCCCGAATAATTTTTACAAGCCTTTATCTTTCAAGGCAGATGGAGGCTGGGAGGGAAGTAGTTCTTAGTATATTTTTTTTATGAATGAGTATTTTATACTTCATAATATTTTTCCTTATAGTGATTTTTTTCTGTTTTTGTTTTCTTTAGTCCTTTTTTAATCTGTAAGCTTCAAGAA
This sequence comes from Catagonus wagneri, assembly GCA_004024745.2. Taxonomy (NCBI): domain Eukaryota; kingdom Metazoa; phylum Chordata; class Mammalia; order Artiodactyla; family Tayassuidae; genus Catagonus; species Catagonus wagneri. The sequence goes on from PVHT020000009.1 coordinate 6,161,339, forward strand.
AGAAAAATAAGAAAAAAATCCAGGTTGGTTTTTCACTTGTGAGAATTATGTTCTGCTCGTATTTTTTATCTCCAGTGACTAGCACAATACATAGTATATAACTGATGTTCAATAAACATTTTCTGAGTGAATATCTAAATTATCTTCTGAGTTCATATGCTGGCTGTGTTCTATTTTCCTCCCAGATCTAATCTCAGTCCTTTCCCACTGAGCTCTGTCTTGGAGGTAAAGCTGGCTAGTACAAAGTGCATCAACAGGGTCACAGGCACTGAAGTTTACTTATGGCTGTGGTTGCTGGGAGGCACTACAGGTTGTGGGGGAGGAAGTCTGGGTATTGACTCTCCGTGTTTCTTCCCTAACAGCTTACTACCAAAGACCACAGCTCCTGTCAGGCCACCCTCTCCACTTCTCTGTGTTCCAAGAATCACTCTGTCCCAGTGTCCTTTCAAGCCTTGGGATAAATATGACTTCAAACCAGTGTTAGCCTCAGGGAACTTCACAAGTACTTTACTGGTATCCCTAAAGCCTGCCCGTGACTTTGGAAGTAGTCCCTTTATTAAACCTCCTCAATTACCCAATTGACTGTGTCATCTGTTTCCTGCAGGGTCCCTGACTAATATAGCCTTATGATTTATAAGATATTATCAAAGTTCAAATGGTAATCAAATGAAAAATTCAACTTCTGAAATTTTTTTAATGACAGCTGAGTCTGTTGATCATCTGCATACCTCAGGCTTTTTTTTTTTTTAATTGAAGGCAGAATTGGTTTTCATTTCTTTCCTAAGTAAATGTTTAACCAGTTTTATTGACCTAGTTATGATGTGGGAACTCTGTTCTGATGAAGGTGCTCAGAGGTATTTCTGTAGCTAGTAGCTATCTTTCTTTCTACATAAAATGTGCATTAAATTATACTGTGAAATTCTGGATTAAAGTAAAAACTGTAAAAAAAGTATGTGAAATATATGAAATACATTGTTAAGAAAATGTATTCAGATAATTGTATTTTACAGTAAAATGTTACTAAATTTTTACTTATATTACATATAAGCAAATTGAATTAAAATATGAACTCAAAATTTCTTTCAACCACTACATGTTATTATTGAATCTATATAATATTTTAAGTATTTATAACATAATAAAATGTACATGTAATTAATTAAGAGAAAAAAATTCCTTCCTAAATATCTAATGTCCTGAATTGTATCTTAAGTTAAATCATTATTTGATTGGAATTTATTTCAATATATGGTAAAAAACTAAATTAAAATCCATCCTGCTTCAATATTAGAAAAAAATTTGTCATTATTAACCTTTCCCAGGATATTTAAATGTTTAAAGATATATTAGAACAACAACAAAAAGAATGACGCATTTTTTTCATTCATGTTCATACTAATTTCCCCAACTCAAATATGAAGATAAAGAAAAAGTTGTGGGAGAAAAGTATAACAAAGAAAAAACTAGCAGGGAAAACTGCTAAAGTATTATTTCCCTTCTTTCCTCCTTGGATATCGATAGTGAGTTCTCAGAATTCCCACCGTGGCTCAGTGGTAACGAACCCAACTAGCATCTACGAGGATTTGGTTTTGATCCCTAGCCCCGCTCAGTGGGTTAAGGAACCGGCATTGCCATGAGCTTCAGTGTAGGTTACAGATGCGGCTCGGATCCCACGTTGCTCTCCCTGTGGCATAGGCCGGCCGCTGCAACTCTGATTTGCCCCCTAGCCTGGGAACTACCATAAGCTGCAGGTGTGGCCCTTAAAAAAAGAGAGAGAGGTTCTCTGTGCCAAATGGAGGCTTCTAAAATGATGTAAGATTATAGCTGGATTGGATTAAATTCAAAATGCCCTTTAGCATCACACTCAGTTTTTTCTTATGTGGCCGAAAGAACAGATTTATCTTCCCGGATTATCATTTTTTTCCCACTGGCCAGTGTGCTTTGGCAGAGTGAGCACACGTGGTAAGTACGGTGGTACTCATGTCTTCATCAATTATAAAATGACTTTCCTACCCATTTTTGCCCACTAGGCCTTCTCTTCTTTCACTTTTCTTTGCATCCTGGTCTATGAACTTCTTGCTCCCATTAAATCACTTATCCCAGCCAGAAGTATTTATTAGGGATGACTTGAGACCACTCTGGAAGCAATAACCAGAACATTGGTTTCTTATGCTGGTGCAAATTATCATTTAACTACCCACTTGCCTGGCTCTGACATTTTTCGTACCAAGCATTTATCACCTCATAAATGTTCTTTCTCCAACTTCTGTCTCTCCTCCTTGAAATGTCTTCTATACAGTTGCCAAACTGAGTTTCCTAAGAGCCCAATTTTACAATTTCAGAAAACAAAGTCGTCCCCACTGTTCATTGCTTTCGGACTTAAGTCTTCTGTGTAAATTTTCCCATAGATGCTTGATTTGACTTCTTTCTTCATGCACAACCAAATGTCCTATTTATTACTCCCTAGCCAATACTTCTGCTCTAGTCACACGAGACCCAAGAATACTATATTACTCTTCCTGTCAACCAAAGTTATGCTTATGCCTACCTGTACTAGTCCACTGATTTCTTTTTCTAATTGTTTTTATTTTTAAAGAATATTTCAGGCAGTGGATGTTGGGAAAACTTTGAAAAGGTGAGAAAGCAAGTGCATGAGGAATTATCAGGCACTGGGTTCTTAGTCATTGGCTTTTGATTTCAGCAGCAGTGGCAAGGAGTCCCAAAAAGGCACAAAAAGCCAGAGTTTGTTTGAGATTGGAAAGAGAATTTAAAAGCCTCCAAATGTATTGCTTATTTTTGGTTTTACTGAATTTTAGCCAGAGAAGGTTGTCCATGTCCTACCAAATCTTTGATATTTCTTAAGACTTCCCTGTGGGGTAAGATGGGGTCAAATTCCATAACTACTCTACATATGTCAAAAAGCTATAATTTCGCTCAGTCTATTGGGTGAAGCTACGCACATACACACATATACACATAAATGTGCTAAGGATACTTTCTTGTGTTGTTCAAACTCTCCATATCTTCTCAATATTTGTGTCTGCTTAATTTATTTATTTAGTTTCTATTATAATTTCCAATGAGTGCAGTTTTGTCAGTTTCTACTTTAATATCTGTCAGGTTTCTATTTAAGTATTTTGAGGTTGTATTTGAATTTTATTAGCCTCCAGCTTTGTCATCCTATTTTTCAGTGAATTCCATCTCATCAAATGAGAAGCTTGGTATAGCACTATGACTGTAGGGCCATGTCATAAACCCCAGCTATGTGGGATTAGAAACATATTTGAGAACTATTAGGATGGCTTATAGCAAATAAGTGGAGGGGGATATATGTTATTTGATGGTAGGGCACCATCTAATTCATTTGTGTCCACATTGCCTAGCTCGTGCCCTGGAACTGAGGGTTGCCCATAGGAGTAGAGTTTTTTTCTGAGAATATAATGATAGTAAAGCAAAGTCAGGACAGCAGTTATAAGCCACTTCCCAATCCACTGTCAAAATTCTGACTCCCAATTAAACATCTAAAAGAAAGATTTCTTTTTTTTTCTTTCTTTCTTTCTTTTTTTTGCTTTTTAGGGACCCACCTGTGACATACAGAAATTCCCAAGCTAGCAGTCAAATCAGAGCAGCAGCTGCCCAGCTACATGACATCCACAGCAATGCTAGATCCTTAACTCACTGAGCGAGGCCAGGGATAGAACTGCATCCTCAGGGATACTAGTCAGATTCATAACCCACTTAGCTGTGGCAGGTGATGGGAACTCCATGTTTCTTTTTTTTTTAAACCTTCCTCCCCAGCCCACCAAGAGGTAATCATCATTTTTACATTCAGTTCTTTCTTCCTTTTTTTATTCCCCCTTGGCTGCACCTGCAGCATATGAAAGTTCCCAGGACAGGGGTCAAACCCCCACCTCAGCCTCACCTCAGGAGTGACCTGAGCCCTGAGCCACTGCAAAGACAATGCTGGGTCCTTAACCCACTGTGCTACAGCAGGAACTCCCAGAAGGTATCTTTTGTAGATTTAAAAAAAAGAAATGTGAGTTACAAACCATAAACAATTAATAAGACTATTATTGAACTGTGGGAAAATCAGAAAAAGAAAGAAAAAGACAATATTATGAAATGAGAGAAATAATACTACTTATTACTTCCTCTGTCACAGCATAATTAGGATACTTTAAGTTGCTTCTCTCGACGAACACCTTAACAACCTTACGGTAAATATAAACATCTCCATTTTACAGAGAAAAAAAAAAAAACAAAAACCAGAATGCCTAAATAATCTGCTCAATTTCAAATATGTAGTAAGAAACTGAGATGAATATCAAAAATATGTCAGTTTCCTGCAGCCAAAGACCACCAGGAATACATAGCAAGTTGAGGCAAGTTTTGTTTAATATTTACTGAACTGGGGATCATGGGGTATCTCTGTCATTGGCTTTTTGATTTTGACTGGATGATGTAGAGCAATAGAATCTAAGGAAGCACAAGACTGCATGCTGTCAGAAAGCAGGGGAACGTCTAAAATTGCATATCTCAATAAAACTAATTGACAAGGAGGGGAGACAAGAATGAATATAAAACTGTATTTGATAAAGAATTAGCAGTCATGTATTTTGGATGACTAAGGGGATGTCTGATATTTCATGGATGGCAGAGTGACCTTGTTTTTGTCTGTGCTTAGACAGAATTATGAAGTGGCCTTGCTTTATCTCCTTTTATCATGATCTCAGAGTAACCTTGGCTGAGGGTGGTAATCTGTGAGATTGCTTATGTCTATTCAAAGAATAACATGACCTAGCTGTGAGTGCCAGGCAGGCTTCTGAATGTCAGGAGCTGCTCCTTTTATCTTTCCCCATTAGAATTCAAAAGATCATGTTCCTTCTAACCTCACCATTTAACAAAAGTGGAAAGAAACCTAAAGCATGATTTTTGCATGTCTGTTTTCTACCAATCTAGCAACTACTTAATAGCTACAAGTTGAGTTAATATCAGAGAATAAAATCTTCCACTCCTATTTCCCCAAAGGGAAAAATATGCTCTGAATCAAACTTGAGAGTTCTATGAGGGATATAGAAGTCTAAGCCCAAAGGAGATATTTATAAATTACTCCTTCACTGAAAGACACTGCCATTTACTACAGAACAAAGAACCTTGTAAAACAATGTAGGAGTAACATTTGACAAAGCTGTCTATTTAGGTGCTGAACTTTTCTGCCTTCTCTCCTTTTAAAATTCTAGAACACATGCTAAAGGAATAAAAGTTGACTTGAATGACTGTAAAATTAAATAGTTCAAAGGATGAAGGTGAAAAGCAATGATCTCTTTCTCAGTTGATGGAAAACAGCCTTCGTGCTTCATTAATGCACAGACAGCTGTCACTTATTCCTGATGGAAGCCAGGGGACACAATCCTTGAAACACACATCTAGTTAAATACAGAGTGAGAAATCTTGAGGGTACATTTTAGTGAAAAACAAGTTGCTGCACAAATTATCACATGAAATATCTCCCAAGTTATTTGGCAAAATCTGATGAAATCTTAAGGAACGTATTCCTTTCTAAAACAGTCAATAAATTAAGAGTATTTATAGACAAGACTGTTGGCTGTTGGGGGAAAATGAATGTGATAGTAGTTATAGAGTGACTCTATGTTCTCTCAAATCCTGGTTCTGCTATCTACTAGTTGTGTGAAGTGATCAAATAACCTTTCTATGACTCAGTTTCCCTTTAGGTAATACAAATACCCGCTTAGCCACCCCAACAGGGCTTCATAGGGATCAAGTAAAAAAAATGTTTATGGAACTACTTTGTAAACTGCAAAGCACTGTACATATATAAATTATCATTATCTAATGTACAATACACCCAATATGTACAAAAAGTAATTTGTATTAATTCACTCACAAATAATCATTTCACACTTTCACTTTATTTCCTTAGTATGATCTCATATCTTTAACTCAATATATTCAATATTGAATTGTCCTGAGTATGTTGTGCACATGTCAAGTATATGAACCTTCATGTTACTGTGAAAATCAAACACATCACCATTTATTTCTAGAATAAGCATGATAAAAGTGGGCATATTATATTCAAAAATTAGTAAGATTGATGAAAGATACAATGTATTTCATAATTTGAACTTTTGTATATTTTAGATAATTGGATTAGGTTTCTAAGGGCCCAGTTTATATCTTCAGAGAAGTTAAAACGATAAAATCACAGTACAGTTAACTTCCTAAGTAAATGTTACTTTTACGAAAATTTGCCTGCACCCGGACAATCAGCAACAAGTCAATTCCACCACTGTATTGAAATACTAGGAAAGAAATATAACTGCATAACAAAAACTTGACTTTTCACATTTTATTATTTCTTATTAAAATGATAAGGCAAGTGCAATCCCTTTAATTTTAAGCTATTCTGAAGAAAGAAGATGCATGTAAGTGAAGGAGAAGTCATCAGATTCTAAGATGCCTGCTGATAAATACAAACACACTTGGGACTAGCAAGAAGTTTTGTCCGTGGTGCATCTCTAGTTTTAGCACACTACGTTAGTACAAATTGTAAAGTATAGATGAATTCTGTTATGGTATAAAAAAAACTTAACAATGATACATTAGGAATATTTGGTCACAGACTTTCATCTGCTCTTTTGTACAGTCAGTTCCTTTTATTAAGTCAGAGCCAAGTTCAGGTTGGGACAAGTAGTCAGAAAAAAATTTCTTACAGAAGGATGTCTACAAACTTATTTGTGACGTGTTCTCTATGTCTACCTAATATTTGATATTAGATCCCTGGCTTTAAATTTATGGCTACTGGTCCTGCTGATTACGTTCTTTGCCATCAAAGTGTTAAGTTTCTTACTAACAGGACTCCCCATGAGTCATTTTCTGATCGAAATCCCTTAAGGCAATGTCTCCATGTCTGAAGTTAATGCTTTAATTTTGGATATAATTCCCCACTCTCTCGAGTTATTTAAATAATTGAAGTCAAGATTACTTAATTAATCTGAGTATTGTATTAGCTCTCATTATATTACTCTACTATTTGAGCAGAGAAAATATAGCTGTTGAGTCAACCTACAGGTGTAACCTTGTTCTTCTCTCTCCGATTTATGTAACAGCTGTGCCCTTTAGTCCAACTCCACACAATTCAAAGGCAACTCTTCTACAGAGTCTGCTCTCGCTGGAGGCCATTACCTAATTGGCTACCTTCTCATCCAGATCCATCAGTTCTCAGACAGCTTCTTCACAGGTGAAGCAAAGTGGAGGCATGTCACTATTACCAGAGAGACTCGGGCAAACATTATTGAGGTTGTGATCAAAAGACAAAGAAATATGCACACTGTTTTCTCTGATGTTATCCTCTGGCAGACTAGAGAAGACAGGAACAGTACAAGTCATTTCAAATGATGTCTAATGTTGGATTTTTACTGCTGCCGTTTCTGCTATTGGTGGTAATATCAGTGGCTGCAGTGATTCCATCAAGCATCTTACCTTAAGTCACATACTAGTAAATGTTGATTTCTTTAACAAAGATTAGTTGAGTATCTTCTATGTGCCAGAATTTGTGCTGGGATTACCTTCTGCAGTATAACGTAAGGACCACCACTGGACCTCTCAAAGCACAACTACCCCAAAACAGCAACTAACTGATAGACAGCATGCAACAAAGTTCACTGTTCACTGTGAAGCCCAGCTATGGATAGAGAGAAGACTAATGAGGTAAGGTGATATCTGCAGTCTGGTAAGGGGTATTGCCTCATATATCCTTATCCTGAATCACAGCCTTATCCTAGTTATGTGAATTTACATCTGTGCAAAATTACTTACCACTGACTTAACTTGATAATTGTGATCTCAAATGGCATTTTCAATAGCAAAAATAAAGTTATGGATGATGCCATTTTCTGACTGTTAGACAGTAATTATTGGGTGCTAAAGTAATTACAGAATTTGAAAATACGCACACTCTACTTCTATAATCAAGGCATAAACGTTTCAAAATATGAGCAACAATTCAAAATAATATAAGCCCTGAATAAGCGTCACTGAGAATGAAAGCTGTAAGAGTTGGGGGCAGGGAAGATGACTGAAGACAAAGGTGGTCAAAAAGTTTTTGGAGTGTGTAAGAAATACACATTTGACATTAAACAACAAGTAGAGTTACAATAGAGGAGGGAGTTTATGAGCTTTGTTTTCATGTTTTTTAGTTTAAAACTTCCAAGCCAGGGAGTTCTCTTGTGGTGCAGCAGATTAAGAATCCAGTGTTGTCATGGCAGTGCTTGGGTCACTGCTGTGGCACGGGTTCAATCCCTGGCCTAGGAAATTCCACATGCTATGGGTATGGTCAAAAACTAAATAAATAAGTAAACAACACTAAGTAAAATGTGTTGCCCTGTATTAAATCTGTGAAACTCAGGAACAGCTGAGTCTTACCACTTATATACAACTAATCAAGTATGTCTTTTCATGTGTACTCATATAATGATTCAAAATATATTTTAATTAACAAATACTAAATGTCACACATTATGTTTAAGAATCAGTATGCCATCATTAGTAAAATACATGACTCTGCCTTCATAGATATTTTTTCAGCAATGAGAAAAGCACACAACAATAATAGTCAACAAATAAATAGTGCTATTATTTAAAACTGAAGTGCTAAAAGTAAATGAGCAGGCTTCCATGATGAAAAGGATATGCTGGGTTTGAACTGGGATCTATACTTCCTAAAATATAATACGAAGAACAGTCTTAGAGTGACCTATTTAGCCAGGTTGTAATGGATGAAAAGAAGAAAACTTTGAAAATGGAAGAATAGATTGTGTATGTATGCACAGGTTCTATTTTATTTTTTTATTTTTTTTTTAGTTTTCTTTTCTTTCTTATTAACAATTTTATTTCAATTATAGGTGTACAAAGATCATAAGTCAATTCGATAGATTTTGTGTCCCAAACCCACAGTGCATCCCCCCACCACCCAGATTGTCTTATTTGAAAAACCAAGGTTTTCTGAAATCTGTGAGTCATTGTCTGTTCTTCAAAGAAGTTCACTGTGTCTCTTTAGTTTCCACACATAAGCGGTACCATTGGGTGTTGCTGTCTAATTGTCTGACTGGTTTCACTTCGTATGATAATTTCTAGGTTCATCCATGTTGCTATAAATGTTGTTATTCCATTCATTTTGATGGCTGAGTAATATTCCATTGTGTGTATGTACCATATCTTCCCTATCCACTCCTCTGTCGATGGGCATTTAGGTTGTTTCCATGACCTGGCTTCTTCCCTCTCTAGCTGCTTTAGATGTAAAGTTAGGTTGTTTATTTGAGCTTTTTCTTGTTTCCTGAGGTAGGCTTGTATTGCTATATACTTTCCTCTTAGAACTGCTTTTCCTGCATCCCAGAGGTTTTGGAGTGTCGTGTCTTTGTTGTCATTTGCTTCTATGTATTTTTTAATTTCCTCTTTGATTTCTTCAGTGATCCATTGGTTGTTTTCTTGTTTTTGTATCCATTCAGCTAGTCTATGTCTTTTGGTTGGGGCATTCAGTCCATTAACATTTAAGGTAATTACTGATATATATGTTCTTATTGCCATTGTATTAACTGTTTGGGGTTTTGTTGCTCTTTTTTTTTTACCCTGATGTTTTGATATAGGAGTCTATATACAAATGAGATTGTTTTAAGTTGTTGGTTTCTTAATTGCACATGCGTCTCCAGTGACCTGCGTTTGTGCTCTCTTCTCATGATTTCTGATTTTGGTAGCATAGTTGTGCATGGATGATTTAGTATCTTTACTGTATATATGCCTTTACTGGTGAGCCTTGTCATTTGTGGTGTTTTGTTTCTGGTTGTGGCCTTTTCTTTTCTGCCTAGAGAAGTTCCTTTAAGATTTGTTGTAAAGCTGGTTTAGTGTTGCAGAAATCTCTTAGCTTTTGCTTATCTGTAAAGGTTTTGATCTCTCCTTCAAATCTGAATGTGAGCCTTGCAGGGTAAAGCAATCTTGGTTGGAAGTTTTTCCCTTTCATCACATTTAGTATATCATGCCACTCCCTTCTGGCCTGTAGAGTTTCAGATGAAAAATCTGCTGATAACCTTATTGGGGTTCTCTTGTATGTCATTTGTTTCGTTTCCTTAGCTGCTTTCAAAATTTTGTCTTTAATTTTGGTCATTTTGATTAATATGTGTCTTGGGGTGTTCCTCCTTGGGTTTATTTTATATGGTACTCATTGTGCTTCCTGGATTTGACTGAGTGGTTCTTTTTCCATATCAGGGAAGTTTTTGGCTATTATCTCTTCAAATAGTTTTTCTGTCCCCTTCTCTCTCTCTTCTCCCTCTGGCACCCCTATAATACGGATATTGGTGTGTTTAACATTATCCCAGAGTTCTCTGAGACTCAGCTCATTTCCTTTCAATCTTTTATCTCTTTTTTCTTCTGCATTAGTGATTTCCACTAATCTGTCCTCCACCTCGCTGATTCGTTCTTCTGCCTCCTGTATTCTACTGTTGGCTGCGTCTAATGAATTTTTTATTTCAGTTATTGTATTTTGCATCTCTTCTTGTTTAATTTTTACAGCTTGTATTTCTCTGCTCAGTGTTTCCTGTAAATGATCAATCTTTGCCTCCAGTCTATTTCCAATGTCTTGCATCATCTTTAGCCTCAACAGTCTAAAGTCTCTTTCTGAGAGGCTGATAAGCTCCTCATCACTGAGCTGTTTTTCTAGGCTTTTCTTTTTCTCCCTTATCTGGGTTATAGTTTTCTGTCTTTTCATTTTTGTAGGTTTTTGGTGTGGTGACTTTTTGCCAACAATAGAGTAGTAGCCTCTCTTAGTTCTGGCGTTTGCCTCCCCTGTGACTAAAGTTCGTATGGGCGGGGCTTGCTGTAGGCTTCCTGATGGGAGGGACTGACACCTGCCCACTGGTAGGTTGGGTTAATTTCTATCCCTCTGATGGGTGGGGCTTTGTCTCTGGATGAGATTAGAGGCTGGCTGAGTGCCTGAGGGGTCTTTAGGCAGCCTGTTTAGTGATGGGTGGGGCTGTGATCCCACCTGGATTATTGTTTGGCCTGGGGCTTCTCAGTGCTGATGGGAGGGACCAGATTTTCCCAGAAATGGCCACCTCCAGAGAAATGCAGGCTGATGAATGTTCCCTAGAGCTTCGCCTACAATGCCCTTTCTCCACAACAAGCCACAGTCACCCCTATTTTCCCAGGAGATCCTTCAAGAATTGCAGTAAGGATCCACCCAGATTCCTATGGAGACTGCTTTGCCCTGGGACCCAGTGCACGTGAAAGTCTGTGTGTGCCTTTCAAGGATGGGGTATCTGTTTCCCCCAGTCCTGTGGAGCTCCTGCACACTAGCCCCGCTGGCCTTCAATGTCAGATGCTCCAGGGGCTCTTTCTCCCTGTGCCCGATCCCCAGGCGTGGGATTTTGACGTGGGGCTCAGAACTCTCAGTTCTGTAGCTGAGTCTCTGTGATGCAGTTACTTTCCAGTCTGTTGGGCTTCCCACCCAGGAGGTATGGGGTTGCTTCTATCGCGTAATGTCCCTCCTACCTCTTGATGTGGTCTCCGCTGTGTCTTCTGGAGCAGAGTATCTTTTTTGGAAGTTTACAGTCCATTTGGTTGAAGGTTGCTCGGCATTTGGTTGTATTTTTGCTGTTATTTGGGAAAGAAGTTGAGCTCCAGTCTTTCTATTCCACCATCTTAATCCAATCTGTATGCACAGGTTCTAAATGGGGGATTTTTCAAAGGTCCTGCAGGAAGTATTACTTTTGCAAAAACATGGAAGCCATGTAGAACTTGGTGTGTCTGTAGAGTAGAAGTGAAGCTGGAGCAATTGAAAGGGGAAAATAGAAGGAGGTGAGGGTGCTGAAACTGTCAAGGGCCCATTAGTTTCAATAATGTAGGACTAAGTGCAATTAATTTAAAGTGCTTTTCTATAAAGGAAAGTGTCATTATCAGATGTAGGCTATAAAAATATTGCTCTGGTTGTAGAGAAGCAATAAAAGGAAGAATGCAAGTCAGAGGCCATGGCAATCATCTAAGCCAGAAGAGATGAGAGCTGGGATGATATCTTTCAAGGTATGTATTAGAAGTAAAATCAATAGGACTGACACTTGGAGTGAATGCAGGGGATGAGGAAGAGAAAGAAACAAGGACTGAACAAATGAGAGACTAGTGGTGCCATTTGGTGTGATAAGAAATATTTAAGAAGGATTCAGTTTGGGAGAAACCAAGAGTTAGCTTACACAATATCTGGGAGTCAAGTAGTTATGCCATAAACTTTAAACTTATACAGCACTGCATGTCAATTATAGGTCAATAAAACTGAAAGAAGAAAAAGAGTCTGGCCACATTAAGCTTGACATGCCTATAAGACACCTGTGAAGATGTCAGTAAGATGTGCCTAAACTTAGAAGAGGAATCTGAGCAAGAGACATATAGTTGAAATTTTTTTATAACATAGATAATACTGATATTCTGTGAACTAGATGACACTTTCTATGTGTAGAGCTTAGATAGGAAATAAAATGTCCTAAGATCAAGAGAGACAAGTATTTCAAGGTAAGGAAGTGGTCAATCAAGTAAAATATTTGGGGTGGTTAACTTCAAGTGAAAGGCAATGTTCTGGTGAAGTAACACCTGCCAGCTTTCATTCAGGTGCTTGAGTGCAGGCATTGAGAAGATAAAGTTACCGAGTTCACCCGTGGTTGGTACCATATAGAAACATTTAGAAAGAAGTAAGGTTTTTAAGATATGTTTCAACAGAATGATAGAATAATGGAACATGAACTCAAGAATGGAAATAAAAACATGAATAGTAAAAAATAGCAGAAAATGAGTGATTATAAGAATGTATTTGGATCATAAACTCTGCCAAAGGAGAAGGAAGAATGAGCTATGACTATAAAGTAATGAGAAATTTGTGGGATCACTGGATTTGAGATCAATATGTCACTGAGAAATTGCTGGAGGAAGATTATTGAGCGAGGATTACGGCATAGAAAAGATTGTGATCATTGAATATGATGTTTGCACTTGAGATTTTGGAGATCAGAATTGAGGATAAAAAGATGGGTGGCTAAAGTGAAATTAATAAAATGGTCATAAGAGAGAAAGAAACCATGAATTTGGAGGCCAAGATTTATACTAGTGATATACAGGAACTTAGAGGCCAACAAAATGATGACAGCCATTGAAGATATGAAAGTAACACCTCCATTAGAGATGGATCCTGGGTACATGGGACCACATAGTCTCTTGCAAGATGAGGATGTAAAGAGAAACTCCTGAAATGAGATTAAAGTTATAGGAGACTGTCGATTACAGAAAGAGAGACCCAACCAAATATTATAAATAATTTAACTATTTGCAATTAATAGTCATAAACACACTTAATAAAAGATAAATTGAGAGATTTATTTTAAAAAAATATTAGCATTTAGAAGATAAAGATGGTGGAGTAGAAAGATGATGAACTCATCTCCCCCCAACAAACACAACAAAAATGCATCCATATGTGGAAAAATTCTGACTGAAAACTAACTGGAGACTGGCAGAGATACTTCAGTACAACCAAAGCTATAAGAAAAACCCACACAGTACTTGGCGGGAAGGGAAGAGGACCAAGCAGATTGGGACCTCTGCCCCTGAGAAGGGACTCGGAAGAGGGTGGTTACATGGGCAGAGATGCTCCCTGAGGAATGATGGTTTTGAGCCAGATATTGGGTTCCTAAGACCTGTGCCCAACACCAGGAAGATGGGTCCCCGTGGATAGAGGGCTTATAGGACTAGCAGGAGGGCCGTTGGAAGACTGGACCCCACTAGTGAGGGATATGTCCATGTTTATTCACTCCCAGAAAGAGGCAGAGAGGGAGGACTGAAACTGCAGAGCATGCTGGCTGATCTTTGACCAGCATGGCATGTGCCCTAGCTTGAACCAGTCAACCTCTGTGACTTAGGGAAAGCCCAGCTGTGAGGAGCAAAGGTGGCTTAGACCAGGAGTACCACCTGAGTAAGCAGCAAGGTAGGGGCAGCCATTACTGACACTTACACAGGCAGTGTATCATAGTCAGTCCAGGCTTCTAACTGCAGCCAGCTCATGCTGAGCACCTGATCTAGCTCTTTTTGCTCAGAACTGTTCCCCTCTGGGGTGAAAATGCCAATGATAGGAGAGAAGAGAGCATACACTTAAAGGAAACATAGCTAGATCAGACCAAACCCTCAAGGCAACTTGGGACCCTTCCCTACCCCCTTGGGGTGGTGCTGCCGAATGAGCAGAAGAGAATCCCTGGGTATTTCTGGGTCTGGCTCTAGCCCCTCCATCTCCAGTCCCACCTACTACCAAAGCAAGAGCTGCTAGTAGAACCTGGGGAAAGATGTGACTTGTGTTCATATCAGATTCAGTTCTCCCACCAAAACCACTGAGCACACACCAACACCCCTTCAAGACCCAAGAAGTACTGATTTCACCTAATTTCAGAGAGATAAAGCTGAGGAAAAAATGAGAAAAAGGAGAAGACAGAGGAATATCTTTCAATTGAAAAAAAAAGGAAAAAAGAAAACCACTGGGGAAAAAGCTAAGAAACAAATAATTTTCCAGATAAGTAGTTCACTGCAGTGGTAATAAGAGTAAAAAGAATAGATGAACAGTGATAATTTTAAGAAGAAACTAGAAAATTTTATATAGGACCAGTCAGCACTGAAGAATAAAATAAATGGAATGAAAAACAGTGGAACAGGTGATACAGAAGAACACATAGGTGATCTGTAACATAGAACAATGAACATCGCCAATAAAAACAACAAAAGGAAAAAATAAACAACTGAGAACCGTTTAAGGAACCTCTGAGATAACATGAATTATGCTAACATTTTGCAGTATACGGGTTCCAGAAGAAAAAGAGAGAGAAAAAAAATGGGAGAAAATGCTTTTAATGAAATTATTGCTCAAAACTTCCCAAACCTGAAGGAAACAGATATGCAAGTACAGGCAGAGCAGAGGGTCTCAAATAAGATGAACCCCAGTAGACCCATGAAATAATTAAAATGGCAAAAATCAAAGAGAATTAATAAAAAATAAAATAAAACACTGACGAATGCAGTTGAGGTTACTAAAAACAAATAGAAAAATACCCAGTGTTCACAGATTGGAAGAATTAATATTGCTAAAACATCCGTAATACCCACTGGAATCTACAGACTTAATGCAATTCCTATCAAAGTACCAATGGCATTTTTCACAGAAATAGAACAAATAATTTTAAAATTTGTATGGAAACACAAAAGACCCTGAATAGCCAAAACAATCTTGCAAAAAAAGAACAGAGCTAAAAGAATCATGCTTCCTGACTTCAGACTATACTACAAACATACAGTAATCAAAACAGTATGTTATTGGCACAAAAACATACAGATAGGTCAACAGTTACTCACTCTTCATCTGACATTTCCCCACCACCACCCCACACCAGGTACCCAAGTATATACCCATCTTGTTCCATCAATTTCATGCTACTTTCTGTCCAAATGTCATTTCATGGAAAGAAAGACCACCCTAAACATTGTATCTAAAGTAGCATCCTCCCACCCTGTCTTCTTACCCTGTTTTAGTTTCTGTCATAGCACCTGTGATCACAGACATATTTTAGGTTATCTGTTATATATGTATTATTGGCCACCCACCCACACACACACACTCCTATGGAAACTCCATGAGAAGAGTCATTATGTTTTGGGTTTTTTTTTTTTGTCTTTTTATTTTAGGGCCACACTGGCAGCATATGGAGGTTCCCAGGCTAGGGGCTGAATTGGAGCTGTAGCTGCCGGCTTATGCCACAGCCACAGCAACACCAGATCCAAGCCACGTCTGCAGCCTACACCACAGCTCAGGGCAATGCGGGATCCTTAACCCACTGAGTGAGGCTGGGGATCGAACTTTCATGCTCATGAATACTAGTCAGACTCATTTCTGCTGAGCCACAACGGGAACTCCGAGTCATCACATTTTATTTTACTTTATTGCTGTCCCATCACTGTTTAGAATAGCAGCCTTTTACACTGCAGACAGTCAGTAGAAAGTTGTGGAGTAAATAAATATTTACAGAGAACCCACTCTGTGTCAGGACTGTGAAAAGCCCTAGAAATTCACCAGTGAATGAGGTAGATAACTTATTATAGATGTTCATAAGTAATTACTCATGCAGTGAGTACTTCCAGCACAGGTGCTAATGGAGCACGGGCACAGTGTACTGGGTTAAGGACGGCCTCTTTGAAGCGGTGATGTTTATTTTATATGACTTCAGAGGCCTGTGTGCAGTCATTATATGCAGGGGAAAGAAGGATGTTTTACTCCTTTTTCATCTCATTATGAACAGAAACCTTCCTACTATTGAAAATGCCACCACATGAAATGAAATGTGATACATCAGTATATACTGATTTTTTGGTATGACAAGAAATAGTCAAGACAAGCTGTCAGATCAATTAATACAACAAATAAACTGTTAGATTAGTTGAACTTGAGTTTATCTACTAACTCAAGGAGACTATAATTAATTATTTTATTCTTTCATTACATAAATATTTATTAAGCACCTACTTAATGTCAGACACTGAAAAGCTAAAACTTGAGGGTTGTCTCTGAAAATAGAGAGTATCATAATTGGGCTCATCCTGCTCTCCTGCTATATTTCAGTTCCCAGAAAACTGCCAGCTAATCTTCACAAATGTCAGTGCTCAAAATATTCAGTAATTCCCCAGCTCAAAAAGCAGTCCAAACCCTTACCTGCCATTAAAGTCCTGCTATTCCTAGCCCTAAACTTATTTCCCAGTGCTAGTCAACTCTACCCTACGCTGCAATTCTCTGCTTATTGCTCAGAAGTACAGACAGGAATATGCCTCCTCATTTCTGTTTGGAAACCCTCAACCTCTGCTTCTCCCAGTCCTTTTCAGTTGTGTGGAGAAGTGTCTCCATCTGGGAACTCAGCCCTTCCTAATGCCTGAACTAAAAACAGATAATCACCTTATATGATTCAGATATTGGAAGTGAATTAGGAACAAAACTCCTCCCAGTAAAATGAGATTCTATTGCTGGCTCCTAAATCTCAACCTTTCTAGGCCCTCTGCTGTGATGACCCAGTGGCAAAGCTTCCACTTCATTTTTTTTATTTGAACTTCACTTCCTTGTTAATACTGGAGTTCTGCTCCGAGTGCCGGCTTTCTTGGCTGGGCCCCTGATCCCCTGCCTGGCTCTTCTTGGCTTCCACGCAAAAACAGGAGGGGATCCTGGGCCTGGATTCTCTTATCATGGCAGCTGCATTTGGACTCTGTCCAAAGGGTGGCCCATGTGGTGGAGACCTAAAGGCCAGAGCTCAACTGGGCAGCGTTCTCACCCAGAATGAAAAAATATGAGGCATGCCAAATAAAGTGGTGAAGGTAGAAAAGGAAGCTATGAAGCTGGTGATAAATGGAGCTAAAAACTGCAAACAATATGGATGCATTCAGGAGCTACTTAGGTACCAGGAAATGAGCTGAGAGGTAAAGTCTTGGGAAAACAGAGTGAGAGGAACAGGACCTTTGCCATAATGTGGGCCAGCATGCCCAGTTTGTCTGTTGGTGTGTGCCAGCTTCACAACTCATTGGTAATTCAGGAGAGGGTATGCATCAAACAGCTGCCAGAGGTCTTGTTCCAAAGTGAATTGATCATCCGGGAAGAAAAAATTGAATCTGTGATCAGTGACCATCACAACTGCCTGGAAAACCCAGTTACCTTTTCCTTTAAATATCAAAATGCAATTCTAAATATGTCCCTATTCACCCTTTATCCATTTGAGCTGATTGGTGGTTATTCCACTTAACGCTAATCCTGTTGCTAGGGCAGTTTGTGCAGCTTTATTCCCATCATCCTCCTCTTCCTTATGCTTGTTGCTTAAAACTTACTTGCATTGGGACCAGGCCTGTACCAGTAGGACATGTTCCACCCAATCCATCTGAGAAGTCCTCCTCTGTCTTTTTGCAACTCTTCTGCCTTCAAGATCTAACTCAAGTTTTGTCTCCTTCATATATCATCTATAACTGCAGCCATCTCCAAGTGAACTCTCCAGCTACTGAAAACTACAATCCTATTTTAAAATGGTTGCTAAGCAATCTATTTTATTTAACATCTATCTAGTACTTACTTCATGCCAGGCACTAAGTGGATTACAAATATTAACTCATTTAATCTTAATAGCACTATGAAGTAAGCATTATTACCGTCTCCATTTTGTGTATAGAGGAACTGAGTCATAAAAAGCTTAAATAACTAGCCCAGAGACACTCAGCTAGTAAGAGCCTGAGCTGAGATTTGAACTGAGGCAGTCTAGCCACAGAGTCTGTGCTCTGAACTACCGACCATTCTAGGCCACGTCTTACAGTATGCTGAATTTGCTTTGTAAGTTTTAATACGTGGAAATACATAAAAAACTAACCCTAGAACTGTGGCTTCTTGAGGGCTGTATGGATTGTGTAGGTAGATTTTCAGTGCCAAGGCTTTATATATATGTATATCTGCACATGTGGCTTTATGTAGATAAATATATGTGTATATGTATATACATGGCTTTATGTCGTGTGTGTGTGTGTGTGTGTATATATATATATATATACATATTATATATGTCTATATATGCAGGTGCTCTTTATACATATAGATGCTTTACATATATAAGACATCAAGAAATGTTTATTGACTATGGTAATACTGAAAATAGTATCAATAAAATTAAAGACTATTTAGCAATTACCAGTGAATTAATTAGCTCTTATCACTGTAAGCAGTCAAAGGTAAGGTGTACATGAATAATTCAGCTAACCTATTTATTTTCTCCTTGAAACATCCAAATGATTTGCACAAATCAACCATTTGTACAGGATCTTTTGTTTGTTTGTTTGTTTGTTTGTTTGTTTGTTTGTTTAGGGCTGCACCTGCAGCACATGGAAACTCCCAGGCTAGGGACTGAATCAGAGCTGCAGCTGCCAGCCTATGCCACCACAACGCCAAATCCAAGCCACATATGCAACCTACACCAGAGCTCACAGCAATGGTGGATCCTTAACCTACTGAGCGAGGCCAGGGATCAAACCGACATCCTCATGGTTACTAGTCAGGTTCTTAACCTCCTGAGCTACAATAGGAGCTCCGGTATAGAATCTTATAATTCAACTTACTAATACTTTGGGATCACTTATCCATCAAAATCACTATAGAGAATAAAATTCAGTATCTTTGCCACCTGACAGACAAATTTATAACCCTAATTTTTTCTAAAGGACAAAAGTCACCCCATGAATTATGGGGTATGTATTTTACTTTCACTGTCATCTGCCACTCTTATGATTTCCAGAAGCTCTTCCATTCCTCGAGATAGCAAGGGGATTATAAAGCAAATGGTGAAAAAGGCAAAAATATAAAAATAACTTGACTTTAAAGGGTAAAATCTCTCCTAGCAAAATGCCAAAGAAGAGATTAGCAGCTTTTCTTCTTGAAAATTATAAGCAACAGGCAATTTTCAGGTTGTCAAACATCTATAATCACTATGATTTCTGAATTTAATACAATGTAGCCATGATTATCGTTGCCTTTCTGCCTGCAAACATTACATGTTTTGCTTAAATATACATTTTACGTTTATAAAAACCCACTAAAAGTGATGCATCAAATTTCAAAATTAAGTTTTTTTTAACTTCTAGTATGTGGTTTCCATTCCATTCAACAAGGCTATTATAAGACTATTAAAAGAATTTTTCCTATTACCAGTGCTGAAATATTTAAACATCTGAAAGAAATATGCAAGTGTTTCTATGTAAAAAGAAACAGCGCTCTTTGGAAAACATGAATTATATAAACTATAATTAGAACTTCAAATTGAAAGTGGTTAAACTAAGATTATAAATTGCTGTGTTAAAAAGATACTGAGACATTCTGGGGAAAAAAGTAAATGCTGACTAGCTAAATTAATTCTTCCATAGCCCAAGCCGTTCTATCTCCTTCTTGCCTTCCCATCTGCCATCACTGATTATACATAAACATTGGTTCTACTACAATGAACTCAGGTGAATTCTGCAGTTTCTTTATTTGAAAGTATAAATTTTTATTGATAATCTTCAACTGTTCATGGTCTGCTGAAAGTAAACTGATGTAGGTAAAAATACAAATTGAATTCTACATTTTCAAACTAAACTGGAAATATTTTGTTAATTTTTTGTTGAGAAAAAGAATGTGATATATATATATATATGGGTCACTTTGTTGTACAGCAGGAATTGACAGAACATTGTAAATCAACTATAATAGAAAAAATAAATATCTTAAAAATAAAAAATAAAATAATATGAGCTTTGTGCATTTTTTAGGAACATGCAGTAGAGATCTAGAAATCAGTTGAATAACACATCAAGCACTACAAGGTATAAAATGAACAAAGAATCAGTAAGTGTTGAACTGAATGAGAATAAGAGGCACCAGATTAAAAGAAGTTGTTTTAAACAGCTGTTTTATGAAATTTAAAAAGAAGATTCCAAATCACACACACTAAATTGTTTTAAATGTCACTTTTGTAATCATGGTAGCTCTTTATCCATCACAACTCTAATTTCATAAAGGAGAGAACTCATATCTTTCTTTACATCTCCTCAGCATCTATTACACACACGCAATCAGAATGCTCACTCCCTGATATCACCGCCAAAGGGAAATGATAGGGTTCTTCCATTTCTATCTCATTTTGTCGTGTTTCCTATGAACACAAGACTGGGTGTTGTAAAATACCAGGTTTAGGATAGTGGGAGGAGAGTCAATTGATACTTAGATTAATGAAATTTAGCTTGTTTCTGAAAACATGAAATAATAAAAAAAACTCATTAAACCAAAAAGACTCTTGCAAATATTACATATATTAAGTAAAACACATACATCCTAGCACATTAAATACTTTGATGATTTGTAATATTAATATTTGTTTAAAGAGTACTCTTCCTTCAACATTGTAGCAGAGATTTACACGATTTTTCCATGAAGTATTACTATATCTCAAACCAAAGTTAAATAGCATGAGTCAAGAATCAATTTTTCAGGTTTAACAAATGTTCAAAAATGTTTGCTGTCACTTTGAATTTCTATTCACTATTTGGAAGTGTTAGCAAAGGAATCTAGTACTTTGAGCACTGCACCAAAATACAACAGGTTTGAAAGATGACAATTTTAAACCCAGTCACTAAATCAGATTAAAAGTGCATGTACAGAAAAAAGCTTATAATGGTTAAAAAATTTTAATCCCTTTATGTTAATAATTAGTTTTAGATAGCATTCCAGCAATCCAATGAGATGTGCTATTTTAATAAAAAAATATTTTTAAAATCTACATTTAGAGATAACAGAAAATTTCTATCTTAAATATAATTTGTTTCAGGATGGAGAGGGGAAAACACATGGAGAGATGCCTCTTCCTTCATTTCATCATCAATTGATATTTGACATTCATCTTTTCACTTAAATCTCTCTGGGCTAAAAGACAATCTGAGCTCTTTTCCAGCTTTCCCTCTAAGGTCTGTGGAAACTCACAGCCGTGATAGCACATTATCGAATTTGCTTTCCCCCTTCACCTACAGAGTCACCATGCCTATTTTTGCGAACACCCACAGAATCGCTACAAGCCAGTGTGCATGATTTGGTTACCTGACTCATATGGCTATGCTGCTAACCTACTGAACTAGCTTTCAAGGTACTATTCTTTTCTTTTTAGTGTCTATGTTCTTGAGGCAATGACTTTTTAAATTTATTTTCTACACTTTCTCCCAAGTCTTATCATATCAAAGAAAAGAGATGAAACTGTCTTTTTTCCACTGGAAGTTTTCTCAATAGATACCCTGAAATTTATGAGTCCTCAATTGATTAATCTGGCTCAACTTCATAGTGCCAAAAGCTAATAAAATAACAGTACTTAACTTTATATTGTGTTTGATAGTTAACAGAGCAACTTTACAAACTTTATTTTATTTGATCATCACAAAAACCTTTGAGGTGGGCAGGTCAGATGTGATCACTACTTTATAAGTGAGTAGAATAAAATCACTGTGTTAGCAACAGCTGATGTAATAGCAGAGTTGGAACTAGAAGCCATTTCTCAAACCCTTGCTCTAGTTTTCTCTTCCCTAACACTCATAGCTCATACTATGCATGGAAAACCGTGTAAATATCTCTCATATTACTTTTATATGTTTATACATTCTAGTACCAAGATAGGATTCTCAGTTACTCAAATAAACTGACAAATAAAGATTCTGTCTTCTGAAGTTGTGATATATAAGGAATGAAAACTAATATATATTTCCCCAATATAGTTAATGTTTCAAAGAGCAAAATTTGTGAGAATATTTATTTTCAAACTATAAATATTTAGTATAGGGCCTTGTTCTCTAAGTTCCAGTTTTGCATTTACTTTGAATACAATAAATCAATGTTATAAAATCTTCATGTTATTGAAGACATATATTCAGTAAGTAATCTCAGTGAAGGAAGATTGCCACACAACTTGTTAGTTTTTGATACTTTATATATTTGAGCATTATACACAAGTGTGTTATATTTGCTACTCATCCCTGATGCCTTATCATGAAAGTTGGGTATTACTATTATGAGAAAAATGATGCTTCAGTATAAATATTATGGAAAATTGAAGACAGCGTAAATGGGCAATAGCTAGTGGAACACTGTAGAGCCTTTTCAAATAAGGAGCAATCAGAAATCACTCATAATGCAGTGGTATACCAACTAACAACAGATGACAAAGATCATTTAAACTAAAGCTGAATAGACTCAGAAAAATCCACCTAGTAAACAAAACCCAATAGTTTGCGGTTATCCTTTAAGTCCAGACAAATGTTAGTTGAAGCCAAGGATTCATATATAAATCTGAGACCAAAAAACAAACAGCCACCAGAAAAAAAAAAAGTGCAATGTGGCTGCATTCTCCTAATTCAATGGGAGTTTATTAGGCCAAAAAGATGGAGAAGTGAACAATTATCCAGTAAATTGGTCATCAAGAAAGTCAATCTGGATAATTGAGGCTTTGTGATCCACTTCCACTTGAATTGCCCTCAGCTCATTCAATATAATATGTAATTATGCAACTCAGTGCTTTAATTCTCAGTCATGAATTCATTGCTAAATGTGCATTAGGAGTGTGGGATTATATTAATATAAGATGATTATAGCGATCCTGAAAGTTAACTTCTTTTGTGATCTTTTTTTCTCTCTGAGTTTACGGTTACCCACTGTGTCTTATCTGCCGCTATATTAGGGAAGAATCTCAAATGTTAACTAAGGACTTAAAATTGAATTAAACCAGTTTTCTCTCTACCAAATACATCCAGGTTGATTTTACATTGCTTTGATGCATCCAGTTAATCATATTTCAAATATAAAAATAGAAAGATTTTTTTTAGTTTTAACAGACATCATAGATCCCTCAAAAACTGAATTCAGAAATGATTTATTGACCTTGCATGCATCTGGCCTTTATCACATTTACTTGGTATGTTCTTAAAAATTACACCCAAAATAGCTTAGCATTTGTCCCCAGGAAAAGAAAAAGCAGTGCAAAGGAGGAATAAAAGTCTACTCTATTCATTTTGGGTGAGTCATAAGTCAACATTCCAGAATAAAGACTACTTTATGCTATTTCTCATGAGATAGAAAGCAGTGTTCAGAGGATATGCCAATAAGAATCTGTCTTTGTAGGTTTCACAACAATGCTGTACAATGCTGTAAATTTCATTACTTCTTCAGGTTTTCTCCTACACAAAAGTATTAAATACCTCAACTTTAACTTGAAATATTTAATTATTAAGGCCAGAAAATGTTCATTTTCATTATTATTGTTATTGGAATAGGTTCTTCACATCTGTGATAAAATTTTTGGAGCAGAATTTTAATTAATTTAATTGAATAAATTATTTGTTTATAATTCATTTTTTTTTTGCTCTGGGTCAATAAACATTGGACACATGACATGCATTAGGCCCAATAAAAGGTATTCTAGATGTGAAAATGATCAAGATGTAGTCCCTAATCTCAAGGAACAAAAACAAGTGACAACATAGACACACAGAGACACACAGGCACAGACACACCTTTTCAATATAATACAATAGCGGTTTGTGAGCAAAAGATGCAAGTAGAAGACACATGAGGGAGGATAACCCAGTTTGAAGTAGGGAAAGGGAGATACCACAATGTTTAGGAAGCCTCCTTAGAATAGATAAACTTGAGGTTTGTCTTGAAACATGTCTATATGTTCAACAGACCTAAGTGTGCACTTGTCACTTGCATGCATCTGAGAATCAGTGCCTTAGATTTTGCACCCTGGCCACTTCCTTTGTCGCACCCTACTTTAGAGCCTCAAAAAAAAGAACATACTTTATATCACCATGTCAGGCATTCTGCTTAAAACAGATTTCATAGGAATTACTGAAATTGGCTAATTCCTGATTGTACATTCCTAAATAACTTGGATTGTTTTATGTGTGATGCGGTAGTCAAATTAAGAACATATAGACACAAAATGCTGAATTTATTTTTGCTCCATTTATGGTCTTAAATAAACATGCATGCCAGGGGTCCTGTTTCCAATCATGTCCTTAGAGACCCAATCATTCATCTCACTGTTAAAAAAGACACTTGCATAAATTAGTTGTTATTCTCATAAATGGAATATCTAAATCTCAAAATTAGAGATTTTGAGACCATATAATTTATCATGTAAACCAGAACACTTTTTTGAATGAAAGAAAGCACTATTTATAATTTTGCTCCAATAGTAGGCATAAGTCAAAGCTATTACAGGCAAAGCAGGACATACAACTACCCTAATTATTCCCATAATTATGAGAGAAGCAGCAGCATCTTTAAAAAGAAAGGAAGCTCCCTCTTCAAATCACCACTCTAGGAGACCTAGAACCAAGCAGAGACTTCCTTTTGCTTTGGCCTCAAACAGCATGGATTCTCTAGTGTTTGTCTATGCATGGCTTTCCCAGATAAGGGAGCCATGACCACAGACT
The DNA here is from genome assembly GCA_004024745.2 of Catagonus wagneri. Taxonomy (NCBI): domain Eukaryota; kingdom Metazoa; phylum Chordata; class Mammalia; order Artiodactyla; family Tayassuidae; genus Catagonus; species Catagonus wagneri. The sequence goes on from PVHT020000009.1 coordinate 6,186,446, forward strand.
CAGATGTATTTTGATTGTCCATCCTCAACCACTCATGTGATTCAAAAGGCAGTCTGTGGAAAGTTAACCTCATGTGAAAAGACTTATCTGAGTAGGTCATATAAGACCACGCTGTGGAGGGCAGCTTTCACTCAGCCTATTGGACAATATTGACTCTGAATTACTTACTCCTTCACAATTTTTTTTCGTTTGTCTCCCTGACCCATCTCAGCTGGGTCATTTTTTAAAAGGTGACCAAGTTAAAAAGAAGGTCCTATTGCTTATATAAAAAAAGAAAACAAAGAGGGGGAAAAAAAACAAACCCAAAACTAAAAATGGATTATTTGAAGTATCTCTTCCTTCTCTTCCTCCAGAATCTTGAGATATTTAAAGGGCAAAGTGGGGTCAAAGATGAGTGCAGTGTAAAGAAAAGAAGCAATTTAGAATGTACTTTGAGACTACTTCATGCTACTTCTCTATTTTTTGCCCACAGACTGCCTTTCTGATATTTGTCTTCAATCTTCAGTCAGTCACTCTCTTTGGGTAACAAGGCAGGAACTCCATCTGATACAGAGAGCTCCAATATTGACTGTAAGCCATTTTCTTCCTTTATTTCTAGAAGAACATGGAAGTAATGTACCCAAAGACCCTCATAAGTCATTAGGATTTCTCTACTGCCTCCCAAAGGGCTCACTGTGCTGGTTTTACCTTGTGGTTGAATTACTGCTTGCAGGATACCACATTTCACTACTGTTATTCACCATTAATTCAGAACCCTAGATATTTTATATACCGGGGAAGTAAGAATGAATTAGGCATGCTTTATGCCATCAAAGAGACTTAATATAATCACTTCAGGGAATAAAATATCAAGATCAGGGGTTCCTACTTTCTGGACTTTCACTGCTACAAAGCAGGAAAATCCGTCACATAATGTATTAGCTGGATATGAAAGTAGGAGTCCAGTAGTTCTCAACATTGCCCTAGGGAGACAATCCACTAAAGCCCAGACTATGGTCCAACAGCCACCATTTGCTGTGCCAAATTTCATCAGCTGTCATCATTTCACTTTGTGTTCTTATGCTTAGTGTCTCAGAGCTGCAACAGCTATGCTATTTATTACAACAGGGCATCATCATCTGATTGTTTTGCAGGCCCCTTATAAAAACATTTTCTTCTTCTCAAAATCTGTTAACATAAGTAACCCTGGATCTCAAATACACAAAGTCAGTTTTGCTTAATTAATAATTTTTCCTTTATCTCCCTTTAGTTTACATATTTTTAGAATAGCTGGTATATTCCATAAAGTTCAAAAATGAAAAAAGCACAAAAGTATGTAAGAAGATCCTCTCCACCTTGTCCTTTCACCCAATCTCCACCTCTTCAGACACACACAATAATCACTACCATTAGTTTTGCATCTGTAATTCCATAATTATTTTATGCTTAATAAAGCAATTCAAACATATATTCTTAACTACTCATTCTTTTTTAACTTAAAAGATAACAGAATATACACCTTTCATTGCTTTAAGAGTTTACTAATTCTATAATTTTTCACTCTTAAAATTCATTAATCCCTGATTTTCATCTTTCTACATTCTTTTTAATTTTTATTAGATTATTTTGCTACCCCTTTTCTTACTTTTGAGTTGAAGGCTGTAGCAGACACTGTAAAGTGTTCATCAATTGCTTTCTCCTCTTCTTCCTGAGCACCTAGCTCAATTCTACATGCCCCAGCCTTCCTCAAAGTTGGACGTATCCAAAGAAGTAATTTCAAGGCAATGGAATGTGAAGGAAAGTGACATGATCTTTCTTAGAGTCAGGCTTTTAAGAAGGATTTGCATCTCCTCTGCGGTCCTTCCCTATTTCCCAGATGATGGCAAGTGATGATGGAGATGACAGAACCACAGAATCAAAGGAGCATGGACGCCTGAATAACTGCACTTAGGAGAGGCCTCAAAAGCCAGTAACACCTAACTTAGTGTACTGCATGAGTACGAAGTAAACTACATTATTTGATTCATTTTATATTTGTATTACATGTTAAGTATGTTTACCTCTTCTGAAATATAGACAATACAATATTTTTGTTGAATTGGTTAGGATTCGTTTCTGCTGTGCCATGATGGGAACTCCACAATTCACTTCTAATCAATCTCAAATCTTCATGTGCTAAAAGATAATTCTATGTGCTATGAAACATTTAACTTGATGCAACACTTGTAAACAAAAACATTTGGTTATTTTCCCTATGAATTATTTAGTGCTTAATTAAGTAAATCCAAGATACCTTTACTTCAAAGAAAAAAAGTAGTATAAAAAAAGGAATATGGGCGTTCCCATCATGGGCTCAGAGGAAATGAATCTGACCAGTTTCCTTAAAGATGCAGATTCGATCCCTGGCCTCACTCAGTAGGTTAAGGATCCAGTGTTTCTGTGAGCTGTGATGTAGGGCGCAGATGTGGCTCGGATCCTGTGTTACTGTGCCTGTGGCATAGGGCAGCAGCTGCAGTTGCAATTAGACCCCTAGCCTCAGAATCTCCATATACCACAGGTGTGGCTCTAAAAATAATGAAAAAAAAATGTGTATGTATTTTATCAAAGGTTCAGTATGTCTCTAAATTGAAATGCCATTTTAGCTTTTTTAATGATTTCTTTCCTTAATCCATCATTTAACATCTGAAACAGTACATTTTCAATTGATGTAAAGAATGCTATCTGTACATTTGTTTTTTAAATTGTTAATACCCAATTTGAGATATTCTGAGAAAAAATATGTCCATTTCTGTATTAAATACGGATGAATAACATTCAAGGTTAAGAACATATCAGTCAATGTAGAAATAAAATCCTTAAGAACTCCCCAGAGCATTAATCTTTCCATCATTTAATATATTCCTAGGAAATGATCCATGAGCAGTAAAATCAAAATAAAACATACAAATTTGAGAACTCCTGATTGCAAAAATTAAATTTATACAATCCTATATTCACGGGATGATTTTACCCAGTAGAATGTAGAAATATTGGCTCATTCTTCAAATCCACCACATAAACCATTAAAATGTTCCTTGTTGTTGTTTTCATAATTTACTACCATTTCTTAAATATGTAGTTATACTGGTAATACATTCCAGATTCTAAAAGAAATACCCAACACTCTTGAAAACAGATTAAAACAAATCCACTAGTGTGTGGGCATTTCTTCTCAGAAGCTAATTTTTGTTGCTTTTTGGCAGAATAACGCAGCTACTTGACCAAAGAAGAGTTATCATTTGCAAAGAGCATACATCTTCAGGAGGAGTACATAAAGATTAGTGAGGAAAGAAGGTCCACCTGAGCAGCAAGGAGGATTTGTAAAATTAATTCACGGATGATAAAAGTCAGATTTAAACTGACTGTATATTCTGTTACTGCTTCTAGACCAGAAATGACAAAGAAGTGTTTTGCATGATACCAATATTCCTTTCCATAGCCCTGGCAGACATTGCTAATCGATGACAGCAGTTTCTCTGTCTTTGAGTGCAGCCTCATCACTTTCTCAACATGACATTGCAAGTAGTCACTTCCAAGCAATCAGACTTGACCTCACTTGAAAACTATTCTCCAACCCTACCTACTGCAGCACTATCCACAGTTTTCTTAAACTAACCAAGTTAGACCTGCTGTCTTTTGCCAGCCATACTTTAGACCTGCTTAAGACTTAGCTCTAAGAGCTTTAAAATGGATAATGAGCCTTTGGAAACACTAGTCCTTGAGTTCTAAAGTCTGAGTAGACTTCAGTCTATCAATACCACTGTTAAGTATAAGACAGACTATAGGACATTGCTAACTTTGAGTTTTGCAAAGAGTTTAGATAGGGTCTGGGACCTGAAAAAGGAGTGGGTAGAACAGAATATTGTAAATTAACTATAATAAATAAATTTTTTTAAAAAAGGAGGCATTCCCTTCGTGGCTCAGTGGTTAACAAACCTGACTAGGATCCAAGAGGAAATGGTTCAACCCCTGGTCTTGCTCAGTGGGTTAAGGATTTGACATTGATGGTTGCAGTGTAGGTTGCAGACACGACTCGGATCCTGTGTTGCTGTGGCTGTGGCTGTGGCCAGCAGCTGTAGCTCTGATTCAACCCCTAGCCTGGGAACTTCCATATACCACAAGTGCGGCCCTAAAAGGAAAAAAAAAAAAATGTAGATGGTAGAAAAGGAAAGGACTCCATTTAAGTCACATCTATTAATTTCATCTCTGAGTTGTCTCTGGATTATTGCTGCCCGGGGCTATTCTGCTGGAATAACTCTGTGACTATAAGAGCACTTCTGGAGAGATTTGACATTCTGAGACTCAGATGTATTGTGGAGCCATGAAGAGTGGAAAGTGTGTTTGGGTCATGCGGAAAGAATTTCACTCAGCACATCTGGGTTCAAACTCTTCTGCTTTTATGTGTGAATTGTAATAACTTCAAACTCTTTGGGGGGAGTTCCCATTGTGGCTCAGCGTGTTAACAAACCTGACTAGGATCCATGAGGATGCGGTTCAATCCCAGGCCTCTCTCAATGAGTTAAGGTTCTGGTGTTGCCACAAGCTGTTGCATAGGTGACAGATGCGGCTCAGATCCCTCACTGCTGAAGCCGTGGTATAGGTAGGCAGCTGCGGCCTCTGATTTGACCCCTACCCTGGGAACTTCCATATGCCATGGGTGCCCCTAAATAGCAAAACAAAACAAAACTCCTTGGGTCTTTTTGCTCTAAATGGGTGACAAAATATTCCTTACAGCCTTAATATGAGCATTAAATGAAATAATACATTTCAAAATATCTGGTGAATAGCAAACCCTCAACATAGCTTAGCTTTCTTTTATATTTTCATTTTGGTTCCACAGTGAAATGGAATCACAGCTTCCCATTATGTTTCCACCCAGGAATTTCCAAACTAACCCTCTTCAAAGTGTCTGAACTGTGACCCAATGTCATAATATATAATAATGGCAAATAATAACATTTGGCACCAACTGAGCAATTACTATGTGCCAGGGGGGAAAAATGTATCTAATCCTCACAATAACCCTGGAAACTGGGTGGAATTATTATCCTCAGTTTACAGATAAGGTCAATAAGGAGACAGAAAAGAGAAATACAGTTTCTATGATCTTGGGACTTACAAGTTACAAAGTCATTATCTGAATCCAGAAAATCTGTCTCCTCAATTTTAGCTACAATAATTATTAATAAGTACACATTGCCAGTTTCACTCTTCCCAAACTGAAATTTTTTATTGTTTCTATCAATATCCTCACTTTCTCTGAAGAAATAATGTGAAAAATTGTAGTCTCTGCAAATAAAAGGAATTGTCCAATAATTATGACTGTTAATACTACTCTTGTTGTTACTCATACTACTGGAATGTAACCAAAGCCAGCAGAAATCTCTTGACCAGAATGTATCACCAGACACCAGGGTATTTTCTGCCTCAAGAATCAAGGCAGGTGTTGGACAGAACAAGAAGTTTAAGCTCAAACTCAGAATTATTTATTTCACTTTATCTCTAGTGACTAATAATACTCACTTGAAAATGGAAAAATTGGGAAATAGTTGACTCTAAAAATCTGCTCTTCTATATTTAGTTCAAGTATTGGTAAATCTCATGCATGTAAAAAAAATATTAACCGTTTGTCATAGCTTAGTATCTTGTAGGCTACTTGTTTCTGCTTTTGCTAGTGAAAACCAAAGACAAAACTCTCCCTGTTTAGAATCACTGAAAAGCAAACATCACGATCATATAAGCCTTTTTTCTACCCTTCTTTATCTACAATACTAATAAGAATATGGTCCTCACAAGGCGCAAACAATTGGATTCTCTCTTCGTTTTATTCTTAGTGAAGAGTAAAAATTATAAGCTCTATGAATATTTAGACTTCTTCCATAAACTGAAAAGGGACTTTTATGGAATTCTACCCATGCTTCTCTACTCTCAATACCTTAAATTATGGTGAAAATCACTCATAATTCTATTTTTCCATTTCCTAAAATAAAGGACTTGTATTTTGTTTGTTGCCTTGTGTATTTTGTTGTTTTTTTTTCTTCATTGCTGTTGAATATTGCTTTTTAGGGCTACATCGGCAGCATATGGAGGTTCCCAGGCTAGGGGCTGAATTGGAGCTACAGCTACCAGCCTACACCACAGCCACAGCAACGTGAGATCCAAGCTGTGAAGGCAACCTATACCATAGCTCACAGCAAAGATGGTCCCTGACCCACTGAGCAAGGCCAGGGGTTGAACCCGCATCCTCATGGATACCAGTCAGATTTGTTTCCACTGTGCCACAATAGGAACTCCTAGATTTTGTTTTAAAGCTGGAATTACAGCTTGCTTATAGTACAACACCAGAAAAAAAGACACATGCTTCTCTGTTACTATACAAATAACATGGCACAGTTGAGCTCACCTCTGTGAACAGGTTCTACATTTAATATTCTCAATGTGAATGTGAGCAGTTACAATAGCTGTATATTGTCACTCCCATTTCATGTAGTATTTGTACCCTACCCAGCCTCTCCAGCATGAAGGATGCTGTACATGAACTTCTTATTCATTTGTTTTTAGTTTTTTCTTGAAAGGCAAAAAATGTTGAACATCACAGTGCATTCAGATGTTGAGACACCTGTTATATTCTGATGTTTTGACATGAACAATCTGTAGAAATCTATTTTTTCCATTGCACAGGGAATAAATCACCCTTGTCAGAAAATTATTATTCTAGTTGTTCTAGCCCCTTCACATCAGAAATCTACTCACTTTATACAGCAGTTAATTTCTCTTAATAATTCTACTCAGGTTTTCACTGCTTCTTTTGATATTGCTACTGCTGCTGTCCCAGCACCGTAAGTATAATCAATAGCTGAATGGACCAAAAATTAAATCATTTAATGGATTTCTGGTTGAGTTCATCTAGGTCACTAGGTTTCCAATCCTGCTAGCAGCCAGCACGATTTTATATCCCTCTATTGTCATAACAATACACGTTTCCACTTGGCTGCTATCCCATGGAATGTCGTGCCAGGTTCAGCTCAGCTGTGTTTTCTAGAACTATACAGAAAAATTTGAATTAGCTATAGTCAAAGACACCAACAAAAATACTGGTGAAGAACATATTGTTTCCTTCCTCCAGAAAGAGCTATTCTAAGCAACCACCCTTACCCTATAAGCGTATACTCAATGAAAGCCTTACAGTAAGAACGCATGTATAAAGCAGAGACGCCATGAAGACATGCAGCCTCAACCGAGCACTGTACAACACTTAATTCTGTACAGCCTTTGTCTGCTGATCTATTCGGTATACAGGACTAGTCAGAAGAGAAATATGTCAAATAACATCACTAGTCACATACAAAAGTAAATTCAAACTGGAAGTTCATAATAACTTCTTAGCTATTAAATATTAGGCTTTCAAAGGAAATTTCATGCTCATGAAATGGCAGTTTCACTCCCGTATTTTTCAGATTGTTCTTTGTAAGTAATTTGACCTAAAGAGAAAGGAGTCGGTTAAATGGTCACTTTTAACCTCTAGAGTTAATCTCTGACCTATCTGCTAAGATATCTCACAAGGGTTCCACTGTCATCTTGTGAAAACCTTCTTTCATAAAACCTAGAGGACATAAATTAGGCACACATGTGTGCCCCGGATGAACCCCGGCTGGCTAAGAGACAACTCACAGCTTCAAGCCCTGTCTCACTACTCCTCCCTATATGTGCCATCGGCACCTGACTTGACCTGTGACTTAAGTCTCTGACCACAGGGTGACCAAGAAACTCTCCTCTCACATGATCTAGAGACTAAGACCTTCCCATCCTCCAGGATACAAGTAGGGAGGACAAAAAGCCCTTAGAACAGCCAATATCTTTCAGGAAGGAAATGTTTCTCATTCAATAAATCTAACATGGGGGCAGTTTTGCCATCTCCCAACCACCACATCCCCCATAGCAATGTCTGGAGCTATTTTTGTTGCCATAACTTGGGTAGACATGCCACTGGCATCTGGCATAATGTTAGTTAGTGATACACAGAACAGCACACAACATGGGACAGCACATGAGAAAGAATCTTCCAGCCAAAATATCAATAGTGCCAAGGTTTAAAAAAAAAAAAAAACTTGCAGTAATTACCCAATGCATGAAATCTTTTGTGCCAGGCACTGAAAAGTGCAGGATTAATCTTAGGCAAAACTGAGAAGCAGTCTCATGTTTATTTTCTTAGCAGCTGCAGGATCACTGTGGTAACTTCATTCTACAGATGCCCAGCCATAAAGGTTCTAAAACTCTTCTACAATTACCTTCCAAAATAGCCGCATAGCCCATTGTTTCAGGATTCATTTTCCTAGTTCTGGAGACAGCTAAAAAGTCTAGTATTTTAAGTATTTCTGGTTCATTACAATAAATGATGTTAATCAAATTGTGAAATTTTGATGGAAGAGAGCTAAAGACAAAGTAGTGCAGATATACAAAACAGTATAGATATTAAATACTCAGATTAATTTTTACACACACACCTTCCTACGGAAATAATCCAGTTACCATAATCACTTGAAGATATCAAATTCTGGTTTTACAAAAAGAAGATGGCATTTCTTTTTCATAATGGTTCAGATAAAATATACTTTCATGTTATCATTTCTTAATTTCTTAATGGCAAGTCCAGCAACTGTTAGATCTCCAAGCTGAATAAAAAATCTTGACAATTATCAGTGACCAAGAAAGCTATTATATATTTGCTTTCAAGTGAAAGTATGTTTAATTAGCTGATTTCCAACAGAGCCAACTTAAACCAGGAAAAAGAAAAACCACTCTGAAGAGCCTGCAGAGCATTCCTTGACAAGTTCTTCCACACTTAGCCTTAAATGCCATTTAAGTTCCACTGACTTCCAAATGTACATCTTCTAGCCAGACCATTTTCCTGATCTTCAGGAAACAATCTACCTATTGTCAGTTCAATCTCACTGTGTAGATGCCTTAAAATCAGTTCAAACTCAAATCCAAAACTAAATGCATGATCTCTGCACTCTGTCCATCTAAATGGAAAAAAAAAAAAAATGTTGTCCATTGGTCACACCCTACGCTTGTTTTCATCTCAGTTGGTATAATCTCAAAACCTAGAAAGAGATCTTTCTCCTCTTCCTGTAAAGCAAATCTTTATCATCAAATCCTATGAGTTCTGTTGTCAATTTCTGTCATAACCCATCACTTCTCATTGTTTTTCCTGATGTGATCCAAAGCCAAGCACCGTTATCTCTTGATGATGCTGGCCTCCCCAGTCCACTCTGGCTTCCTAGTGCTCTTCAAGAAATGCCTCGATCCTTACTATCTATCTAACCTTGCTGGGGAGGTGCACCTCCCTAGCTTTATACGCACCAGACTGGCTTTTTTCTTCTCAGCTGAACATGCTTTTCCCTACCTTACAGACACCATACCCACCGCTGCTTCTTTCTGAAATGTTCTCTTCTCACCCATACTTTCAACTAGTAATTCACATTCATGACTCAGACTTAAACTAAAATGTTCCTTTCTTATATGACTCCCCTGACTCTTGCCCACCACTACCCACCACTCTTGCCCACCACTAGGTTACTCAAAACATGCTCTTAAAACAATTTCAGCTTTTTTGGTGTCATCTTATTGCAAAATATAAGGTACTATTTGAGGTCTGGTTTCTCACACTATACACCAAACTCAGCATTCTTGCCTTTGTTTTAGTTGCATAGTACACTGTAAATATCCACTTGTTGAAAAAAAAAGTGAATATGTATAATTTAGGTAAAACACACATGCCACAAAGTTAAATTTTTTGTGAAAAAATGCAAATACAAGATCAAAAAATTACTACTGCCTCCATTCTTTTCTAAAGATTATATTTTAATTTTCAGGCTATATAGTTAAATGGCATCATTTATTCATGGAATATTATAACTCAAGCATTCATAAATCAGAACACATGGGCTGTAAGATGTTCACAAACAATTTTAAAATTGTATTCAAAACCTTTTGTGTAATGTACAGTTTCCTGTGAATAGAGTTCAAAGCTGTCATCAGATTGTCACTTTGATACAAGAAAGGTTTAAAAAAATGTTATTAGCATTTAATATTTTAACATTTACTGTTAAAATATCACCGTTACTGCAATACTAAATGTGGTTGACAGTGTTAATGACAGGTATTGTCTCTTTAAAATATATTTCTGACATTATTTGAACTATATAAATACTTGGTTTGTGGAAAAGAAACACCATAGATCAGTGAAATAAGAATGTTCTTTTCAATAAGTGGTGTCAAGTAAATAAGATGTATATACTATAAAAAGTAAAAAGTAAATCTTGTACCATATCCGAAAATCATTTCCATATGAATTATATATCTAAATCTAAACAATAACAAAATTCTATGCAACAACTTAAAAGAATGCCTTCATGACTGAAATAGCCAAAAGTTTTTAAAATAGAGTATAAAAAGTATTAAATGAGTATGGAAAGATTGATAAAGCGACTACATTCAGAGTAAGAATCTCCCACTAAGAGAGATTGAGTCAAAAAACATAAGGTAATAAATATGTTTATAATACACTTAGCACATGAAGGACTTGTATGTAGAATGTATGAAGAACTTCTAAAATGTCAACAAAAGGCAAAAATCTAACTGGAATAATGAACAAGAGACTTGAGGAAGCACTTCACAAAAAAGGATGTCTAAGTGGTCAATGAATATATGAAAAGGCACTCAACATCATTATGCACCAGGGAAATATTCATTAAAACCACAGTAAGAACTCAGTACATTCACACCTGAATGAATAAAATTGAAAATACTGACAATACTGAGTATTGGAGAGGAACTTCCAACTTACACACCAATTTACACTCCATCACTGCTAACAGAAGTACAAATCGGTTTAATAACTTTAAAAATGGCTTTGGCACTGTCTTCTAAAGTGTCCTATAACCTAACATTTCCACTGGTATATAGCCAGAAAAGAGTACCCATGTGCCCTGAAAGACATGAACATGGATGTTCAGCATCATTGTTTATAGCAGCCAAAAACTGGGGAAAAAAGTTCATAAACAGTAAAGTAGATAAATTATGGTACACTTGTAAGATCGCCAAAATAATCTCTAATGAAATGGAAAATATATTTCAACCTCAAAGTAATAACTACTGCTACATTCAAAAACATGATTAATCTCATAAAGAAAATACTGAGCAGAACAAGTTAAAAAACACAAAAAAGTACATAATATATGATTCAATTTATATATAAAATTCCAAACTAGAGAAAACTTATCCATGATATCAGAATCCAGGATTTTGTTTTCCTACGGGAAGAAAGTGGCTAGCAAGGCTGGGAGGGGGTGAGAGAGGCATGTTTGCAGAGCCTGTGATACTCTGTTTAATTTCATGGATGTATTCACTTTGTGAAACTTTACTAAGAGGTACATTTAATACTTGTAAACTTTTATTTTGTGTATGTTATAGTTACATATTTTTAATTTTAATACATTTTTAAAAGAAAGCATATTTAACTCAAGTGAAAATACCTGTATTAATAAAATAAATATATGATATGGTCTTATATAGGGTTGGCGGCTATTTTTTATTTTTTATTTATTTATTTTTTTTTAACTGAAGCAATGCTTTACTGTGACCACAAAGAACCAATTCACCAAGGCACTGACACACAGAGATTGAACAAATGTCTCTTTGAACAGAGATGTAGCAAGCCCACTTCTTCAAGTTCTTAAAAACAAGCACTCAAATCAAATAAACCACTGGAGCAATTAAAAAAATATATTACACCATCATGAAGAAATATGTATAAAAATATTCTGTACTAGTAACAAGGCTTTTGGGTCTATAAATCTTGGCAAAGTTCTTCGGAAACAAATTATTATAAATACAAACCCATAAAGTGAAAAAAAAATGCTTTCTTCAGAAACAAAGAACCAATTTCAAAGCAGAAAATACTGTTAGGCCCATGAAAGCTAGCTGAATATGGATGGGTATGCCCCAATACCCAAAAGCGCTTCTATTTTCAGAGCTACAGTTCTGCTCCTAAAGGGGTCATGACGCATGACGGGGGCATGATGCATTTCAAACATTGCAGCATATCCCAGTGAAACCTTAATAAGGTCAAATGGAGGACCCTCTATAAAAAAAGGTGTTGGCTAATCCATCCAAATAACACAAGATCACAAGCTCAAAGGAGCAGAGGAATTCAAGGGCGGCACAACACCTCTCTCTTTTCTCCCCCTCCCCGAGTGTTCTTGGCTTTCAACTTCCCTCACCTGTAACTGAAAGATGCTCATTCCTTTTGGCTCTTTATTTCAGGAATTTGGGAAAGCAATCTATGAAGAAAATACTCTTTGTTGGGAGGAGTACTATTTTTTATTTTAATCATAAAAAATAACAATTATCAGCCACTACAGAAAGTGCAACTATTTTTCTTGCCATAGGCACACAGATCTAACACTAGAGCATTTTTAACAAACAAAACCAAAAAAAAAAAGCAAACAAACAAAAAACACACAGGGAAATCTTCAGGAAATGTACTTTCTTCATTTGATTTATCTTAACTGTTCCATATACAACTCTCATTGGATAATCAGCAAGTTAAAAATACTTAATAAATACTTAATTATTTATTTAATTTAAAAGGAAATAATTATCTCCAATGAATGCAAAAGCTAATTATATAATGAAAATACCTACTCTCATATACAGGAGAATTATAAAGCTGGATGAGAGTTATATAAATTTAGGTGGAAGTATGTAGACTTCATTCTATTGATATGGACACTAAGGTATATACATTTCTAGATAGAAATCAAAGGGGTTATTGACACAGGTTCTGTCAATTTGGAATGCTTAGAAAACTTTTCTCTCCTTTCTCATCTCTACCCTGATGTTGGATCTGTCACTAAGAGAAGGTGACAAGTATAGATGAGTGACTACCATTATGTCTGGGAATTGTATATGAATTCTTAGCTGCTAGAAGGTCATTCACTGATTCACTCAAAAAAATATTTAGAAGGACCTACCATATGCAGGCAGAGTCGGGTGCAGGATCCTTGCCTCCTAGGAGCTTGCTTGCTAGCAACCAAAAGGAAAAAAAGAGAGGGGAAGAGACACAGAGTCAGAGAAGAAAGTAACCAAGTAAATAAAATACTCACATACCGTGTTAAGTCCTATAATAGACATGAATGAGGAAATGAAATATAGAAAATTACAAAGAGGGCTAGTTTGAGCCAAGATGTTCAAGAAAGGCCTTTTCTCAGCAGATTATTTTATTTTATTTTATTTCATTTATTTTACATATTTTTGCCAAACCAGAAATTCCCAGGCCAAGGAATGAACCCACGCCATAGCAGTGACCAGAGCCACAACAGTGACAATGCCAGAACTTTAACCCACTAAACCACCAGGCAACTCTAGCAGATGATTTTAAAAGAGAGAGCTGAAAGATAAGAAGCAGGTGGAAGTCAGTGCTGGGCAATGCTACAGTAACTGAGAGTAGTAAGAACTAACTCTTATTGAGCACTTAGGTATTGCCAAGCACTCTTTGAAACATTTCACATTTAGTCCTCAGAGAAACCGTGTGACACTGAAATTACTATTTTCATCATTTTCTATACAGATGAAGAAAATGAATTTAGGCACAGAGAACTTAAGTGAGTCTTTTTCATGAAGGAATAATATCTCATTCTATGTGCAGATATATATCTATACATGTTCTTAATCCATTCATCTTTTGATGGACACCTGGGTTGCTTCCACATTGTAAACAGTGCTGCCATGAACATTATGGTGTGCATATCTGTTCAAATTAGTGTTTTCTTTTTCCTGTAAACTATACCCACTAGCAAATTGCTAGGTAAGATGATAGTTCTGTTCTTAGATTTTTGAGAAATCTTTACTATGTTTTTCATAGGGGCTATGCCAATTCACATTCCTACCAACAGTGCACAAGTGTCCCCTTTCATCTACATCCTCACCAGCATTTGTTACTTGTGGTCTTTTTGATGATAGCCATTCTGACAGGTGGGGGTGCTATCTCACTGTGGTTTTGATTTGCATTTTTCTGATGATTAGCAGTGTTCAGCATCTTTTCATATGCCTGTTGGCCATCTGTATATCTTCTTTGGAAAAATGTCTATTTAGGTCTTGTGCCCATATTTTGATTGAGTTGCTGTTTTTGTTTTGTTTTGTTTTGTTTGATTCTGAGCTGTACAAGCTGCATATTTTGGACATTAACTCCTTATTGGTCATATCATTTCCAACTATTTTTTCCCTATTCGGTAGTTTTCTTTTACTTCTGTTGATAGCTTCCTTTGCTATGCAAAAGCTTTTAAGTTTAATTAGGTCCCACTTGCTTATTTATTCTTTTTCCTTAGGAGATAGATCCAAAAAATATTACAATGATTTATGTCAAAGAGAGTTCCACCTATGTTCTCTTCTGGGAGTTTTACAGCTTCTGGTCTTGTAATTTGTCCTAGAGGAGAATCTTATTCTTAATGCTTTTATGTGGAGAATAGATTATAAAATGAAAGAGAAGGGACAGAGGTCCATCAGGGGCAGTTCCTAGGTCCAGGAGATAGATGATGGTAACCTCAGTAAGGCAGAAGCAGATGAAAAATGGGAAGAACCAGAATGATTTCAAGGCATATTTTGAAAGCAGATTTGACAGACTTTTCCAAGAAATTGGAAAACTGATATGAAATGAGAGTCCACAATGCCTCACAGGAAGAGTCTAGTTTGAACAAGAACGTAGAGTTTCCATTTACTGGAGTAGACTGGCGAAGGACACTTCGGCTAACAAGAAACAAGACTTTCCTTTTTCAGTCTTTGGTTGAAATATCTATAAGATAACTAAAAACAGATGTCAAGTGAGCAATTGAATATGCACATCCAGAGCTAAGGAGACCTCTGCGTCAGAGCTACAAAGGGAGAATTCATCAGACTACATGAGGAATATAAAGCCACGGAGGTTTCTGCGGTCTGCCACGGAGAGAGGAAAGAAAGCAGAAAAGGTCCAGGTGGGTTGAAGAAAGATTTTAGTGTGGACTGAGAAGTAGGGACTAAGAAGAAGGCTGAGAAAATGTCTTAGGGTTAGACAGAAAACCAGGAGAGGGCCAAGAAAGGAGCACATTTAAGGAAAAAGGAAATGAACAGTTGTGTCAATATTAGCCAGTATGAGGAAGAGATAAGAGTCTTGGATTTGGCAGCATTTTGTGCAGTGTTATGGTCAGAAGCAGATTAGAGTGTTGGAGAATGAGTAGGCATAGAGACAAGAGAAACTGACAGACTTTCTAGCTGAGAACAATCATCAGTGTCCCTAGCATAGATTTTCCAAAGCCTTTAGGCTCTAGGAACCATTTTTCCTAGTAATAAATTTAGAAAGTTGTTTCACAGTAGAAAATGGAAAGCATTAGCCAAATGGCAAACAACATTAATCTGGTTTCTATGTAGTAAGAACTGAATAAGGAAAACTATTTAAGATAAATTACCAAAAACCATGAAAAATTTGTTCTTGTGGTCATTTTGACTGGTATGGTTTTTGATGCAGTACAAAACCGGACACATATCAGTCAAACCTAGTCACAGTGTACATAGGCATTCGATCATTCTACCAATATTTACTTCCTACTGTGTTCTGGGCACTGGAGTGGACATTAGGATTCAAAGACACAGAAGCGAACAAAAAATAAACACTATTCACAAGAAGCTAAGAGTTTAGAGGGGGAAAGAAAAAAAAAATCACCCATACTGGGAAATGTAATTTCATATCAGAATAGTAGTATAAAAGCAGATGCAGCAAAATGACAAGCTAAAAAGTATATTATGATATGCCTTTAATTTGATATTTGGGCCCATCCCTTCAAATTTTCAAAGCAGTTGTCAATCATCTGAAGTAGGACCATTTCTATAGCTATTCTGAACAATGAAGTAAATTATGCTAACAGCATGCACACTGTATTCTAAATAATTATAGTCTTGGGACAGAGGTACTACTCTATATATAATTATGGCATTTTACAGCATGCATTTTCTTGATAGCTAAAAATATATGCACACAAATCTGTATCTTTCCCTACGCTGATTTATTTAAACTTCTAAAACAAAGAGAAATTAAAGCACATCAATAAATGGAATTTTTAATACTATTAAGTAGATTACATATTTTTATTTAAGGAGTAAGCATTTTAAAAATATTGTCTAAATACCTATTATCTATATAAACTACAACATCTATATAAACTAACTACAATTTTTTAAATATGCTTGTATTTATGATCTAAACAAGAATTCTAATGAATTATATTTCCTTTTAGAACAGTTCGACTGTTCTAAAGCATTACTAGCCACAGCTAAATTCTTCATCAATGACAAACATGATTTTTCTATCATTCATTTAAAATTACCCACCTTCTTCAACAAAGTGAAGGAAATAGCCTTAGCTGCCCAGGCAGGAGAATAGCTGGGTAAAGAGTTCATGCATTTCTATGAAGTGAAATTCCATAAAGAAATTTTTGAAAGTGTAACTCAACTGAAAACAGCCTTAATGCCCATCAGCAGGAAAACAGAAAGACAAATTATGTTCTATCTACACAGTGGATAAATCAGCAATAATCAGCAATAAAAAGAAGCAGGCTACTGATACAGATTATATTTCTTCTGTTACATGGATGAATCTCAAGCATATTGTGTGAGTACATATTGTATGATTTAATTTGCATAAAGTTCTAGATCAGTTAAAACTAATCCATGGTGACAGAAGTAAGTAGTATACCTGGTGGCAATGAATGACTTAGTAAAAAGAGCCATAAGAAAATTTCCTGGGATGATGAAACACTACCTTTTTATACTTGTATAAAATGTTTTACAATTATCAAAACAATAAATTGGAACACTTAAAATCCATTCATTTTACTGAATATAAGTTATTCACAGATTTTTAAAATAATAAAAATCTTTTTTTTTAGTAAATCTTTTTTTTTAGTAACCTAGAAAAAGAATGATTAGGATAGATTGATAAAAGGCAAACTAACCCGCATTTATAAAAATTCCTCTTTAGAATTTGTACATTGTTTTAGCTTCTGAAATTCTCTTTATTGCTATTAGTCTTATGAAATTTAAAAGAATAAATGTTACTGAGGATTTAATAAATATCACATCAATTTTTAGTCTTTCTTTCTATTGATGGAGGTGTTTGATATTCTTTTTCAGAGAGATCAACTGGCACTTTGATATTTCTTTTAGGGATGCAAAATTCGCTTACTTAAAAAAAATCCTACATCAACAATTTTGGAAATAATGAAGAACGCTGTTTCTCATTTTGAATTTTTCAATTCTTTTCATGGAACACTTAACTCAATTAAAGTTGTTGACATGCCACAGTCCCATTTTTAATGTCACGATACACTGATTGACCTCTTTTACTCCAGGGTGTTCTTTTATTAATCATGTTTATACAGTGTGTGTTGGTGCAAGCCTCCAAATGACAGGGCCCTTGTGATTGACTGTTAATTAATTGATTTCACCAGAAACATCTCCTCAATGCAGCAGGCTATGGAATGGTGAAACAAATACTAGGATGCAATGTTTCGAAATTCAGATATGCTGTACTCATTACAAATTAAGTAATAGTGGGTAATTCTTATTAAATTATCACCCAATGGATATGGGATTAATAAATGAAAGGGGTGGAGGAAGCTGGACACCTCTGACAAGGTTCCTATCTAAATGGAGAGTTCCAGGACAGCATTCTTTCCCATGAAATTACCTCTCAAATTGGAGGCAGAAGGCCACGGGTAAGTAGTACCATGATAAAATAGCCAGTTCCATGTCATTTAAGTATTTTCAAAGAATTTACACATTTTTAAAGATATGCATACAGTGTGGTATATCCAGAAGGGTTATTATAATTTTTTTCATCTCCAAAGACATTAGCGCACCATGAATGCAGACTGACCTTTTGCCCCATACCAATTTGCTCATCTTCTCACCAGGACAGCAAGTCAATTGCACAAGTTCCCTGATGGGAAGAGCAGACTTTAGCATGCCTGATATAGGCTGTTTAAGTTATAGGTTGTAGAGCTCTTAGAAAAAGATGGAAAATAAAGTTTGAGCTCTATAGGAGATAAAAAGAAGGATCACTGTCATAGCCCAATTGACTTTATAAATAATGCTGGACTCCCTGGAGGGATTTATTGTTACCATGGTGTTTACATTTTAAAAAATCTCTAGAATTTGCTTGCTTGTGAAGCTTTAACCTCAATCATAAATCCTATCCAATTATAACATGTTAAAAAGTGATTGTTAGCTAAAGAGTAGCTCTCATTATACAGAACATGGTACTTTATCTTTGTATTACTATCATTGTTTTCCCCAACTTTGTTCGATATAAAAATTGCTTTGCTTTTTTGGGGAGGTGAGACAAAGACCTAGTCTCCATGATATAGGCATTCATTAGTTCCTAGAAGGAGAAGAAAATCTTAGTAGATGCCACCCACAAAGAGAATCTCTTCTGTTTTAAGGACCACAAATGAAAATACACACAGAGAGAGAAATTTTGGTCTTTACTTTTGATAAACTCTGAAGCTACTTGGAAAGATAAAATATCCAGCTTCAAAAATTAGGAAAATTTGGGAGAGATATTTAGAATGGGAGAAACAGTACAGTAAAAAGCAAATTTATGTATCTTTATGAGAAAAATATAGGTGGAGTAAAAGATTACTATCTTTTCTTATAGTGGAAATCATAGAAGTGATAATGGTGACTTGACTCTTCAAGAGAATAGGAATTTCATTAAGGACATGAAGAAGGCAAAATATTCAGGCAGCAAGAAGATGAGAGAATAAGCATGCTAGTGTTTGGTGAATGTGAATAACTTACTTAAAGTTGAAAGCTTACCACTATTGACCTACAAGTGATGATGGTGAAAGAGAGCAGTGTGAGTTGAAAAGAAATCTGAGTTGAGAAGCAGTGGAGATGTATTTGAATAAATAAGGTAAGATCAGAGGCACAAGGAATGACAGATGCATTTGATCATAAATCTTCATAAAGCATTAGGAAAAGTTTGTAGATCCTAAGGGAGAAGGGAAATACCTACGAATATTGAGAGTTCCCATTGTGGCTCAGCTGTTATGAACCTGACTAGCAGCCATGAGGATGTGGGTTCGATCCCTGGCCTTGTTCAGTGGGTTAAGGATCTGATGTTGCCATGTGCTGTGTTCTAGGTCACAGCCATGGCTCCAACCTCACATTTCTGTGGCTGTGGCCTAGGGCTCCAAGTCAACTCCTACCCTGGAAACTTTCATATGCCATGGGTGTAGCCCTGAAAAGAAAAAAAAAAAGTTAAATCATAAGAACAGTGTTTTACTTATATCCATCTGTCGGCTATGTGCAAGACAGATTATAGTGAGAGTATCTGGGATGCAGGGAGGTCAGTTATAAAGCTCCTGCAGCATTTTTTTGTGATTGATCATAAGAGCCTGAAATATTCTGGTTCAGTTCAAATTTGCTGAGTTCCAAGTGTGGTCTAGACACTGCACTTGGTGCTGGGAGGGGAAGGCTAGTAGAAATAGTGCCATGGAGAACCCCATAGAATGAACAAAATTCTCCTGCAACTTCACAAGTGCTGTGAGAATAGTGTAAATATGTTGCTATGGAGCAAGAGAAGAGGTCCTTAGCTCAGCCTAAGTGGGAAAAGGAAGGCCTCTAGAGTAGTTTATGCTTGAAGGCTTGAGGCTTTAATAAGAGTTACTAATGGCTGGAAGGAGGGGTCAGATTGGAGGAAAAAGACTGGAATATAATAAAACAAAGCAGGCTTTTGGGTCATATTATGGGGCTTGGTATCAATTTTATAGATGAAAGAACACCATTCTAACTGTAACAACATTATGGTCAGCCTTGGGTTTCAGCAGTATTTATCTAAAAGCATGAATTAGGACACGATGGGACTGGAAAGAAGGAACCTAGTTAGGATACTGTTAGAATAATCCCAATGAAAAAAGAGTGTTGACCTGTGCAACAACAGCAGTGATGAAAAATTAAGGGAAGACTCTAGTATTATTTGAGAGATAAAATGGAAAGGATTGTGGGGTTGACTGGATAGAAAAAGTGAGGAAGGAAATATCTAGAGTAACTACTGACTTTCTGTCTCTGTTAGCTGGCTCAGGCGGTGGTGTGTCAGTAAATGTCATTCAGAATTCAAGGGTTCGATTGAACACCATTTTTTTTTTGTCTTTTTGCCTTTTATGTAGAGCCGCACCCGCAGCATATGGAGGTTCCCAGGCTAGGGATCTAACAGGAGCTGTAGCCACTGGCCTTCGCCACAGCCACAGCAACGCGGGATCCGAGCTGCGTCTGCAAACTTCACCACAACTCACGGCAACGCCGGATCCTTAACCCACTGAGCAAGGCCAGGGATCGAACCTGCAACCTCATGGTTCCTAGTCGGATTCGTTAACCACTGAGCCACGAAGGGAACTCCTCGATTGAACACCATTTTGAACACCATTCATCTGAGGTGCCTGTGAAACACAAATGGATAAACAGAACAGACTGTATAACTCTGAACATCAGCACTGTGGGCAAGACAAGACATATAAGTCTGAGAATAATAAGCACTTAAGCAATTATAAAATGGTGAGTGAAGATGAAATTTCTAAGGAAAAGAATGCAACCTGAGGAAAGCATTTGGAAGAAGGCAACAACAGTAGTTAAGAGATAAGAGGAAGATGAGGAAATCAGGAAGGAGACAGAGAAGAAACTGGCAAAGTTGCAGGAAGAAAACTCCTAGAAAGTGATAAGATAAAGCCACAGAAGTAACTTTGGAAAAATTTGGCAATTTCTAATAAAGTTAAATATTCACTTACTATATGGCTATGCAATCCCCTAGGTTTTTACACAATAAAACTAAATATATATATGCACACACACAAACAAAAGCCAAAGAAGTAGAGAACATCTAGGAGACTAGCAAAGACAAAACTTGCTCCACATGATATGAGGTGACTGACGTAATTCAGAAGTGATCTTGAAAAATTCAGTTACAATTCCTCACAAGGACTTGAGTCCAGGGAGCTGGGACAAATATGCTAACATTGATAGAAAGAGCATTTGAGGTAGATGAGCCTAAGAGATGTTTATGTGGTGTGAGTTTTTTGCCAGTCCTCATTTGCCAACCTGGCAGTTGCTGTGGACCGTCAAAGTTCTATATAGTTTTCAACTCAATTGCATTAAAACTCAACTCCATCCCTATGTTCAAGGGCTGTTAGCCTCAATCAAGGAGCTCTTAACAGTTGGTAGACTTCACAAATCAGAAGGAACAAGACAATTTCCACGAAAGACTGTGATTCTTAGAGTTGTTTCCTTTCCTCACTTTATAATGGTACCATTAGTTAGCCTTCCAGACACTACGTAAAGGGAAACCATTCACTCAGGCTGACATTTATAAGGCTAGCCAAATGGCTAACTGTAGTACTTGAAACAAGTTGAAAACTCAACATAAAATACACTCACAGTATATCCTAAAAAGCCAACAAGGAAGGTTTTTCTCAACAATGAGACAGATTTGGAGAAAGGTAATTATGCAGGCGATTCAGTGCCCACTGAAGTGTGTGCTCTGATAACCCACGCCCTCCCTGCCACATGAAAGACATTCTGAAGCTAAAGTGAGCTTAAATCAGTGACAGTTTCAATACATGCTCCCCCTTCTTCCACGCTGCTGTGTGAAAGCCACCCTTTCTCACATTTTGCAAAGTTGAGAGAATGAGGATATCTTTGAAAGAGTCCTACAGAAGGGGCACATGGGAGGCAGGAGAGTGCTGTACCACTGAAGATGCCGCCCTTAGCATCACCGCTCCCTTCAGGCTGTCTCAAATGTAAGGGACAGAAATTGCCACATGTCCATGACTCATACAGGAACCTCCTGGTGGCCTTTTGTGGTTCATAAGTTATTCTGAGGATATCTCTAGGGCATCGACCTTTCTTTTTTCTTTAAATCACAGCTAGATCTCAAGATCCATAAAACAAAACAGATTCATGGAAAGTGAAGAAACACTGAATAATACAAAAAGGAATACCCTCAAAATCGGCATGAGATTCGTTATGTGTCATGGTGTTCTTAAAATAAGAGGATAAAACAGCTTCATTTGGATCTTCTCTATTTCTTTCGTGTCAAGCAATCAGGAAAACCAAACACAAGAAGTGTTAAGTAAACTACACAAGCCACTTTATTCTGCAGAGTTCAGAGGTGCAAGATGTTCAGTCACCTGAAAACAATACTTTGTACCTCAATAGCATCTTTAGGTCAAGGGTCTTGGAGTATTTACAAGCATGAAATACCTCTCCCAAACTCTGGTGAATCTGCCCATGCTGGAGATTAGCAATTTTCAGGGAGATGCAGCAGCGGCATGCCCCACTGCATTGCAAGTCACTTGTGGAGGCAGAAATAAATCCCAAGGCCTTCTGCTGCCTGCTCTCTGCTCAAAACATGATTTGACATTTCTGCCCTCATTCTGAATCACTTGTTCTTCAAATATTAGGAGAAGATGTAAGCTCAAAGATGAGAAATCTGTGGAAGTAAAACTTTGAAGCTGAAGACAAAAAAAATAAATAAATAAAAAATACTGTAACTATTTAAAAATGCCCAAACACTTCCCATTCAAAGTATCACTTCAAGGTTAGGGTGGTCTCAAATCCCACATGAGGTTTTTGCCCTAATTTATAAGTGAAAACCCATGATGTATTTCTCTCTGTCTTTCTCTATCACCCTGTCTCTCTGTCTCTCTTATATTTAAAGTTTAAAAAAATTCAAATAAGTGATCCCCTGGATATTTCTTTTCCGGAAACATGGGGGAAAAAAAACTTCTAGGAAATAAAATAGCACACACATGCCACAATAAATAGCAAGAAGCCTATGTACCAAAGTCAGGTGCCTACCCTCTTTCCAAAGAGTTCTTTAGACACTCACAACTCACAGTTTATTTAATTTAATGTTAAAAAATCTAGCTATGGATGTGCTATTTTACAGCAGATTGGAAGCAACAAATTAGAAGAAAAGGCGGTAGATGACTATTTTCAGATAAATATAAATTATGAGGTAACTTTTTTTGCAAAATATAACACAACATACACCAAAAAAAGTTAAGATCTTTTCCGGATGTTCTTATTTTGCTAAGAATTTTTTAAACTGTATTGGTTATTACTGCATAATAAATGATCCCCAAATTTAGCAGCTTAATATAGTATGTATTCATTTTCTTACAGTTTCTGTGGATGAAAAATCCAGGCACGGGCCAACAGGCCCTCTGTTTAAGAGGGTCTCAGAAAGCTGCAATCAAGATTCAACTGGGCAAGATCTGCTTCCAAGCTCAGACAGTGACTTCGGGGAGTTCAGTCTACTGAACTAGAGGAGGGGCCTTCTTAGTGGTTGTGGATTTAGGCTCCCCTCAGTCTCCTGCCATGTGGACCTCTCTGAGTTAGTCGGGGTTCCCCAGAGAAAGAGAACGCATAGGATTTATAAAAGTATATAAAGTGAGAGACCGTTTTATGTTAAGAAATTGGCTCATGTCATTGTGGGGGCTGGCAAGTCCAAAATCAGCAGGGCAGGCTGGCAGGCAGGACACCCAAAGAAGAGTTAATGTTTCAACTCCTGTCCGAAGGCTGGCTGCTGGTAGAATTCCTGTTTCTTCTGGAGACCT
Organism: Catagonus wagneri; assembly: GCA_004024745.2. Taxonomy (NCBI): domain Eukaryota; kingdom Metazoa; phylum Chordata; class Mammalia; order Artiodactyla; family Tayassuidae; genus Catagonus; species Catagonus wagneri. Next base: position 6,210,169 of record PVHT020000009.1, read on the forward strand.
CCATATTTTCTCTTGAGGCCTTCAACTGATTGGACAGGGCCCCCTCGCGTTATAGAAGGTAATCCGCTTTACTCAAAGTCTACTGATTTTAGATGTTAATCACATCTAAGAAATATTTTTGCAGCAACATCTAGTCTGATATTTGAGCAAACAGCTGGGCACCATAGCCTAGCCAAGTTGACACATAAAATTAACCATCATACTTTCCAACATGACAGTTTGCTTCATCAAAGCTTAGAAACCAAGAAGTCAGTAGAGAATCTGTTACAAAATTGGGAGTCAGGTCATAATATTTGAACCACAGAAAATTGGCCATATTCTATCAGAAGCAAGTCACTAGGCCTACTCAAGGGGAAGGTATTATATGAAGGCATGAGTACCGGAAGACAAGGATAACAGGAAGCTATCTTAGAAGTCTGCCACCCAACTAAGCCAATTTTAAAATTCTTATTTATAAACTTTGTGTCAATAAAACCTTTTTTTTTTTTGGTCTTTTTTGCCTTTATGTAGAGCCGCACCCAGGGCATGTGGAGGTTCCCAGGCTAGGGGTCTAACAGGAGCTGTAGCCTCCGGCCTTCGCCACAGCCACAGCAATGCGGGATCCGAGCCGCGTCTGCGACCTACACCACAGCTCACGGCAACGCTGGATCCTTAACCCACTGAGCAAGGCCAGGGATCGAACCCGCAATCTCATGGTTCTTAGTCGGATTCGCTAACCACTGAGCCACGAAGGGAACTCCTAATAAAACATTTTTATCTATTTTAAAAACTATATGTTTATTTAAAACTTAGGAAACAGAAAACTACTAAAATTCACAATTTACAGGAAGCACCATTTTTTTTTTTTTTTAATGGTCACATGTGTGGCATATGGAAGTTCAGGGCCAGGGATTGAATCCAAGTCACAGGTGCAACAATGCCAGATCCTTTTAATCCAGTGCACCAGGCTGGGATCAAACTTGTGCTTCCACAGTGACCGGAGTATGCTGCAGCTGGATTCTTAACCCACCGTACCATGGCACAAACTCCAGAAAGCACTCTTAATATCCTGTCTTTATTATTTTTCCAGGGAGTTGGGATTATACTGCAAATATAATATTAATCATAGAATTTAGCATCATTGAGGAGTAGTTTCTCTTGATCTTTCAATGTAATGTGATATAGGCTAAAACCTTTGGCATATTATTAAGCAGAGGCAGGTTAATAGTGAAATGCTAGAAGGACATAGAAGTTAAGAAGCCATATGATATGGTTCGATAGTTTTCAGCCTTTTTATTTTTATTATGGTAAAATATGCATAAGATTGTGTTTGTCATTTTAACCATTTGTAAGAGTACAATTCAGTGATAGTAAATACATTCACAATACTGTGCAATTTTCACCACTATTTATACCCACAACACATCAGGAGCCCAAGCAATAACTGCCCCTCCCTTCCTCCCTCTAACCCCAGGTAACCTCTATTCCACTTTTTATTTTTACGAGTTTACTCTAAGTACCTCACCATCAGTGGGATCATACAATATTTGTCCCTGTGGTTCTGACTTATTTCACTAAGCAGTCTATCCGTATTGTGGTATATATTGAAAAGTTCATATCAAAATAGTATTCCTTTTTATGACCGAAAAATATTCCACTGTATCTGTATACCATATTCGGTTTATCAGTTCATTTGTGCTGGATACTTGGGTTTTGTTCATCTTTATGCTATGGTGGATAATGTTGCTATAAAATGGGTGTACAAATATCTGTTTGGGTCCCTGCTTTCAATTTCTTCGAATATATATCTAGGGGTGGAACTACTGGGTCATATGATAGTTCTGTTTAACCTTCTGAGAAACTACCAAACTGTTTACCACAAAGTTTCTAGACTTCTGAATTTCAGTAATTCAGGAAACAAACACATACACACAAATTAAAATAGGCTTGTTCTTAATTTTGCCAGTTAAAAAGTAAAGACTTCAAAAATCTATAAATAAAACTGTTCTCTTTCACTACCACATAAAACAAACAAAAAAAGGGTTATCACTGAAAAGGCAGGTATTTATAATCTCTCAATAAAGAATCATAATTTAAACTTTCTCTATATTATTCTTTCATGTATTTTTAAATTTTGTTATTATTTCTTACTTTTGGTTTTGCTTTAGGTCACTGGAAATTTTGTTAGAGACTGGCAATAGGCTATGGGGTGACAATTCTGAATCACCGATCTAACAGAACTTATGTTTTAGATCAGGAAACAAGGCCCAGGAGACATTGGAACTGAGATTATAAGTTGTTGCAAGCTAAACTGGGTACATTCCCCTCCACTTCAACCAAACAGCCAGAGACAGAGAGTGAAAATAACCAAAATAATAATATTAACAATAGTACTTGGATACCCAGTGGCTCGTAAAAGTGACTAAATTAGTTGAGAATTAAAACTCAGAATTTCTCTCTATTTAATCTTCTGAAACCTCATCTTTAAAACTTTGCCAAAATACTACATTTCTATTAAGACTTCCTCTTGCTTTTTTTGGCCGCACAGCTAGTCCCTTCCATCCACACCTCAGCATGACCTCCAGCCACCCCGGCCAGCGAGGTGCTGTAATGGCTCTCATCCCCTCTGTCACCACGCTTGCACCACTGGTCTCTCCACTCCCACAGCTCCGTTCTGATGAAACTGTGGGTGATCTGGCCTTATAAAATCACTACCTCTTTCACGCCTGTCGATTTGTTCTAACAATTCTAGGACCAGAAGCTTTTCCTCAAAGCATTAAAGGTTATCAAAATGTAAAATAATTTTTTTCCTATACTTTTTTCAGAAGATGCATTGTTTACCCAGTTAAAATTACACATATGTGATTAGAATATTCCAGAGCTCCTTAAGTTTTAGAGTTTAAACATCATCCTCTTAAGTCATAACTAGCAAAAACATTAATAACTGTGAAATTATAGTTAAAATCTGCAAGTGCTTACCCCAGCATGCCCCTCAAAATCACCAAGAAGTTTTCTAAATGACGTATTCCAGGAATACATGCCAGACCTCCTGAGTAAGCATCTCTGAGGGAGTGGCTAAGGAACCTGAATATTATAAAAGATCTCCAAGGGATTTTGATATACAAGAAGATTTGGGAATCAATATTCTAACAAAGTGACCCAAAAAAGGTAAATACAGAAATCTGCATGAAATGACAGATGCAATTTCTTATTAAATTGCTTCTCTTGGCAAGAAATACAATAAAATATTCCCCTGTAATTCCTAGTGTATACATAAATGGATTAAATTGGTTAATGAATTTATCTGATATGCCACTTTTGCAGAGTTCCCCATTGAGTGATTGATGGCTGAGCAGAACTGAATTCCTGAGGGGAAAATAGTGACTTACACAGGCCTCAGAAAATGAGACCTTTGGTTAACTGCTTAAAGTTATTTATTAAAAAAATTATGTCAAGCAAGGTACTTTACTAGAGTACAGTATACATATAAAAGCTTAACCAGTGAAGTGTTGCTCCTGAGAAAGGGTGGAATATTGGCAACTGAGGACACTGGAGAGCCAGCTCAATACCTCAGAGACTTTGGGGAGGCAACTCTCCAGGGTCTTTCACATTTCTGCATGTCTTCTGAAAAGAGGAATCGAAGGCTTTTGTTCTGGACTCTTTTCAAGTATGTCTGCACAATCAACAGCCTTGAAGACTGAGAAAAGATCTCCATTTGGGGTAGAGGGCAGGTTAGTTTCCTGAACCAAATAATAAAGATAGTATCTCTCCCAGGGGCAAAAGCTAGGCAGCTTTGCTTGCCGCAGTCTGTAATATTAAAATTTTGTTAAACACGAGGTTCCTTAGCTATGACACATACCCCACAGAGTGGGATCATAGCATCCCCAAGCCTCACCCTTCTGGGACTGACAGACAAGGTAGCCAAATGCAGAGATGAAACTTGGGCCACCTGCTGTACTGTGCTATGAGTAGTAATGACCTGTATCTCTAATCCAGGAGTCTGTCTCTTCTGCCAGCATCCATGAAGCTGTGGCAGGCTAACTTTTTAACCTGCAATTAGAGTAAATCTCTGATGCTTCACAGTTCTTGACAGATTCTTGCATTTCTAAGTTTTGCTTTATAACCGATATCCTATTTCTATGCCCTTCATGCCATTTCTGGTGTCTGTTGCTGCCTTCCAATAAAGAATTCTTATTCTACCTCCACTATACAACATGAGAGCAGAAACTTCAAATGAAATTACTGAACCGCTGAGCCAGTTTCTGACTGAACACAGGCATGTCCTATGGCAGTCCTCTGCTTCAGTAACTCAGAAAAACCCGAGTGCTGTCCTTTACTGCATAACAGTGAGGTGGTTGGTTTTTCCAGCTTTTTGTATGACATTTATGGTTCTCTGCTGAAGCGAGAGAGCCAAACGTGCTTCATATAGGTTATACAGAATTCTCTGTCCCCAGATAGTGGTCATTTTAAATATAAAAGCTTTGACCAGTGCTTTACACTGGCAACAGAATCCTAGTGGCTTTTTAAAGTGTAAGGGGCATTAGGTAGCTAAGGACTGGGCCAAAGTATGTCAAGCTTAAAATAGCTCCACATGGGAGCTAAGTCATCCTGGAAGCTTTGCTTCACAGAGATGAAATCCACAACCAGTGTTTCCCTCTTAATCTCCACATCATCTCTATGAAAAGCAAAGAAATAAATATTATTTTCATGCTGTAGAAACTGATTGACAAAGCAGTAATCTACTTGCTGTTTTATTTATCATTGGTTAAGCTGAAATTTCCTTCAATTGTTTGAAACTATTGTTCTGATAGATCGGAAGCTATTCATTTTAATGCTAAAGAGGATAAAAGAGGATATATATATAGCTTCCAAATCTTTAGAGACCAGCCTTGCAAAAACTACAGATGGGAGTTCTACTTGCCATAAAGAAATAAAGATTGTTTTCTCTTCGTAAATCTACAGGGCATATTTTTTCAGAACTAGAAGTAGAAAATCCATAAAGAACAGATTGGTCAAAAGTTAATTTCTATCCCTTGGGGAATTGTTTAATTAACAGAACAATTCACCATTCAATCCACAAGTGTTTGCAAAGTATCTGCACCTAGCCCTGCAGGGTTAGATGCTGGGGAATCAGTGTCAAATAAGACACTCAGTGATAACAATCTGGGCGACCTGGTGAGAGGTGATGAAGTTTACTAAAGAAGGTAGCCAGGCACATGATGGACATGCAGTGCATCTTCTACAGGAAGAAACAGCAGTTTTCAAAATTTGTAAGCCTGAGAATCGAAACAAATGATGACGGTGGTTTTGAAAATGATGGAGGAATCTGACTTTATCAAGTGAAAGTCTTATAGACTTAAAGTCTAACATATTTAGCTTATCAAGTTAGAGACTTGACTATGCATAATGCACACCCCAAAATTGATTTTGATGCAATCACAATACCAGTAATGGGACTATTAACCAACATGTCTTATTTAAGACAGGTCAACTTATGTGGATAATTAGAAAATGGCAAAGATACTAACATATTATACACATTCATTGGGCCTAATGTGGATAAAAATGTAATTTTAACAGACTCCTAGGATGTTTTATATATAGGACGGTATAAAAACTGTCTGTGATTCCTCAGGAAATCCATCAATCCCACAAGTCCAGGAAGGTGCCACACCAACACATCAAATTATTATTATTAAGCACACAAACTAGGATTTTAATTGGATTTAATTTATACATTAAAATGGATTTTATTCCATTCTAAAATACTTTACTTGAACTAGAGAAGAACAACATGGATTGCCCAAGAATTACTGGCTTATTCTGTGGGTGATAAAGGCCTATTCAGAGCTATATAAAGCCTTGATTCAAAGAGAATCTCTGCCTCTAGGTCATGTCTGGAAATAATTGTGAGAAAGGTAAGATTTGAAAGCTGACTTCCAAGCTTCCTTCTCTTTGCTCATCACCTTCTTTGTGCCCTTGTCAACTCAAGAACTAAAACTTCAAAGACAGGCCCTTCCCTCAACATCTACCATCACACACTGTGCCAAGGCACCCAGGGATACCATCCAACCAGCACCCTGCATTCTGAACGTACCCATCCTCAGACTCAGTCACCTATTATTCGTTATTCCTATGGAATATAAATCCTGCTTCACTGGTTAGTCCTGGCAGAAGACCTCCGAAAGATGAGACTCCAAACTCTGGCACAACTCAGTTGTCGGCTAAAGTCCAAAGCAGTTCTGCCTCCATGCTGATCATGCAAAGACATGTGTTCCCCCAAATTTGTATTCTTATTGAGGCCCTAACCCACAATGGGAAAGTATTTGGAGATGAGGGCTTTGGAGCATAATTAGGTTGAATGAAGCTCTACAAGACCATCATTATGGGATTAATACCCTTATAAAAAGAGACCAGAGAACTTGTTCCCCCCAGCCCCACCTGGCACTGTGTGAGGATACAGCAAGAAGGCAGAAATCTATAAGCCAGGAAGAAAGTTCTCAACAGAAAACAGTGATGGTCATCCTGAACTTCTAGCCTCCAGAACTGTGAGAAAATAAATTTCTGTTGTTTCGGCCAAGCCAGTTCTTGTATTTTGTTATGAATACAAGAGCATGAGCTGGGTGAGAGTACTGCACGTGAGCAAAGTGGTGCCAGAACTCAAAATTGGCCATCCAAATGGATTTGTAGATGCAGGTCATGAGAAGCAAAGGACATGGAATCCAAGGGGTGCACAAGAAGAATCAGTAAAACGGATCCACGGGGATCTGGGCAGAACTCCCACAGAACACTCCTACAAGAGTTAAGAAGCAAAAGGGACTGAATGGAAAGCAATGATTCTGACTGGTGACCCAGGACACCTTGTTTACTCAATGCAGGAGGGAGACAGAGTAGCCACTACCTTTATTTTAAATGAACACAGCCAGAGGGGCACCCACTGTACCGTGGTAATAGATATCTAAAATGTAATGTAGTATAATGATTTCATAGTTAATACAAAGTTGTACCAGACTCTTCGTGGCCTGGGCATTAACCTAAATATCAAGATAATCAGAGCTCAGTCATGTTAATACTTACTGACGTCAGGCTGCTTTTATTACAGACTGGGAACACTCCTCTTGTTTAATAAGGGATGGAAATAGATGAAATGATTCTCATCTTTCTATCATGGAGAATATGAAAATGATCTCATGCTGAATTAGTCTATTTCCCTCTCCAAAATCAGCTTATTCAATTTAATCAATATCATTTTCTTCACCCTTTTCTGATCTCAAAGGTGATCTATATGAAAGTCATCAACAAGCCCCTTTACCCTCTTTCTTTCAGGTCTTTTTAGGTATTGAGAGGTACCAGTAGGCAATTTGAAGGGAGGAAGGGTATAAATAGGTTATATATTCTTTCTGCTGGGTGTTTTTGAGTTAGGGGATGTCCTATAGTGAAGGGCACTATTCCTCTAAGGCAGCTCTCTCCATACAGCTGCCCACTTAGGGCTAGGGATAGTAAGAATCCTCTTCTTACTCGCCCTGGGGCATCTCAATCTCCTGTAGATTCCTTTAAATTCTATGGACACCTCTGCAAATTATCTTGAAATATTAAGTGCATACGTGTGTGCCAACTGACTAATACTTTCTATGAGTGACACTGCCAAGCATCAAGAGAAAAGAATTTCATAGACTGGACGCATTTGTAACATAGCACTAATACATAGTATATTTATAATAATCCGACAGTAGCCAGTGCAGAAACAAAATGAGTTTTCCCATTTTCTTGAGACTGGCATTACACATGTTTAAATACCTAATAACTCAAGCTACATACTATTCCAAAATCATTTCCACTAGGAAATCATTTCTGAGGATCATTGGACAATAACGGCCATCACCAAAGAGTGATGATCTCCAAACTTTCCATGACTATTATTTTCATTCACAAAATACAGTGGTTCATCCCATGTTGTCCAGCCTCATGACACTTACATAACTTTTTATTTTTGATGTCACTCAAATTCATTGCATAGCATAAAGCACTTACTAAACTGGAATCAGAACCCAAGGTCAAAAATATTTTTGAAATATAAGGGAATTGAGCAGATTTGTATAATTTTTTAATTCCTGTTGGATTTCCAATAGCCTGCACTGTGTTTCACTATGCATTGTGAATTTCTAAGAGGCGATACACTGCTATACAGAACTCTCTCTATATATACAACCACAGAACTTACCATTATTTTCATAAAATACCTATTAAGACCTCTCTTGAAAAATAAAGATTTGGTATAACCCTGTTTGAGAAATAGCACGCTAGTGAGTAGTGGCTCTCAGTCTACTTGTCTGAGCCATCCTCCTGGGTTGTCAGCAGTTTTAGGGCAGAGACTGTTTCTGCATTTTCACCCTATACTCTGCAGTTCTTTCTGTGTAAATAAATCCCCCTGTGATTCTCTATCACAGCCTCCGTTTATTAATTCTTAGCGGTTGTCACTCCACATAATATTATTTGTATGTATCTATCCCATAGCCCTGTGCTGGGCTTATGTAAAAACCAAGTAGGAAGAGGCTTCATCTGTCTTTTACTCTGCTATACAGTGCCTTGAATTACAGCAAATATTCAAAAGAATAAGTGACTCATGAAGAATACATGGTCAATAGTTTGTCAGTTGGGTAAAATTCAACATATGTATATGTAAGCTGACACACTCAAACTTCCAGACAGCCTACTAGCCTAGGGATTGAAAATGCTCTGCTTAATGTAGGGCAGGCTGCAAGTTACACTATCAAATGATGAAGTTTTGTCTTTGGGCCTTGACTATGATTACAAATATAAATATCTTAATTATGCAATGCAACTACTCTATCACATGGTATCTTTTTAGAGAAAGGAGAGGAGTGAATAAATCTATAAACTGAATGCAATCACTGTTATGATTTCTTCTGTAACCTGGGTCATTACAGGTTGTTCAAGCACACTTCAAATGTACTGGTGACAAGATTGATTAAAAGATGCTAGATCAGGAGTTCCCATCCTGGCTCAGTGGTTAACGAATCTGACTAAGAACCACGAGGGTGCTGGTTCGATCCCTGCCCTTGCTCGGTGGGTTAAGGATTCGGCATTGCCATGAGCTGTGGTGTAGGTTGAAGACACAGCTCAGATCCCGCGTTGCTGTGGCTGTGGCGAAGGCCGGCAGCTACAGCTCCCGTTAGACCCCTAGCCTGGGAACCTCCATATGCCGCAGTGCAGCCCTAGCTAAGGCAAAAAGAAAAAAAAAAAGATACTAGATCAAAAGTTATGAGGCTTAGGAACAGAGAAGAAGTGTGTACTAATACTAGTTTTTTTATTTTGAGTAGGTCTATACTGGACAATTCTTTGTAAAGACCTTTCATAGTTATAATTATGTTGGATGATGCAGCAGATATGAGGGCTATTAGGTATATTATATACGATACAGCATGCACACCACAATATTTCATCACAAATGACAGTCATAGAGGCAAGTAAGTGCTGATTCCACTGAACAATAGAGTGGGTTTCATATGTTAGCCACCAACCATCTAACAAACCCATATCTGCCAAGAAACCTGGATTAAAAATGTAGCCCTATTAGTAAACCAATTGCTCTAACCAAGGTTTTGATTAAGTGTACTCAAAGCAGATAAGATTGGCCAGGGGACTTCCCCATTCAAAGAGAAATATAGATCAGTGCTAACCTGATGTTTATCTGCAAAGACAGGCTTGCACATTGGACTTTTATTGACACTATAAAATATATTCTACCCTAAGAGACTTCAATACATGAATAAAGTTTCTGAAAGATATTTAATTCTGTTGAATCATTATATATATTTCCTCTTTTGCTTTATCTTCTCAGCTCTTCAAAATGGAATATTTAATGTTTAATTCTATGAAAACAAGAGTAGGGACCTATACTTGTAACTGCTAAGATATTATTTCTATGTAAGTACTTTGGTGAAAATCATCAGTATTACTATTTTAAGCATTTCGCATAGGTATTGAAACCCCAAAAGATCAAATATCTACATTGACCAAGTTAGTATTTTTAATTTTACTGGTTGAACAGTAATTCTCAGAACTTCTCAATGAAGCATACAGCAGCAGACAGACCCTGAGAAGTAGGGCATCACTTTTCATGGAATGCCGGCCAAACCACAGGGGCAAAGCAGGAGCTCGGGGCAACAATTGACTGTTTAGGGGTATCTGCTCTGGGGTAGGGGCTTGACCTTCTTTTTCGGTCTCATTGAGGTTACCAGGAACAATCTTTGAGCACCTTAATGCTGTGTGTCCATTTGAAACTGACAGGGACCGCTGTGAGCCAGGATTCCCAGAAGATCTCCCCCATAATCAATGCTTTCACAGAAAACTAAGACCAAGAAAGTGGTCCTAGGGAAGGGAACACCTCATTCTGTTGGCCACAGAATGAATCGACCATTAGCAGAGAAGGAGAATATACAAAAGAGGAATGCAACGGTTTCTTTCCTGCTGATTTCCGCTTCTTTGACTTCTGCCACAGTGAAAACACAAGCCACATTTAATGTATTTTCCCCTGCCCAGACTTACCTAGTCACGACTGAGGCCCTCTGGATGTTTTTCCTCTAAATTAGCTCATCAGAGATAGGTCCACTTAGTGTTAAAATTATGCCCCCAAAGCTACATCTCTCCCACATCACTCAAGTTGACCTCCAGCATAATGATGTGCTTCTTAAACTTAAAAATCAAGATCATCAATAAATTTATACTATTATAAAGGTATGACTTATGAAAAATTAGATGTCATTATTAATTTTCAAAAACACTATCACTAAAATATAATTGTATACCCTGTAAACTAAGTTACAGATGAGTAGGTCCTTGGATAAATGTTTGTGCTATAGAGAAACCGTCTTCATATCTTAACCAATGGCTCAACAGCCCATTTGTGTTTCACCTTGGCTGGTGTAGATTTTATGAATTCTGCTGGAGTGAAAAATTCTGTATGTCAGATGCTATCATGTGTCCCCATCCATTTAAAATCCAATTTAATGAAGTTGTCGTCCTTATGTATATTAAGTATTTGAATTACCTGTGCAGGGTTATATATTCCTAAATAAATTTCGACATCTAAAAATGGATTTTTGATTACTTTAAGACATTTCAAAATAAAATAAAAATTTTGTAGCCTGTTTCCTTTTCATACCACTAAAACAAATGTGAATTATTTTACAAGGAGAGGGGGGAAATGTGGGTCAAGTAGCAATAGGCACCTCTGATACTTAGATAAGGATTCCAGATGCCCTGATTTTTGACAGACTATACTTGTCTAGGATTTGGTTATTCTTGACACCAAATGTTTTCTCTACAAGCACTTACAGGCAATGGATTTGAAAGTGCATTGTCTCAAGTGGAAATTCTCTTCCAAGAGCAGTATTTCAAAGACCTCTGTATAACTTTGCAAATGGCCATATCAACAGTTTAGCTTGTAAGGAGTATAGTAATTTATAAGCCCCTGACATCATCTCACCATTTTTCTGAAGCTAAATATGAGCCAAACTCTTATAGAAACCAATAATAATTTTCTGCTTCACTGAAAAAAAAGTTGTAGTACAATCATCTGCTGGAATCAACACATTTTAAAAAATCATAACTAATTTTTTAAAGACTCTGTTGGAAAATATTTTATTCCTGTACTAACATAATACTAAATACAGACATGACATTTATGATCTAGACCTACAATTTCACAAGCCCGTATCAGGCTACTATTATTTGTCAATATGATGTATGCATACCCTGAAAACGTACAGAATCGAAGAGCCACTCCAGAGGGACGACCCGTGCTTATGTAAATTTGGGCATAAAAGGAATAGATTCATTTGATTCCCAAAGATAGGGGGGTTCTATTTTTCTGTCAAGTGAATGAGTCCCTTACACTTAGTTAAAATATGTGGTTTCACTGGAAACTTCCAAAGAACTGCAGAGAACCAAGTTGTCGAAACTTAGTGTTAATATAGGGTTTTCCTGCTCAGCATTAAGAAAAGAGAGGGATGGGGAAACATGGCAGGAGAAGTGCTCCATATATTTGAAACTTTAGTATTTCCCTACTCTCCACGACCTTCCAAATACAGAAGCTTCTTCTTGTCTTTGCATCGTCTTTACACATTTATGCTGCAGTAAATGCACAGTATATCCTTTTGTCCTTTTTGCCGGTCAGTTATTTCTAAGGGTCCCAGGAATGTTCTTTGGCTCTAAGGACAGCCTATGAGATTAAAGAACTTACTAAACATGATCAGAAGGATCCCTGATATTAAAAAACGTTGGATATAAAGCAAAAGGGCACCCAGCTTTGTTTTTGGAATAATAATAACCAATATTTGCTTAGAGTTCCTTAGGGTCTATTGTGCTCAGATTCTCTTTGAAAGCTCACAACAATTTAAGCGGTATAACTGTTCATACATTCACTCACTCAAATAAACGAAGTCAAGTACCCCTGACTTAACAGCATCACACTACATGCAGAGTGTACTATGAGCACCAAAACATACATGACCACTGCCCTTAAGGAGCTACAGAGCAAAACAGTGTCACACATGAGGCAGTAGAGTTGTCATTTAACTTTACATCCTCCAAACTACGTGGATGTATAGACTTAACCATGTATCCCATTACAACATACCCAAAGCCTTTTTATCTAAATAATTGATCAGATGTTGAGGCTTCAAACCAAAGACCCTTATTCAAAGCCCTCCACTGGACAGGTGTGAATTTGTTCCTCATGGTAACCTTGGGGAAAGCACTTATTCCCGCAGAGACCCAATTTCCCAATTCTAAAATGACCTAGTATGATTAGGTGATATCTGAGTCCCTTCCAGCTGTAGAATTTTAGATTTCTTGATGGAAATTGTTTATACATAGCAGATGGGCTCAGCAAGATTTTTAGCTTAAGAAACCTATGAAATATGACCCATCCATTTATAGCTAAGGATATGGATAAAGCAGAGTAATTTACAGGGTAATGGGGTCAGTGAAAAAAGGAACTCATTCCGTGACACGATTTTCTTTCACAATTCAGTTCTGCCCTTAATACTGAGCATGCACTTTGATAACCATTGCCTGCTACTGTCTCAGGTGGCGAGACTCCTCCACTATTTTAAAGGTAGAGAAAGAGACAGAGAATTAAGAAAGAGAGTGGTAGAGGATGTGATGAAATAGAGGTGGGCCAAGGGACCCATTTATTGAACTGTAAAACAAACAGAGGAATGCAGGAGTTTAGAGAATGGATAATGGGAGAAGTAGGAGCTCAAGAAAGTATCACCAACATAAAAAACTTCTTCCTTAATCTTTTATATTTATGAAGGATTTCTGGGCTGAAGGGCATGTGGAAGATTAGTAAGTACTATAGAAAAGCCTAAACTTTGAATTCAAATAGACCTAGGTTTAGAACTAGGCTATTTGAACTTGAAGCTGTGTTTTAACAGAGCCTCCATTTCTTATCTAGAAAATAGGAAGGAAAATATACATTTGAAGTTTAAATATTTAACATATAAAAAGATGGTGATGTTCAGAGGCATTCACAAATTACATTCCTAGCCGCTGTCCTTAGGTTAAAAAGTACAAATTTGGTGAGTTTAAGTAATCTTCCCCAAATCTCAGGCTAGTTTGTGACAGAGTCAACCACTGGAAGGAAAAGAAGTTCTTCCCCACTCCACACTGCCCCCCTTCTTCCTATTTCCAATCATATTGAAAACCTGCCCCCATTGCAGAATACCCAGAACATTAAAGGAACTAATCAAAACCTTATACAGAAACATATTTTCCGAATAATGTGATTATTCCAGACTTTTTGCATTACTATTGCTATCTTGCATACTTGCATTTCTTTCCCTGATAGCTGTTTTGTGTTCTCCATCGAGTGAAAAACACATATGTAGGATCAAATTTAACTTACTATATATTTGTACTGCTATTTCTTGGACGTACTTTATAACATTACTAGAGGTCAATTACTTTACTCAAATTCCTTTATGAATCTGTTTATATCCAAGAATAGCCAAGCCTTCTCTCACATAATAACTCCCTTATTCAAAGAGTATAGTCCTATAACACAGTACTCAGAAACCTCAGCCAAACCCAATGACCACGTGATAGAGTAGACTCATGGATATGTTCATAAGACTAACCCTGACAAAAAGATTTTTATTTCTGCATCTGAATCTACTACTGCAACTCCTCTGTACCACAGCTTTATCCCCTCCAATAAACACAGCAGCCACCAGAAATAAATGCCATTAACTCCCAACCTTTACCCTGACAAACAACTACGTCTGTGCTTTCCTTATTACCAGATTAACATTGCATCTTGATGTAACGTGGATCCTTGCACCTATGATGTCATAACCCTTTGTTGTCTCAGGCTGATGGCTTGGTCATTTATAGCTTCTGTCTCCAGTAGGGTCAACTTCTTCTCTTCCACTGTCCCCTTCATGTTAGCCTTCACGCACAGCTTTCTGCCATCTTGGGAAATCTCTCTCCACACCCCCATGCTGAATCTCTAGAAACTGCCTTATCTCTTTCCTTTCCTTTATTTAATTCCTTAAAATATTCTAAAATAAATTGTATTGTAGTATAAGTGACTTACAGTGTTGTGCTAATTTCAGGTGTACAGCAAATTCAATCAGTCATAAATATACATATGTATCCATTATTTTTCAGATTCTTTCCTCATATAGGTTATCACAGAATACTGAATAGATTTCCCCAAGTTATAAAGTAGTTCCTTGTTACCGATCCATGTTGCATATGGCACTGTGTATAGGCCAATCCCAATCTTCCAATTCATCCCTCCCCTCAATGTTTCCCCTTTGGTAACCATAAGTTTGGTTTCAAAGTCTTTGACTCTGTTTCTGTTTTGTGAATACTCCCTCTTGTATCATTTTTATTAGATTCCACATATTAGTGATCTCATATGATGTTTGTCTTTTCTCTGTCTTTTCTCTGTCTGACTTACTTCACTTCCAGTCCATCCAGGTTGCTGCAAATGGCATTATTTCATTCTTTTTTATAGCCAAGTAGTATTCCACTGTATATATATACTACATCTTTATCTAATCCTCTGTTAATGGACATTTACAGAGCTTGCTTCCATGTCTTGGCTATTTCTATTTTATTTCTATGTTCACTTTTACTTAATATTTACTCTCAATTAATTTCTCTCTTACTTCTCCCTTCCCCAATTAATAAAGCATTTGCTATGTCTTCCTTTTACTAAATCCACTAGAGGCTTTTAAGTCCTTATGTGACCTAACTGCAGAATTTGTCACTAATTTTTACTTCCACTATCTCAAAATATTCTCCTTTCTACCACTTTTAGGTCATCATAGTCCATAATTGCTGTTGCCGTTATTTGGACTAATATCAGTAGTAATAGCAGTGGCAATTGACAACTTCCAAACCTCTCTCTCTAGCCCAAATATTTCTCTTGAGCAGGCACCTGGAATTTGGCTTCCACGTCTACCTTAAGTGAATCTGGTTTGGAAGTGTGTACATATCTCCTTTTCCACACTGCCATTCTCCTCCTCTTATGTCTCTTAGCTCAGTGAATGGTATCACAGTCCACCCCTTTGCATAAATGTAAAAGATCACTCTTTTTCCTTCACTTTCCACATCCAATTAATCAAATTCTGTTTACAATATTTCCTATTTACATTTGAAATTTACCTATTTTTCTCTATACTCAACACTACCCTTCCAAGTAAATGTACTATCATCGTGACATATTCAATAGTCTCTTAATTTGACTCTGTGCTTCTAGATGGTTGTCTTCTCCCTATGTCTTCAAAAGATCTTCCCTTTGTTCATGTCTATGTCCCAATCTCCTCTTCTTATAAGGACACCAGTCATGTTGGACCAGAGCTCATTCCCATGACGTTCCTTCACCCTAACCTTTTATTCATTATTATTATTATTATTATTATTATTATTATTATTATTTTGCTTTTTAGGGCCGCATCCACAGCATACTGAAGTTCCCAGGCTAGGGGTCGAATTGAACCTACAGCCACTGGCCTACACCACAACCACAGCAATGTGGGATCTGAGCCTTGACTATGACCTACACCACAGTTCCTGGCAACGACAGATCCTTAACTCACTGACAAGGTCAGGGATCGAACCTGGATCCTTATGGATCCTAGTTGGGTTAGTTAACCACTGAGCCATCAAGGGAACTCCCTACCTTTTTTATTTTTATTTTTTTGTTTTTTTGGGGGGCCACACCCCCAGCATATAGAGGTTTCCAACCTAGGGGTCCAATCAGAGCTGTAGCCGCTGGCCTACGCCAGAGCCACAGCAATGCAATATCCAAGTCACATCTGTGAACTACACCACAGTTCACGGCAACGCTAGATCCTTAACCTACTGAGTGAGACCAGGGATTGAACCTGCCTCCTCATGGATGCTAATCAGGCTTGTTAACCACTGAACCACAACATGAACTCCATCATTCTAACCTTTTAAAGACTCCTATCTCCAAATACCATTACATTCTGAGTTACTGGACTTCAGGACTTCAGTGTATGAATTTTAAGGGCATACAATTCAGCCCTTAACAACTCTCTTCTTTGTTTTTAGATTTGGGAAATCTCCTACATTATGAATCTTTTCTTACCACCATTGAAGTCAAATTCCCAGACTCGCTTGCATGTGACTTGCATGTGACTCACAATCTAGTTACACACAGAGTAAGGGATCTGATCAGCGTACTTTTGGAAAGACAAGGCTAATATATCTTGTTTCCAAAGGCACAGTACCAAGATTCTAGTTTTGTATCTGGTGTCCAGCCATTGTATCAGTGCTCTCTCTACTGGAAAAGGTCTGTAGCATAAGCTCGGGCATTGTTTCTGGAGAGGAAGGCCCCACAACTAGTTTTCTAAACCTCTCAGAGAAGCTATGAGTTACATTATATCTTTTTTAAATTTTAACCTAAATTAAGAATCTGTCTTTACATTTACAATTAAGGACTTCAATGGCTACTCTGGATTTCAGAGTGACTTATATAAGCCTGATTCTGGTTGAGATATTATTATAAAAGACACTAATCAGAATCTATCAATTATTAATATTTACTTCTCAATACTATCTTCTTTATTCTTGCTTTTAGTGATTCTAAAATCAACCATAAGCATTCTAATTTGGACCTTATCAAATAAATCTTGCATCTAGTCTCTCTGACTTTTTCTCACTCACTAGTAACAAATCCTGCATATTATCACCAGGCAGATTTTTTTTCAAATACTTTCTTCTTAACCAGCTCACTACCCCACTTCAAAACTTCCAAAATTATATCCATTGCCTATGAAATAATGTTCAAATGCTTTGTGTATGTCATTTAAGTCTTCCAAACTCTAACTCAAATGTATTCCATCTTTCATTATAAATCCTCTCCTTCTTCCAGAAAAATAAAATGGAACAATCAACATTCATTAAGCGCATGGCATTTTGAAAAAAGTGTTGATAAACATTGTTTCTGACCATACATTACAAATCTATAGGCTTATTACCCCCACGTGCATGAATTTGAGAAATCTGAGACTAAGAAGTTTAATTAAGTTGCATAAAGGCACACAAATAATGAATATCACACTGGGATTTGATAACAAAGGTCCCTAACCTCTGCTCTCCTCATGTGACTCTCTCTGCTGTTTCCCGTACATTTTTCAGCCTCTCAGCTTTTGCTTATGTTGTGCTGTGGCTTAGAATATTCCACCAATCTTTCCTTTATCTGCCCAAATCTTACCCATTCAGAGTCCAGTCCAATCCCTGCATTCTCAGTGAAGTTTCTTTGATGTCTCCAGCTGATTTTTCTCCTCAGAACTAGTGTGGTATTCATTATCTGTGTTCATTATTCATTATTTGATGTTTTAGCATAGTTTGTCTCATATTAACCACTTT
This sequence comes from Catagonus wagneri, assembly GCA_004024745.2. Taxonomy (NCBI): domain Eukaryota; kingdom Metazoa; phylum Chordata; class Mammalia; order Artiodactyla; family Tayassuidae; genus Catagonus; species Catagonus wagneri. The sequence goes on from PVHT020000009.1 coordinate 6,228,082, forward strand.
ATATGCATTTGCTTTCCTTCCTAATGGTGAAAATCTGACCTTATATGTGTGAAGTCACCATACTCTGCATGTCCGTAAGTATTCTACATGGTTCTATGCATAGAGGGAGTGTTACTATACAAATTGAATAGTCCTCATTCTTGGACCATGGGCAAGGATATTAAAATCGTGTTTTATGTTAATGTTGATCTTTAGATGAGATTATGTCACGAATGTTTGAGTAAGCATCTCCTTGATAGTAACTTCTTTAGAAAAGGGAAAAAATTCTCATACATTTTTATCATTTATTTTTAAATTGTTAGGCCAACCACATTCTCAAAAGTATTTTCAGAACCCAATAGAATAGATAATAAATCCTAATTTCACTGGTAAGCTAGGTGATTTTGGTTTGATTGAAAAAAGCAGCCTGTGATCAAGCAGTGGAAGGTAATGTATCACAGCACACCATTTTTAAATATTTTGGAAAGCAAGTCTTTTTGCTTTTGCATCATAACCCACTGAAAGCAATGGAGTTAAACAAAATTTTGACATGAATTTTTTTTTTTTTTTTTTTTTTTTTTTGGTGTGTGTGTGTGTTTTTGCCTTATCTAGGGCCATACCCGTGGCATATGGAGGTTCCCAGGCTAGGGATCTAACAGGAGCTGTAGTTGCCGGCCTTCGCCACCGCCACGCAGGATCCAAGCCACATCTGCAACCTACACCACAGCTCACAGCAATGCCAGATCCTTAACCCACTGAGCAAGGCCAGGGATCGAACCTGCAACCTCATGGTTCTTAGTCGGATTCGTTAACCACTGAGCCACGATGAGAACTCCTGGATTTTTTTTTTTTTTTAGGGCCACACCTGTGGCATGTGGTAGCTTCCAGGCTAGAGGTCGAATTGGAGTTGTAGCTGCTAGCCTACATCACAGCCACAGCAATGCCAGATCCAAGCCACGTCTGTGACACAGCTCACAGCAACACCGGATCCTTAACCCACTGAGCAGCGAGGCCAGCAATCAAACCTGCAACCTCATGGATACTAGTCAGATTCATTTCTGCTGAGCCACAACGGGAACTCCCAGAGGTGGATTTTTTAAAGTAGCTTTTAAGGCCAAATAGAAGTATTCACTCACTAGAACTAGTTCATACTTCATGCTAATCCACAGAATACAAACCCTATGGAACAAGGGACTCAACTTCTGTAATTAGACTGTACACATCCAAAGACATCAGAAATAAGATGTACAGAAATGTGTTGGTGCGTGACAAAATCAAATTTGCTTTTTTAAATTTAAATGATAGTATTAAGTGGTCCAATTGCTATCCTCATTTGTGTAAAAGTCCAAGCTCCTCCATTTTATCCTTTGTGTGTGAATTAGTATAAAAAGAATGAGTATGGTAACTATAATTGTGTTTTTATCCTCAGTAATCTGAGTATCCTTCCCATCATTGAAAAAAAATTCTAAATTTTAGTTTTGTAAATATCAGCAAAAAAAATTAATTTAAATCTCTGTACAAGGCTGGTTGAAACTAAATATCTTAATTGCACTAAAGTTTAACTTCTATTTTAAAGGTATATCACAGAGCTCCTTAAAAAGAGAGTCAACAATATTCACTCCCCAGTGATTGCAGTATTGTTGCCTAGAAATGGAGGCTGGGAAATTTCAACAAATTTTCTCCTTTATTTATAGTGTAGCCCATGTCCACTTAAATATTTGCCTGGTGTCCTTCTGTGTCTAATTGATGTGAGCATACCGTCTGTGAGAGTCAAGTCATACATTCTGGAGAGTCTTTGTAAATAATTTGGCTCACAACTAACCATGGTATGATAGGATATGAAGATAAAAAAGCTGAAATGACTACATTAATTATGTCCCATATACTACCATATAGATCTAGCCATTGCTAGAAGCCTAGGGGAGTACCTAAATAAGTACTCTTAGAATAATGATCATTCAAGTTATATTTTTATTGCTCATATCTTATTACAGGAAGAGACTAATATAAGTTGGTAAAGACGCAACCACATGTACAGGTGACAGTGTTAAGCAATTAGGAAATGCTCCTTAAAGGACCCTAGCATGGTCTCCATCATTGCTTTCTTTCAACAAGGACACTAAAAATTCAGGGTCCAAAGAACAGGAGCAAAAGAAGGGAAAAGATGGAAGGATATAGGTTTGATGACATGTATAGGATGTCTTAAGTCTTCTCTCACCTGGTATATCTTTGACCTTCCAGAGTTACAAGTAGTAATTTCACTTGTTAGAAAGATTGAGCCCTATAACAATTCCTTTTGCAACAAAAATCAGTTCAGAACCACTATGTGCCAGGCACTCTTCTATACATTGAGAATTCAATGCTGTGGCCAGAATCAGCAATGAGAGACTACAGCTCAGAAGAGAAGACATCCAACAAGCAAATTGTTTCACAAACTGCCAATTAATAGTATTTGTGCTAAATGGTGCAAAGGATAAGTGAAAAGTTTTACGCAGGTATGTACCAGTAACATTTAGATATTCAGAAAAATTTCCAAGAAAGCAGTATTTAAGATGAGGTCTGAAAAATTAAAATTTAGTTTGTCAAGAGTGCCCTTTGCAGCTCAGTGGTAACAAACCCAGCTAGTACCCACCAGAATGTACGTTTGATCTCCGGCCCCACTTAGTGTGTTAAGGATTCAGCGTTACTGTGAGCTGCAGTGTAGGTTGCAAAAACAGCTAGGATCTGGTGTTGCTGTGGCTGTGGCACAGGCTGCAAATGAAGCTCCGAAGCTCCAATTCAACCCTTAGCCTGGGAACTTCCATATGCTGTGGGTACAGCCCTAAAAAGAGCAAAAAATATTTAGCTTATCAAGGTATATTTATTTATATATTTGAGGTCACTTTATTGTTTTGTTTTATTTTAAACATGAGAGAGCCTTAAGATATCCAAAAGCTATTTGGAAGGACACAGTCAACAATAAGAGATGAAAGATAAGAGAAAGAGAAGGGCTAATGGATGGTGTAAGTCTTTTGTGATATTCAAAGGGAAGTGGAGTGACTGACTTTAGCTTGGAGAAGAGGCAGCTCCTCTTATAGTTTGTGCCAAATAATTTACAATTTGAACTTCACGATACTATTTTTTTTTTTCTTTTTACAGCTGCACCTGCAGCATATGGAAGTTCCCAGGCTAGGGGGAGAATCGGAGCTGTAGCTGACAGCCTATGCCACAGCCATGGCAATAGCAGATCACGAGCCATCAAACCAGCATCCTCATGGACGCTATGTCAGGTTCTTAATCCACCAAGCCACAACAGGAACTCCTTCATTCTAGTATTTTATTCATATGTTTAACTGATACGATTTTAAATGATTTTAAGACTTCTTTCATGTTTCATACAAGAGAATCATACATATATGAATCCACCTATGAACATCTCTGGATATCTACCCTGTTGCAAAAGACTGAATATACCCCTCTTGAGACTATTCTTTCACATTAAATCCATCTGCATAGTTTATAAAGTTGCTCTTTAGGTATAATATAAGCATTCCACTCAGTTGTTGCTAGCTGATATGTACAAACTGTAGTCCTGACTCTGGCAATCCAGTGTTTGCATGAGCTGAAACTTCACTAACTTCCAAATATTAGTATTATTTTTTTGTTTTAGCTCTATTGGGATATAATTATACATAAAAAATAGCACACATTTAATGTATACGTTTTGATGAGTTGGACATATGCACATACCCACGACACTATCATTAGAACCAAGTGTCTAAAATGTCTATCACCTCCAAAAATTTCCTTTTGTTCTTTTGGGTGTTTTGCTTTATTTTATTTTTTAATTTTTATTTTTTTAAGAATACTTAACATGAGCTCTATCCTCTTAATAGATTTTAAAGTGCCCAATACCATATCCAACTTTTTTAGGAGTATAGCATTTTGGGGTTCTCTTTGCTGGATTTTACATGGCTATTTTTCATTCATATTACACATATGGCTAATGGAAGCAAGATAAATGAAAACATCTCTTCTTAATACCATTACAATATACCACCTTTTTAATGCATAGCCCAAGACCTAGTTTATTCATAAAGTCAAGTTACTGCAATGTACACTGGAGTTTCTTCATGTAAATTTAACACTACACATTCTGTTCATAAAATTTTTAATTTGACTGTGACTTATCTTATATGGTAAGATGCATGCAAATCTCTCCTCTAAAATAATTCAGTGTGTTCATCCTTTTTTTAAATGGCTTTGATTTTTCGCATAATACCTAGCACAATTTGGGCCACAAAAATAAATGCTGCATAGATATATTCTGTTTCAACTTCATTATATTCCACCAGTTCTGATGGACTGGTCAAAACCCTTGATGTCTAGATATTAAATGAGATTTACAAGTGAAGTTAATAAAAATCTCTCAAAGAAACAAGGGCAACTTTTGTTGTGGAGCCAAGTTTCAGAATTTCACAACATACTGAGGTTGACCATCACTAAGATCTTTAGGTTGTCCGCATGTGATTTGAAGTCACATTTAATGCCACCGTGGATATGTCCCTTGCAAGCATAGACTGGATTTGTAGATTTGTTTTCATCTTTTATCAGAGCATTGTTTTATGTCATACTGCCGAGATGGCAGAATGGTAATGGTTTTCTCTTCTGTACAGTTAATGGAAAATTTTTACTGCTTTTAGATTCCTTATATAACTACATTTTCTTCAGGCCTAAGTCCATTTGACTGTCCCTAGTCTGAAAAATGATCTGTAATCTCTTGTGAGTCTTTGTGTGGGAGCATTTCTAGATGACTGACTCAGGATATTTTCAATGATACCAATAGCATATTGAGTCATATGAGGTTTGCCAAGGCTTTGAAATGTAGTAGAACAAGAGTTGCTCTTATTCACTGTTTCATTCTTATCTAAGTTAAGGATATGTATATAATCAATCTAAACCTACTGCACAATTTATTTCACTTGATTTTGATAAAAAAAAATGGATCTGTAGAAAACAGTCAAATAGCCTCCTACAAATTCGGGAAGTTTCTTTAGAAACTCAGTGATATTCTTATGACAAACAAAGTTACCTCTCAATAATATTTTTGTGAAGCTGATTAAACCACATCATTGTCATTGGGAAATATATACTGAAAACCCTTAACATGATTTTACTCAAAAATTTTAAATCATTCTTGTTCTCATAGTAATTATAGTCTACCTGTAGAATAAAGTTCTTGAAACCTTATTTCTCATTAGTCCTTCTGTTAAAGAAAATATTATCCAAATGAGAAAAAGGCTTAATGTAGAGACTGCACCACTAATAGCATCACCCTCTAGGATCTTTGAATAACAGAGCAATGGAATCTACATAGACCACCACAATTTGAGTCTCTGAATTGCTTTCCAAAAATGACAGTGAATGCTCCATAGTTTAAAACACGTGTTCACACAAAAATCTGCACATAGATGTTTAAAATCACTTTATTCACAATTTATAAAACTTAAAAGCAACCAAGATGTCCCACTTCTGGGCATATATCCAGGGAAAACTAAAATTCAAAAAGATGTGTGCACCCCTAAAAACTGTGGTACATCTAGACAATGTAAATATAAGGTGATGCTATAAAGAAGCAGACTATCAACCCATGAAAATATATGGAGAAAGCAAATGCATATTACTAACTGAAAAAAGCCAATCTAAATGGACACATACTATATAAATCCAGTTATGTGACATTCTGGAAAAGACAGAAAGACCAGAAACAGTCAAAGTATCAGTGGTTGCTGGGGTTAGAGGGAGACAGTAGAGCACAGATCATTTTTAGGACAGTAAAAGCACTCTGTGTGATATTAGAATTGTGGACATATGTCATTATACATATGTCTACACAATACATAGGTCTACATTATACATAAAACTAGAGAATGTACAACACCAAGAATGAACCCTAAGGTAAGCTGTGGAGTTTGGGTAACCATGGTGTGTCAACGTAGGTTCATCAGCTGTAACAAGTGTGCCATTCTAGTGGGGGACATTAATCGTAAGGGAGGCTGTGCATATATGGGGTAGGGTATATATGTGAAAATCTCTATACATTCCTCTCAATTTTGCTGATAACTTAAAACTTCTCAAAAATTTAATTTAATTTAAAAATAAAATAAAAATGATTCTGAAATGTTAAGCTTCTTCTCTCCATTGTATGTGTTGAAAACGAGCTTTTGCAGGCCTGGCACCAATCTCCACCTTGCATTCTTAAAAGTCTCAACAAGAAAGTTTTATGTTATTCTTCCATAACCCCTCAAAGTGTTATAAAGGAGTTTAACAAAAAGAAACAAAAGCAGTAATCTTCAGAGGGATAAACATTTCATTTTCAAAAAGATTTTATCAGAGTTCAGAGCACCAGTAGCAAAAATGATGCTCCTTAAAGGTGTGTTGTATTGTATCAAAACTTAAATTCATTTTTTCTTGCAAAATATGAACACATAATAAAATCAATTTCTAAACAATTTATGAAACAATTATTAGGATCAACAATAGGAATACAGAATTAATATTCTTTGATGCTCTTTAAGCTCATGTCCTGTCAATAATGAAAAATTCAGTGAAGAAAAACTCATTCTTAACAAAAGAAATACTATAGCAAATATAACTAGAACAACATGCCCTGTCCTGGTAAGCAGAAAACAAGTGTTTACTAAGAACAGTTATACTTTTGTTATTTGCAAGTAACTGTTCTATGATAATATCAGTATTTCAGAGAAAAATTTATTTACGAAAGTCTATACAGATCAAAACAATGGTATTACAAAATATTTTTTCAAACAACTACCCAATAAAGTTATTTTGCTTGAAATAGGAAAATGTAAAAGAATGTCCTAACAAATGTTGGAAAGGACGAGAAAGGGGAATACTCTTACACTGTTGGTGGGACTTGAAGTTGGTACAGCCACTATGGAAAACAGTATGGAGATTCCTCAGAAAACTGAGGATAGAGTTATCATAAGATCCAGCAACTCCACTTCTGGGCATATATCCAGGGAAAACTAAAATTCAAAAAGATGTGTGCACCCCTATGTTCAAAGAAGCACTATACACAATAGCCAAGACATGGAAACATCTTAAATGTCCATGAACAGATTAATGGATAAAGGAGGTGTGGTACATATATACAATGGAATACTACTCAGCCTTTAAAAAGAATGGAATAATGCCACTCACAGCAACATAGATGCAATTAGAGATTCTCATACTAAGTGAAGTAAGACAGAGAGAGAAAGAAAAATACTATATGATATGACTTATATGTGGAATCTAAAATATGACAGAAATGAACCTATCTATGAAACAGAAACAGACTCAAGAGAACTTCCCATTCTACTCCTCCCTTAAACCCTGCAGGGAGTGAGAAGTTGTAGTTAGAAATGTAAGCTATAATACGTGGAGGAAATAATCAATAATATCCTACTATATAACATAGAGAACTACATTCAATATCCTATGATAAACCATAATGGAAAAGAAAATCTTTTAAAAAGAGCGTATATATACTCTTTTATATATAAGAGTGTATATATACTGAATATATATATATATATATATATCTTAATATATATGTATATATCTGAATCACTCTGATGTATGTGTGTGTGTGTGTGTGTGTGTATATGAATCTCAGCAGAAATTAGCACAACCTTGTAGATCAACAGTACTTCAAATAAAAGTACAAAATATTTTTAGAATGAAAAAACGAAAACAAACAACAAATAATATCCTATGTGGTATTTGGGCTTCTTCAATTAGGAATGACCAGTATCATCTCCAAAAGCATTTTGTTTTATGACTGGCATCTGCAGCACATGGAAATTCCTAGTCCAGGGATGGAATCTGAGCTTCAGCTGTGACCCAAGACACAAGTGTGGCAACCCTGTATGCTTTTAACCCACTGCACCAGGCTGGAGATTGAACCCACACATCCGTAAAAACATGAGCCACTGCAATCAGATTCTTAACCCACGGCACCATGGCGGGAACTACTCCAAGAACATTTTTGTAGCCATATTTTCATAGAGGTATTGTTGTCTAAACTTGTATGTGTATGTTGCTGTCGATGTTGAGTCTGTGGAATGAATGGGAACACTGAAATGGCAGTCCTTGACACTCTGTTTCATTAACCTTGTCGAGTGCTGTGCCACGCCATGCTCAAATGGACTGTTTAAAAACTGCTGCTTGATGATGTTGATGATGATGATAATGATGATGATGATGACAATGACCACTGGTAGGTTAGTTGGGGACCTTCTGCTGTCCCCTAAATATGATTTCCTCCAGTTGGTCAATAATTTTCCTTGTCCTACTAATGATAAAGGGTAATTAAAGTATATACTCAAGATTTTAATACCTTTTAAAAATATTGGTCTTTGCAAAGCTGATAAAGTTAAATTGTTACTACAGTTAGAGAGCTTGTGTAGGCTACTATTTACAAAAGGAAAAGGCATTTGTATTCAGGAAAATATTTAAAAAAAACAGAAATAGTGCCTTTGTTGTATAAGAACATTGAAAAATATTAAATATATAAAGAAAAATCCATTTTTATTCCTCCTCCCCTCTCCAGATTTTTTTCCATTAAAAGAGTAATTAATAGTATAAGCTACTCTGCAAACATTTTTCTGTACACTTAAAAATGTCTGTGGATGCTTGTGAAAACCCCAGCTGATAATCACATACTTGGTTCCAACTGGAGGGGGTGAAGGTATTCTTGAACTGTCATGTCCTTCGTGTTTTAAAATGCTGTGAATTATCTCCAAGGGTAAAATAGCACACTAGCAAGACAGCCCCTCATATCTTCCTTGGAATCCTCACCTGATACAAGACAGTACATAACTCATAGAACCTGTTCTGATGCTTAGACCTAAAATTAGGGAACGAGGCTTCCTGGTTATCAAATCCCCTCTCTTGTCAGTTTACAATGTTTTTTATCAATAAAAGTCTTGCCTCCTGAGCATTAAGTCAAGGTGGCCTGACTCTCAGCAAGACAGAATGGCACCCTATGGGGAGCAATTGAGCCGTTCATAAGATGCCCAGGCTGCCACCGCTGAAGGGCCACCTGCTGTTTCACAGCCTCAAGGAAGCTCGATTCACTGCTCATTCTTGAAATAATTTAGAGCAAGGGCACCTTAGCACTTGGCACTTCAGCCAATGGAAATAATTAAAATAGTACTATTAAAGTATTGGGAAAGATCTTTTCTGCCTTTTAAAGGTGTGTTTTATTAGTGTAGAGTAGTTCTATGTGTCAATAAAACTGTCCTTTTTGTCTCTCTCTTTATTAGAGGTTCCACTTCTTTTACAAGCACAAGCCTGAAAGATGAGAATTTTGTTCTTTGCATCATGTAACCAAGGTCTTTGATATTTCATTACCCTTATTTAAAAGGAGATAATTTTTTAATTATTTGGTTGAATTTTTCCAGTTCATCATCAGATGAGTGTCAGGTGTTGAACACTGAGTAAATAACAATAAAAGATGACTTGATTGAAAACGCCAGACTCTGAGCATATACAGCTGAGATGGACTAGTTTGCACTCCATGACCCACTGGAGGGTCAGAAGAGTTCAGGGGGTTGGTCCTGAGTTCTCATACATCAGAAAAAAAAAAAAAAAAAGGAAACATACTGATGAGTACCACATCATGATGTGATACAAAATTTCTTCTCATTATCTTCAGAAGCAAAAAATGTTTGATTTTTATTTCCAACATCTTGGAAAGTAGACACAATATTTATGATTACTCAAAAAAATAAAGTAGATGCTCCACTGAAAAAAGCTAAGGATTGATCATGCATTTTTATCATAGGGAAAAAGAATCAGTAAATAATGAAGACCTATCGGTTAGTAAATATGGAAGATAAAGATTTAAAGTGATAATGAATACAAAACTGAACAAAGGGTTGAAAAACAACTCTCTAATTTTATTTTTTTATTTTATTACTATTATTATCACTTTTTTTGTCTTTTTAGGGCTACACCCCACAGCATATGGAGGTTCCCAGGCTAGGGGCTGAATCAGAGCTGCAGGTGCTGCCTACGCCACAGCCCTAGCAACATTAGATCTGAGCCGCATCTACAACCTACACCACAGCTCACGGTAACACTGGATCCTTAACCCACTGAGCGAGGCCAGGGATCGAAACTGCATCCTCATGGATACTAGTCAGATTTATTTCTGTGGAGCCAGTACAGGAACTCCCCTAATTCCCTAATTTTGAAACCTTACAAGAAGCTGATATATTCAGAATTATGACCACCAAAATCTAGGTAATGCTATTTCTGTATAAATGATTCACTCCAGTTTGAATAAACTAACATTAAAAAATGCAAAAAATAAAAAGGTGAATGTTCAAAGAAAACAAAATAATTTATAATTAAAATTACCAAAAAATATTGATTTAGATACTAACTTTATAAAGAAAAATCGATAAAATGGCTCATTATTAATAAACTTTTTAATGTTAGAATAAAATTGAGATGCTAGAAAACACTTCTCTCACACTCACCCGAAGCACTGGAAAATACAGGCTAAACCTTCAACACAGTCATTTGAGACATTCCTTCACTCATTTATTCCACATTCAAAAACTGCTTTACATGTGCCAGGCACTGTGCTAGGGACCCAGGAGCCACACGATATGAACACAACCCCTATTCTTCAGGATTGACAATGTTAAGAGAAACAGTATCCTGTTTCTGTAATCAGGTAATAAGATAAATGATAACAGAAATCTGCTAAGTGCTGTAATAGAGGCACGCATGTAATAAACTTCTTTGGTCTTTCTGGAACAATAAAAAATTACTAAACATTCAGTTTTGAAGGTTGAGTTGAAATTTGCATAATGAACAAAAGTTAAAAAGGGAGAGATATGGGGAAAGAGGCTTTCTAGAAAACAGACACACAGCAAGTGAAAAGGCATGATATCAAATTAAAAAAAAAACATTAAAAAGCACCATGATTTGGGGAACTGTACATAGATCTTAACTGTTAAATGCAGGACTCTTGTCTTGGCTGCAGTCTGAAAGAAAAGCCAGATCATGAAGGCTTGGCACATTATTCCAAAGTTCTCAGATTTTAGTGAAAAGCCAGGTCAGGGTTTCAATAAAAATAAAAACTGTGAGATCATATTTATGTTTTAGAGATTAACCCCTTGGTATTAATGGCTGAATGAAAGCCCAAAACTTAGACTGAGGTTTTAAGAAACTTTCAATCTCTGAGTGTATGATTAAAGCGTGGTTTAAGATAAATTCTCCTTCAGGACTATCTTTGAATGGAAATGAAACAATTAATTTACCCAGTATCAAAGACTGCTCCAGATGGATGAAACACTGCAGATTATTTATCCTATCCCAACTCTTATCACTGTTATTCATCTATTAGTTCTCAAATATTTACTGAGCATCTACAAGGTACTAGACAAACCTTCTGCTTTCATGAAGCCTATAACCTATCTAGAGAATTTTAAAAATCGTTAAAATGAATTTACATTTAAAAACAGTAATTTATGAAGGTAATAATGGCTATAATTCTATGAAATGCTTTACAGGAGCCCCATATAGATGGTGGACTTGGAAAAGTCCCCATATAGATGGGGACTATCTGAGAAAGTGATTATTAATTGATATCTAAGGAATGATTAGGCAATGATTAAATAAAATGTAAAGAAAGGAAATAATGTGCAAAGGCAATGATGTGGAAAAGGTCTTGGTACATTACAGTAATGAAAGAAGCTGGACGTTTTTAGGGAAGGTGAGCATGAGAGATGGTGGTAAGGGAGATGCTGGGGAGTTTGGTGGCAGTGGTCAGGGAAATATAGCAGGGTGAAGAAATGCAGTCAGGAAAAATCTGTATAAGTTCAGGTCTCAAGATTCCTAGTCAGTTTTTTACTTTTGAGCCTAGAAACGTGGTGGGGATATATATATATAGATATAGCATAATTTAGAATATTTTCATGTCATCTACATTAGGAAAAAAAATCTTACTTCTAGCATGCATTTTTGGGCATTTTTGGCCCTTTTATCCCCTTAAGAAATATATTATACAATTTCATGGTCAGTTGTGACAAAAACTGGATCTACTCTGGCTGGCCATATCATTTCCCAGAACTCCCTAGTAAGAATTTAAATAAAAAAACTTTGAAGAGTATGACTTAAATATCAGAATCTCACTAAGATTATGAACAGGAAAAAAAAGAAAACCATGTGAGTGACTAATAAGTCATTCATGAATTCAAATTATCTAAAATAATTAAAATTCCCACTTTCAGCAAATAAGTCATTAACCACAATTTTGCTATTTTTTAGTGATCTGATTCATATTGCTGCATGAAGTTTCACTTATATGTATATGATTATGTAGACCAATGTTTACATTTCTGCATTCTTATAGAGATGCAGTGAAAATAGGGTGCATAAATAAATTATCCCCTTTCTACCAGAAAATGTTTGTGTATGGATTGTAATAACACAGATGAATTGGTCAAGAAATCGCTATTCCCAATGTTCTTTTTCATTATTTGTGGGTATGGTAGAACTTATATCCCAAATATCCTTCCCATTAGAATGAATTTCCCAAGCTTCTTCTCAAGTAAGTAGAATGTTGTAGTGTTAAGTTTCCATTATGCGAAGAGAAATATGTGATTCCTTTTCAGACAGCTTGTTACTCAAGCAACTCAAAGAAGAAATTTATTTTTCACCACTCCAAGCTTGTCATTTATTTAGACCTCAGTGGGGAATAGTGTCTTTGCTTTGGTGGAACTGAGCAATTTGTAGAGGAAAGGATAAAGTCCCTGTAGTAAGTTCTTAGGCCAATCTTTTATAGATCTCTGGCACATGCAATGATTAATTACCTCCAAAGATAAATACAAGCAGTTTGTAATCCTTACATCTAAGTAAATTCAGTTTTTATATGTCATTACCTTTTTTCTAAAATGATAATGTTAACTCTATTCTTGAAGAATATAAATTTTGATGGTAAGCACTATAGACCATATGGTACTGATAGCATGTACAAATTTCTGCATATCTGTGAGTTTTAGATTTGGGGCACTTAATGGGAAAAGGATGATAAATTAGATTTAGGTGTTTTGATTGTATCTGGTATCTGTGGCCATGAATACTGCATGCTCTACTACACCTAAGAACAAAACAGAACAGATGCATTCTAATGGTGAGCTTTTGAGATACGTTTTCTATTCAAATATTTGGAGCCCAAATATTGCTTGAAATCATTCTGCTTTTCTTTGGGGTGGGGGAAGAGGTCCATGAAATAAATATAAAATATATTTCTTAGTGCTACCATAGACCTGTACAGATAGATGAATAGATAACATCTATATTCTGCAGAAAGATTACAGAGAAATAAATAATATTATAATGATGGAATAATTCTAACACATAAATTCTACCATTTGCTGGTTGTCTTAAGGCAGTTATTTATACACTCAGGGCCTCAGTTTACCTACTTTGTAGGATATGTGGATTAATGAACTATCATATTACAAATGCCAGCATTAGCGAAAATTCTTTCTCTTTTCTCCTTAGTTTCCCAGTACATGAAGGAAGAAAAAAAAATGGGGGAATGTCATAAAACATAAGAATAACATAAGACCCTAGAATCAGAAAGAAGGAAAAGAAATTCGAAAGAAGTAGGAATTTAAAAAGCAGGAGAAGCAAAAGCAGTGAACTATATGGTAAACACCTGAAAACTACCACAAGTTTCTTAGGAAGAATTTCTCTAAAATTTGTGCCACAAATTGCTTATGCCAGATATGTCAAGGGTAGTTAAACATAGATGTATCCACACTATAGTAACAATTCAAGTTATTTCAAGCAGAACTTTGAGTCTATACACATAGACCCTTCATCAACGAAACTGTTGTGTCTGGTTTCTAGTAACAGATTTATTATATTAACTAAGGAGCTTTAAGGTGACAACCGCTCTTCTGAGCCTTTAGTGCTTTTTTTATTTTTTTCAGAAATTCAAACAATATCCTAAACTCAGGAGGATAGATTAAGCTCAGTGGTGTATACCCATTTGAGAAGAAAGGAAAACATATTTCTTGAATCTGTATCACTTGAGACTCAAATCAATATCTAAGAATCTTCTAAACCTAGTCTGTGCATAAGCCATCAATCCACAAACTCCTAAAAAAGTAAGCTACTATGTGATTCTATGATGAAAAATCACTCCCAAACAATTTTAATCTCTTGCAATAGGGAAATGCATTTTATTTTTCACTACTGGGAATCAGAGCCATTTGATATTTTTCTGTAAGGGGCAAGTTAATGGGCAAAAATGATCTTTCTTAATTCAAACTCAGGTAATAACTGATGTAAGCAAGCTTGATTTCAATCTGACCACCCCATAGGCAGGATTTAAAAATCCTTGTGCCTCATATCAGTAGTCATCAGATAATAATTATCCAGGTACAATCAGTTTCCATTAACCCTTTGCTAGAACTCAATTCTTTCACTTCTTTTTGCATTTTGAATTTTTAAGAAACCTGATTTATAGAATGAGACAACAGTGTTTGGCCTTTAAAAAAAAAAGACGATCCCCTTATTAACAAGTCAGTGACAAAGTAATAACAGTTAATGCTAAAAAGACCAAAGCATAAATTCAGGTCTAAGTTAGAAGAGAGTCTCATTTCCAAGTCATTCAAGTGATCTAGAATATATACATATTATTATTACATTATTAAAATTGAATGCTTCTAGAGAATTCCCAAACTTTGAAATTATATCTGCAGCTTATTTAATGATATCCATTTGATAAACATTGGCATAATGCTTTAAATATCCCAGGTACATCTGCATTCTAAGAAGAAACTTTTAAAACAGAAAAGACTTTAAGAGTCAAGAAAAATTAATCTCCAAGGTTGAATAACAGACAGATAGTGAGAAAAGTATTTGAGGCCTATATGACTTTCCCAAGGCTTTCTGAATCTCAACTTGGAGGAAGTCATTGACGGTATTCTCGTCCTATAAAACATATTCTGAAAACAGGCTCTCTCTTAAGAGTTCTTAACATAAACAAAATGCCTAAAGCAAAATTTGAATATAGTGCCCCGTTATTAAGATCTCACTAAATCTTAATTGGATATCATATCCAAGAATGTAATCTTTCACATATCTCTGTTAAAAGTCATAAATCCCATTTTCTTTTGGAAAGTAATCTGGTATCTATGGCTTTGAGATGTACAGAGGGATTTCATCCACCCAACCCAAAATTCATTTCCAGATAAAAGAAATAAGATTGCCACCTGAAAGTTTAATTAGACATCAACATCAAATAAACTGAAACCCATAGGTGTAAAGCCAGAACAAGTTCTAGAAGTTCTCCCTGGTCAGTAAGATTTGAGTAATGAGTCAATGAGAAGGTGAATTGTTAGAAACCTAAGCACTTATGAGACAAGGTAAAAATAAATGAATTTCTAAATAGACACTGACATTACTTACCCAGATTCTTCAATGCCAAAGGACTTGACTCAATTTATCAGCATATTATGTGTATATTTTGGATACGGATGCTCTATGCTAATTTACCAAATGCCATTGCGAACTGGAGTTTGGCACTTGCCATCTGCCTCTACATGGAATAAACCATAAGCCACTGTAACTGCTGACCCACAGCATCCCCTGAGCAGAGCTCAGGGTGGACACCAGGAGTGAGGCACTCTGTGCCCTGGGAAAAAATGGAAGAGCAGGTCTTAGGATAGTTAGATATGTTTAGAAGATTTTATGCGCCCACTTCTTGCCTTTCCTCATATCTAGAAAAACACTAAAACCCTTCAAGATGGTGTCTGCTCCTCGTGACTAGTAGTAACCTTCAGGAGACCAGCAGCAAACTTTGTAACATGTATTGTATGCATGGCTGCATGCACCTCCCCCTTCAATTTCATCACTTATATCTTGATATTTCCCCTTTTCTCTTTGGGGCAGTATCTCAGAGCTATCTGAAATACCAACACCCAGGGTTAAGTGGACAAAACAATAGATATAATGGTCATCAGTCAGTACCATCACTCCCAAGGGTGGGCTGGTGAGCCCTAAGGGAACTCAGGTAAGAAAGAAGACTGGCCCACAGCTGAGGTTCATATCAAAGGAGTGATTTCAGGAAGCCCAGACCTTTACATCTTCCCACAGAAACTGGCTTTATGTAAATCTTTTTCTGTAAATCTGGTTATCTCTAAATCTTTTGTTCCTACTACCTTCCCTTTGCTACAAAAACATATATTCTTGCTTCCCCCCTCACCTCCTAGGACTGGTTTCTCGGGGCTACTTAAGGTGCTGTCTCTCAGGCTTAAGTCCTAATTTAACACCAAATAAAATTTAGCTCTCAACTTTCAGGTTGTGCCTTTTTTTTTTTAAGTCAGCATCATTAGACCTCATTGAATTACTAATTCTTTCTGTTACAGTGACTTAGTAGTCAGAGCAATTTTGTGATTATAATGTGGCTTCTTAAGACACTTATCTACAGCGAAAAATATTATGGATCACAGGATGTGAGTGTTCAGGACCTTGTCCGGTTTGCTTCTTGCTATAAATGAAATCAATAGATGCTCTCCTTTTATGCATCAGTGTGAATGAATTTCATTAACATAAGCCCAGCATGAGAAATAAGAGTCACTGTCATTACTTCCGAAAACCAGATTTCTGAACCTCTAAAACTTAGAGGCTAAGTAGTAGAGTGAATGCATCCAGGCAGAAGCAGCCTGAGGTCTCCTCTAGACAACCAATAAACCTGACTTGATCAGTGACATTCTGACCCTGGCACATCCCCTTGAATTCTGGCTTGTGTAGGTTAAGATGAGAGAATTGGTAGAAAGAGAAAGTACAATCCAAGGAGTCTGAGATTAGGAATAATGTCAACAGGATAGTTCCCTTGTGGCTCAGCACGAGGGAAACAAATCTGACTACTATCCATGAGGATGCAGGTTCAATTCCTGGCCTTGCTCAGTGGGTTAAGAATCCAGAATTGCCCTGAGCTGTGGTGTAGGTCACAGAGGTAGCTCAGATCTGGTGTTGCTCTGTCTGTGGCATAGGCCAGCTTCTACAGCTCTGATTCTACCCCTCGCCT
This sequence comes from Catagonus wagneri, assembly GCA_004024745.2. Classification (NCBI taxonomy): domain Eukaryota; kingdom Metazoa; phylum Chordata; class Mammalia; order Artiodactyla; family Tayassuidae; genus Catagonus; species Catagonus wagneri. Next base: position 6,245,168 of record PVHT020000009.1, read on the forward strand.
GGGAACCTCCATATGCTGTGAGTACAGCCCTTAAAAAAAAAAATGAAATAATGTTGATAGGGATAGAATAGGCACAGGTAGTGGTAGAAGTCTTTATAAAGGATCATAGATAGAGAGGGAAATCTAGGGGATGCTTGGAGATCACTGTAAATTAATAATTGCATGAGAAAGCCATTAGAACAGAGGTAGTTTGCTTGGCAAGTGGAGGCGAGAGATGTTGGATGGGGGATGGGATGGGGCCTGCATTCAGATTCAGACCAAGGGCAGGAGTTGAGGACCCCCTTTTGCTGATTTGAACACACACCTTACCAGACACTAAGGAAGAGCTACTGCTTAGAGGAAGAGGCAGTCTTTTTAGACCCCCACTCCCCTTGGATAATAAAACTGTAGCCTGCCAGATCCTGGGAACAGAGCTTCCTTGCCTGCCAGCCTGCACCTCACACAAGCTTCCTATCAAACAAATCCATTTCTTGCCTATCACTTGTCTCTCGCTGAATTCCTTCTGTGCAGAGGCATAAAGAACCTGAACTTCAGTAAGTCCAGACATCGGGTGAGTGCTAATTTAATACATGGGTTCAATCCCAGTCTGGGTTTTGGCTGGGTTCAAGTCCCAGCATATGGATTCAAGTCCCAATCTGGGTTCTGGATACTTTTCAGGCCATTAGTGCTATCAGTTTCAACATCAACAGTGAGGAGTAGGAGAAGAGAAGGAAGATCCTAAGGCAAGGTTTGATAAGTCTAAAAGAAAACAGCCTGAGTGACCTTATCATTACTCAGTTTATCTAACCTTGATCCATTAGTTACAAAATAAGAATAGTAATACCTAATTCACAGAGTTGGTTTCCTTGAGTTAGGGAGAAGTGAATTAAATGAAATAGTAGATGTAAATTTCAAAGAAAGGCATAGGTATATAACAGATAGTTTACTTTTTCTCCTTATCATAATTTCATTTGTGTGTATCTATATTAGAGCGGCCTGTACCGGTTTTATAAAGAATTTGAAAACAAGCAACTCTGGTTTCCTTATAGTCCTTTTCTGCCAAAATGCCTGTTTTTCTCAAAATTTTTTTCCTTCTACCATAAATGGAGGAAAGAAATTTATTCTCAGGTGTTAGACCTTCTTAATTAGCATTTCACAGAATTGAAGGCCCTTTGAAATCTTTTTGTCCAACCCATCATTCAGCTTGATAGTTAGACTTAATACATTGATGGCGTAGTTGGTTCACTGTTTTGCAAGTGGTTTTAAAATTGTCAGTTACAAGAGAGCACTGTTTGACTCTGGATAATGGATGACTACTTTGGAAACCCAAGCATATAAGAAAGGACCCAGAGATCTTCCTCTTAAAGCAAACTTCCACACAGCACTTATCCAGTTTTCCCATAGATTCCTAGGAAGACAAATATTGCTAGACGTAGCAAAAGGCTTTTATTCTTCTCCTAATCTTTGGTTTCATCAGCCTTTTCCTAAGCAAAAAGAAAAGTCTACTTTAATTCTATGCCACCTAATTTTGGGCATGTGTTTCCCAGTTTTAGCTGTGTTTATGATAGATCATTTTATTGATATAGCATCTTGTTCCTAGTACGGTGTATCAATTTCACATATAAGGGAAGTGGCATAAAAGGTCATAATTTATCAAGAAAGAGAATGAAAGAAAATGTCAAATAAGAGCAGTAACTATGTGATGACTTTACTGTATAGAGCACCAGTAACTGGAGGAAATCAGTTTTAAAGTTACAATTTAATTTAAGCCACAGTCTGGTGACTCTAGACAGAGGAAATTTGAAAAAACAGGTTGTGGCAATAGTGAATACAAATTCAAAAAAGGACCAGCTCCTAAAATTTCTACCAAGAACTATGAGTCAAGCCTTAAGGGAATTTCTATATTAAGGTGCTAGTTATGAAACCATGCCATACCTCCACATAGCAAGTGAACTCTCTCTTACATGGCTTAGCTGGGGAAAGAGATGCTTTATTTCATAACAATAATTAGCATTAGTGGAATGCCTACTGTGTGCCTGGCCCTTATCTAAGCTCTCTATTACATCAATTCATGTGCTACACAATAGTCCAATGAAGCAGATACTATTATTTCTCCTTCTTACCATTGTAGATACGAACGTACAAAATATTTAGTGTCGTACCTAAGCATAGTCAATTTGGAAAGAGCTAAGTTGAAACTTAAACCCAGGAAATTTGATTTCAGAGCCAAATGCTTAATCAAGTTACTATATTGCTTTTCTCTTAAATACAAACATTCTTGTTATCTTGCCAGATATGTGTTTTGGGGGTGGTAGGGGTGATGCTTTCTGTAAAACCACATGGTGAAAACAACACTGGCTCTAAGAAAAAATGGAGGTGGAGCAGATCACTGAAAGACTACTATATCCAAAGAACTAACCAAAACAATATCAATCCTAATAAAAACAAAAATGCATCTAAAATATGCTTGGCATTGGCCTCCAGTATCACAGTCAATTCTTTCCAACACGAATTATGGCACCTACACATTTTCCTTTGAGATGTACTTTTTGGAGGCCATTTGCTTACATGCACATAGACACATCCATCAACATCAAAAATCTTCTTCAGACCGTAGCCTCTTTTTGTTAATCCTTTGTTTTAATAAGGGAGGAGATGTCAGCACCACCCTCTTCGCATGCACTTGCATTTTGCTACAGCTTAACATGTGGAGTGCAAGTTGGCTTTCACTAAAAGAAGACACTCTGGTAGAGTTTCAGATATTTTTATAAGGGCTTTACATGTTGCTAAGGCATTTAATTATGACAGGGCACCTCAACCACTTAAAAAAATAACCCTTAGAAAAATCATGTGTAAATTAACAGCTTTCACTCTATACCAATATCATTTCCCTACTTACTAATCATCTAAGAAATAATCAGTGTTAAAGAAACACAGGTCAGAGAATACACACAATTGTGACTAGCTGTGACTGATTATTCTATACGTGAAAACTGGTAAAAGTATAGTCCTATTTAAACTATCCCAGTTATAATGTTCTGCATATTTTACAATAAATATGTTTGAATATCTGCCATGTATGACACACTGTACAGGGGGCTGGGGGTATAATGGGCATATGAAGGGCCTGAAATCTCTCATCACAAGACCAGAATATCTTTTGGGTTTTTCAGAAAATATATAAAAACCCTGCTGTGACTCTAAGCTATCATGACTTTACCCAGGGAAGTATGAATTTTGGGTTGTTGTACTAATAGATGGATTAAATTTTCATATTCTGGATTTTGTACCCAGTCAATGACAAACCTCCCACAGCACACATCTATGTGTATCTAAAAACACAGGAAACAGATGAGTGCAATCCAAATATGCATTCCTCAACCCACTGATTGTGTTTTTTTAAATATTATGGTGAAACACCTCATTCATCTGACATAATATGCAAACATAATCTTCTGAGTGACTTGACTGTCCTAGAAACTAAAACACATTCCAATTTTGGAAATTCTATTTTGAAAGGAAAGAGTCCTTCTAATATGATAATATACTGCTTTGATTTCTTAAATAAAAATGCAATCCCCAAAATGTTACCACGCCTAGATAAAATCAAGGAATCTAACAATGCCATTTCCTTTTTTAAATTTCTTTCTTTCTTTTTTTTTTTTTTTGTCTTTTTAGGGCCGCACCCATGGCATATGGAGGTTCCTAGGCTAGGGGTCGAATCGGAGCTGGAGCTGCCGGCCTACACCACAGTCATAGCAGTGTGGGATTCAAGCTGGGAACTTCTAACAATGTGGTTTCCAGTCTTCTCCCTATCCTAACCTCTTGAGGCTGATTTCAGACACTGGGCATGCTCATGAGACTAGTGTATAACACAAATCTCACTTTCAATGGCGATCTCCCCTCCTGGGCCTGTTCAGATCCTTCAACACATTGAAAACAAGATACCATTAGACATGCTCAGGAGATTTATTGTGTTAAATCACATACAAAGGGCAAAGGGTGAGGGAACAGAAATAGGTGTGAAGAGATTTCAGGTCACCATGCAGTTCCGATAATTGTGAAAGGAGATACAGAAGTAAGGATTGAGTAGGAAGAGCCTCATATCACTGCACAGTACCTAGACAATCTCAGTCAGGCTGAAGGAGAATCCCTGTCTGTCAGAAGAGCCCAAAACTGGACAAAATCGGAGAGGAATAGCCCCACTCTAGTACCTCTGCCAGGCTCAGCCATTGGCTGGTAGCAAGCTAGGGGAACAATGGCCTCAGAATGTAGGCTATTAGTCAGCTATACCTCACAGCAGGCCCTTGAGAACAGTGCACTTCTATCACCCCCACAGCAACTACATTTTTGCAAGAATTGCCTATTCCTTCCTCCATCTTAATGAGAAACAAACAGCAAAAGAGGTGGGGAACCCGTAACTTAGAAAAGTATGTCTAATTCCACTTTGGGGGAAGTAGCAGGAGCTGGCATTTGGCTGAGGTTTCTGAAAATCTATCCAAATTGACAGAGACAATGTGGCCAGCTTCTCAGTGGTTCCAAAAGCAGGGGAAAGAATCCTGGGAGGCAATCAGGTGACACCACTGCTACTTTCTACCTGCTCTTCTTGGAAGATGTCATTGCTCTCAAAATGTCAGTCACCACGTATATACACATTCGTCAATCAGAATAAAGTCATTTATTGTCATCAATTACATCCTTATATTCTTGCCATGAAAAAAAAATGTGAAGAGTGCTACTGAAATCAACTTTAAATAACACTGATATTTAAAAGATGCACAGCAGTCATCTCACCTTACATTCCTTACTTAATGCTCATGATGGCTCCCAATACTATCCTTCCACTTCCACATTGCCCCTTGTGACATCATCATATATGTTATCAGATTTAATGTATAAAACAGAATTTGTCATCTCCTATCTGTCCGTAGTCACGTTGACTGCCATCATATAATTTCAAATAATTATATTATAAATAACCTGGTCTCTTAAGCTAGAAAATTTTAAATGGATTTCTCTTCTACTATCAGCCTTCATAACTGTTTAGTCACCAGAGTCCTTTGAGCAATCTATCAGGTAGCATCTGGGAAAATGCCTAACAAAATGCCTAGCACATAGACAAACACTCAGTACATCCCTGTTGATTCTAAACTAAAGAGATATAAATTTATATCAGGTAAGTGAATTAATGATTATTTTGTAATAGAACATTTTTCTAATTTAATCAATTAGAGAACTTGCAAGCTACAGAGTTAGTGCCAGATCAGTGAAGAACTTTCCCCGACTTTTTAGATCAGACCTTAAGCCAAGATAACTGTAATTTGTGAACTTCGTGCCATGAAAACACATTGGCTTTATGGTACAAAGTCTGTAAAACTCCCTTTAACCACAATTGTTATACAAATCCCCCTAAATCTGGCAATATTTAGAACTTCTGAATGTATTACATCTTCAAAAGAATTGTCAGAGAAGCAAAGTGGAGAGTCATAGCAGTGCTCTGGGTAATCAAATTATTAGAATATGTTAGAATCTAAGGTCCAAGTACCCTTTGCAAACCGAGTAATGTAATTCAGACTTCTATCCATAACTTGTGGAGCCTATGTCAAAGTTTCTTTGTATTTTCAGGAAACACATATTTTCATGGATAATTCAATTCTAAAAGCCTGTTCCTGATGAACTTTGCATCATACTAAATGTGGAACTTAGTCCTTTCCTTAATTTTAAACACACACGTGCACGCACACGTGCACACACACACACACCCAAAATATCAACAAATACTCTGTGGCAGGTGACTTCTAATTTGGCCCACAAGGACCTCTTATACAGTTCCCTCCCCGTAAGTGTTAGCTAAACCTAGTGAGTTGCTTTTGACTGACAAAATACTGAAAAAGTAATGGGATTGATTTCTACGTGTAGGTAACAAAAGATGGTGTTTTTCATTGTTTTAGCAGACTTACTCTATAGCTTTCTGGACTGCAGACTTCAGTGAAGCAAGCTGCCGTATTAGAAAGAACCACATGGCAAGGAACTGAGGGTGGCCTTCTTCTAACAGTTACTAAGGAACGGATGTCCTAAGTCTAACAGCTTGAAAGCACATCCTTCCTCTGTCAGCTTTCAGATGAGACCTTAGTCCTGGCTAATACTTTGAGAGAAGGTTGTGCCATAGACAAGAAAGTAGAAGTGAAACTGGGAAGAAAGAGACAAATTCAAAGATTCTGGTAGAATTAATCAGTTTGGAGAGGAAGGCAAAAGAATGAAACATAACTCTCAGATTTCTAAACAATCCTGAAGGTAGCTGTGATTATACATAGCACATTCTTTTCCTCCGATGGACAGGGGCATGGAGTTCTTTGAAAGAAAAGAAGTAAAGTTGCCAGTGGCACTGCCATATTGCTATTTGGCATTTTCTCAAACCCCTTCATTAAAATACTGGGTTTCCAGAGTTCTAGTTATGTATCAGCAGAAACAAATCTGACTAGGATCCATGACGATGCAGTTTTGAAACCTAGCTTTGCATTGCAGTGAGCTGTGGTGTAGGTTGCAGGCACGGCTCAAATGCTATGCTGCTGTGGTTGTGGTGTAGGCCAGCAGTTACAGCTCTGATTGGATCCCTAGCCTGGGAGCTTCCATATGCTACAGGTGTGGTCCTAAAATAAATAAATAAATAAATAAATAAATAAATAAATAAATAAAATACTGGATTTCAAATTGCATCAAAAACTATGGTGACACATCATTGCTGTCCTCTGTTCTTATTTTACATAAATGGAAAAAATTTTGACTTTAATTATTTACATTATAGCTTGTTGCTCCCTCATGTGCAGTAAAGCAATATGACATAATTTGTCAAGAAAAGAGAATCAAAAAGGTCAGGTACCACAGATGTTCCAAAGATAGCCTTTTTTTTTTTTTTTTGCCCAGCATATCACATAGCTGGTATTTGGCACTTTTTATGTGCTAAATAACTGACTAACATCACTGCTGAATCTCAAAAACTTTTTTCAGGGCAGGTAAATTTGACATTCCCCACTTAGAGAAGAAGAGAGATAAAGGGTTTAAATGACATACAGCCAAACAGTAGGAAGAATCAACCTCAAAGCTAGGGAAAGCCCTCAGAACATCTTAATCTTAATCTTAATTATACATTCAGTATTTTCAGAGGAAAGTAAATATCATTAATGGATGCCTACGAAGTGCAGAATTTTGAGAGAAGAGGATAGAAGGATGCTGAGGGAGATCTAGCTTTATTTAGTAGTAACTATTCACCTGGACTTGTGCTGTGTGGCCTCATTTCTTATTAGCCAACTGTAAGATCTTTCAGGTAAAAGGAGAATAGAAATGTACCAGCTTGACAGAAAACCATGATGCTCTGCTTATTAATCAAGAGGAGAGAGAAAAATCATTTTACTGACAAAGCAGTATTAGCTCCATGGATGCTTTGAAAGTAGAGCTATAAAGAAACTTCATTGCTGCAATGAGAAAACTGGAGTATAAAGGAACACGTAAAAGAGTGTGTAGAAAAATCTGACATCAGAGTTCATCCATGCTTAAATACAGAGAAAAGCCTGCTTTTTCCTTCCTGCACTTTTAGTGCACTATTACCCTAACTTCAGTGTATATTCCAGTTACCTGGAGTGCTTATTTAATATGCTTATCCCACTGTGTTATGCCTAGAGATTCTGTTCTGATAGGTCAGGTGTGGGTCAGACTTAAGAATCTGGGTTTGAAGAAACTCCCAGGGTGGGGGGGGTGTAATTTAGGCAAATACACTAGGTTGCCGTCCACCATAAGGCTGGGTACACAGCCCAGAGACGGCAGCTGCCTGCTGAGTTGATACCAGCCCTCCTTCCTTCCTTCAGCAGTGTCATCCTTGAGTGCATCTGGCTGGATGGGTTCCAAGTCTCACGTATTAATACTTTAATAAGCCATCCGTGTTACCTCCCTTGCAAGATATTTCCTGAGCTCCCCCAAGCTAAATGAGCTCCTTTGTGCTTCCAAATCTCCTTTTTAAAGAATTTTATTATAGCATTTATCAAATTATATTATAATTATCTTCTTAAGTGATTCAAAATGGGGGCAACTTGAATATGGCTTGTTTATTTTTCTATTTCTGAGGCTGGACACACTTCTTGGCACAAAGAAGGCACTGAATGAATTTTTTTTGCATGAAAGAATGTAAGTGTAAAGTGAATGAAAGAATGAAATTATAGCATACCAGGTAACGGTTAGTGCTTCAAGTTACATGGGCACTGAGCCAATTAACAGCTAGCTGAAAGGGTGTCTTAGGCTGCTAGGGTTACCTAGCATAGCAAAATACCATAGACTGGCTGCTTAAACTACAGACATTTATTTCTCATTGTTCCGGAGGCTGAGACATCCAAGACCAAGGTGTCTGAAAGGTAAGTTTCATTCTGAGGTCTCTGCTCTTGGCTTCTAGGCTGCTGCCATCTCACCGTGTGCTCCCGTGACCTCTTCTTTGTGTACTCAGAGAAAGTGAGAGAGCAGGTTTTCTAGTCCTTTCTTTATAAGGGAAATAATCTCACCTTGAGGGTCCCACCCTTATGACTTCATTTAAGTATAATTACCCCTTTATCACCTCATCTCCAAATACCATTACCTTGAGAGGCAGAGCTTTAACATATGAAGTTGAGGAGGACACAAACATGCAGTCTATAACAGAGGGTAATAAACTCATTGCCTGAAACTTGCCTTCTAGCTCGATCGAGCTTCTTCCCCTTAGTATGAAACTGCTTGGACTCCCAAATTCTGCATCATAAAACAAGGAGTTACTTTCCCCATTACTGTTTCCTCAATTATTGTTGAGAAAGTACACTGAAAATGGTTAATATAAAGTAATTTTAATTTGGAGGCTGCTGCAGTCTGTAAAGAATATCTAAATTGCTAGCAGCATCACACAGTAACTCAGCAGGACTGGTGATCAGTAAAGCTTGTATTTTCTGTTTAGATGCTTAGAAATTCTTGCCACAGTGTAATTTTTATTAATTTCTTTGATTAATTTGATAAACATAATTTCATCTGTACAAATAATTGTCATTAGCTTTGTAGGCAAACTCTTTAATGAGAATGCTGAGAGAAATTTTGTGCATTGCATTAGCTTTTGTTTGTATTTTTTGGCAGTAACAACGCATGGCTCATTCCTTATGTATACTGGACCAAAACCCCATTCATCACTCCCATGTACACCAACAGCCAATCATACTCTATTTGCTCTCTGGAAAGAAATTTATACTGTAGTGTCATCCTCAGCCCTAGGCAGGATCGCGCATGACAAAGAGGACATATATTCCTGTAGGGTGGTAAGAAGAAAGAAGAGAGAAAAGAACTGGCTACTTGTCACCTACATTCTCCTGTTAGCCAGATAAGAAGCCTGTCACCTTGGAACACATAGGAGAAAAAGAAAGAGAGATCAAATCATTAACTTGCAATGAGGTCAGCTGTGGTCCATCATATTAGATGTTTTGGTGGAGTGGAAAGGGGAAAGGAAGAAAATGAGGTGGACTTGAGGTGCTTACAGAAAGAACACCATAGGAAAATCTCAGTTATTCATAACTGATAAAGTACGGCTGACCTCTTCCTTAAAATGTCAGGGACTTTTTCTCTTGCTTTCTCATGATTTCTGTCATGTATTGCTTGCTTTCTTGAAAGCTTGTGTTCTTTTCCTTTGACCACACTCTGTTATCAGTTGTGTATAAAGAAAGAGAAATGATGCTTTGGGAGAATTTACACAAAAGTATTCCAATTTTATCATCTCAACACAGAGTATATCCTGTCAACCCAGCTCTGAAAAAGTTCATGCTATAACATTTTGAACTAAAGGACATAGAGAAAGCCAGTACAATGAGTACTCCTGTGTCTAAAGACTAAAGACAATTATGACCACTGACCCATGGGCCCAGCCACCTAAAAGAGCCACAGGCACAGATGTAAACAAATGCTTCCTGAAGACTTCTTGCTTGTTGCTTAATGTGCTCTTTTTTATTTTTAATCCACTGTTATTCCATCATCTATATTTTTGCCTGCTCTCAAACAAACTGCCAAACAAAATGGCAGTGACAGGAATGAGGAAGAAATGGAACAAAAGCTTTTTCAAAGCAAGATCCCAGTTAAAATGTTAAGGCAAAAGGCATAATTATAGGTTCAGGATGTTTAACTATTTCTGTAACTTTCACATCTACATGAAGCACTGGAAAAGCAAGGCTCCCTAATTTAGAAAGTATATTCCAAATTTAACCTGTCCTTGCTTGTTATTATGCACCTAAGTTTTTTGAGACTAATTAAAAACTAGAAAGCAGACAGCATTATTATCATTATTACAGCTACTGCTTTTGAAAAGTAATTTCAGAGGTTGTGAGATTATTTCCAAGTTCATCTCCTTCCTTTTCTTCTCCTTCTAGAATGCACTTTCATTCCTGCATCTCTTTCTGAGCACTTATTTTCCAGAATGTCTGAGAACAGCAGTTAGCCACTGTAGTACTCTAAAAGTCTCTCTCTGAGTCACTTCCCCTTGTCCTCATCTTGACCTCTTTTAGGCTCTGAGGCTCCTGATCTTAGAGAAAAATACTCTTCTCTTCAGCTGTTACCTTGCTGAGTTTTGTGTCTTTGAAATATTGAAATGTAGAAAGGAAAAAATTACCCTACTGTCTCAATAATTTTCTGTCTACTGACCCCCTTCCACTCTGCTCTCTGGTGATAGATTCCCATTTTTCCTTCTTGTATTTGGAGTTGAACCCACTTTCTCTCCCTTACTGCAAAAATTCTCCTTTACCTACCACAGTAGGCTCACTTAATAAAATCTGCAGTTTCAACATACGTCTGAATAATTGTTCAACACATAGTGAAGAATATACAAAGAATCTCAAGAGTTAAATACGTGCATTGTTCATCTGAAGGACTGGAAGGACCTCAGTACAGGGAGCAGAGATTGTCAAAGAGTAAGGGTTGAGTCCTAAAGGAAAGTGAGGGCCAGATGATAAAGCATGCTTTATGTCATGCTAAAGACCAAGACAACAGGTGGTATGGCCAGAGAATATAGGAACTGCTACCACAGTAAGGTGACAGGGGAAAAATAACTAAAGAAGAAATTGTGGCAGTGAAAGGGAGTGAAAGAATTTGAGAGATATTAAGGACATAGAAAAGATAAATTGTGGAAATAATTTGATTGCTGGTTGGAGGTGTTAGGAAGCAAGAAGGAAAAATAGAGAAAGAAGCTCTGGGTTTAGGTCTACATAACAAGACAGATGATAATGGTTCCATTTTCTGATATCATCCAGAAGAGAGGCCGTTTAGGGGAGGGGTAAGGGAAGATTAGGAATTTCAGTCTGGATCATGCTGGGTTTTGAGGCATCTATAGAGTGACATCATGTGGACACGGTCGACAGAAAACATGAATATTGAGCTCAACAGTGCACATAAAACTGAATAAAAGAAGTCTCCCAATCTGAGTTTTAGGGTAGAAAGAGAATATAGAGCAGAATACTTCAAACACTATCTGAAAATTATACTGTTCAATGATTCAAAATTATACTTTCCAGATATTTGTAAACCATGATCTGTATGTAATGACTGCAATTTTTGTTGCTCATACCCATTCATTTAAAATTTAGATGCTAGACTTGAAACATGGAACAAGACGTAATCCTGTTAAGTCTGTGTTCTCAAACTCAAGATACACAGAAATGTCGTAGGAATTGCCTCTTGTCATAGAAACTGGGAAGGTCTTCTCTCACTCTTACATGAAATGTATTAGAGTATAAAACACCCCTTGACCCAGATTCGGTGGTTCCACAGACAGAAAGTTTGTGTCCTCTCGAAGTTAATATGCTGAGGCGTCCCCGTCGTGGCTCAGCAGGTTAAAAACCCAACTAGTTTCCATGAGGATACAGGTTCAGTCCCTGGCCTTGCTCACTGGGTTAAGGATCCTGCATTGCCATGAGCTGTAGTGTAGGTTGCAGATGCAGCTCGATCCCATGTTGCTGTGGCTATGGTATAGGCCAGCAGCTGCAGCTCCAATTCAAACCCTAGCCTGGGAACTTCCACATGCCATAGGTGCAGCCCTAAAAAAACAAAACAAAAAAAAAGAAAAAGAAATTAAATACACTGAAATTTAACCCTCAGTGTTATGGTATTTGAGGTGAGATGTGCAGGAGATGATAAGGTCATGAGGGTAGTGCTTGCAAAAACAGGATTAGAACCCTTATAAAAGAGACCCTAGAGGACACCCCTACACACACTTTTTTGCCTTGTGAGGACAGAGCAAGATGGCTATCTATGAACCAGGAAGTGGGCACACATCAGACACCAAGCTGCTGGCATCCTGATTTTGGATTTTCAAGCATCCAGAACTGTGAATAATATTCTGTTGTTTATAAATTACTTTATCTATGATACTGCAGCTGAAATAACAAAGATGGTCAGGTTCAAATTACAGGTTCACTACTTGTCATCTACATAAGGCTAGAAAGTTTCTTAAATTTTCTGTGTCACCTATTTTTTTTTCCCCTCACAGGGTTTATATTGTTTTTTGGGTTTTCTCATATGGTCGTTATGAAGATTAGAACAGACAACTTGTAATAGTTCCTGGCACAGAGTAAATCCAACAAAAGCATAAGTCATTATTGCTGCTACCCATGTGCATTCAGGGCACACAAGCCAGAAATTAGAGCCTTGACGTTGTTTTTCATCTGTTTTTGAATTAGATGGGTACATGGAGAAAGACTATGGTTACTTTAGCAAATCAAAGATAAGCAGTCATCAGACAATACTGTTGATACCTCTGTGTTTATATCCGTCAATATCTCACATGACTAACTTCAAGTTCCCATTGTATAAAATTGTGGATTCAATGGTAGTAATAATCATGGCTCATAAAAATAATACTGAAAAAAGTCTTTTAAATATATGTAAGAATGAATGGCAGGCTCATAGAACCAGGTATGAAGCATAGAATAGGCATAGCATCTTCAGTTTACCCAGGATAGGAGACTAAGTTCAGAGTTGTGGAAATGGGGACTAGAAATTCCAGAGACAAGTTCACTAAAAGAAATAAGCTTCAGGCAAAATAAAAGATGAGTAGAGAGCAATATTGTAATGTCTATACTCTGGAGAAAAGTATTTATGGTCCAGGAAGCCAACTTAACCCCAATGAATGTCCCACCTGTGACTTAGGGAGCTGAGGTGAAGGGTGAGGGTAAGAAGGAATATACCTCTTGAGCAGAAGCACATGGAGGAGAAACTTGCCCCATATCTTTTGCTGACTCTGTATAACTGCTTGCCAGCAGATGCCAGACTGGTAGACCATGAATCATAATTGAAACTGAAAAAAATTTTGAGTAATTTGAGGTTATTTCACCAATGCGGCACCACGAAACATGAGGCATTAAAAAGACTCCTGATAAAGGAATGAAACAGAAGAATAAATGCTGCATAGTCACTTGATTCAAGCTGGAGTCAGGTTCTACAGTTACACATTAAACAGGAAGCCTCTCATCACACCACAGTTACACTCCATGAAAATCAACATGACTGTACAACATGAATTTCTAATTGCAATGGCCATTTGAAAAATGTGGACATGCCTGCTCCGTAAAGAGAACTGCTTTAAACCATGCTGATCCAAAGACAGATGAGCTACATCACATTAAGCCCTCTAGATTTACTGACTTCTTTCAGCCCACACAGGATTTGAGTCCTTTCCACTGGTTTGGATGGCACTCATCTTCTCTACTCAATTTCTTCGGTTTCTTCTGTAAATAGTGGTGTAGTGTGATTGATCCTATTCTGAAAGGACCCCTTCAGTGACAGCACAGGTCCAGAATGTGAGTACAGAATTGGCTCTGGAAAATGAGCCCGCTATGGTCTGTCATGAGCTAATGCTACTTATATCATTCAAAATGACTGGCTCACAGTCATGGATGTGTTGGCTCCAATTAACCTGTTCCATAAATACATTTTAGTGAAGTCAGACCAAAGAGATTAATGGATTTCTATTTGGAAATATTATTTGAAATTGACTGGCCCCAGGGTAGATTAGAAATACTGCAACTGACCACAAGCACAGAGTCATGAACTAATTATTAAACTGGCAATGTAAGAAATGAGAAACTATTCCTACGTTCCATTCCACTATCTATTGAAAGCCATTGCAGAGGCATAATAGGCTGTGTGTGTATTGAAAAAAGGGAGGTGGCAACAATATCTTCATATACATATTTTATAAAAGATTTATGTACATTATAATCCCATAGTGATCCCAAGGCAGAAGTGACTTGGAAACCATATTTAGATTCTTCTTAGATATCACGTTTTGAAAATGCAATGAAAAGATACATTGAATATTTGTTTCATGAAACACAGTGAATATTCAGGAAGTATGAAAACTGAAATTCAGTTTGCTGCTTTTCTATCCATATAACCACAGAATGGTTAGATAGGATTGAAAGGTCTTGTACCTACAAAAATTAATATTTATGGGACCTAACAACTATCATGACACATATGACTTTTTTAATGAACCAGAGTAAATTAAATTGAACAAAATATTTCCACAGATTTAGTCAGAGTCCAAAATCAAGTAAAATCATGCTTTAGAGCCCAGTGTTAACATAGAAAAATGGCTGGTTCTAATCCTTTCATGTTTATGAATTAAAAAGAAAAACAGTATTTATTTGGCATCTCTGTTTACCTGATCACAATGAGCCTTATCCCTACCAGATTTCCATGAGATCTCTGTGTGCTACCCTCAAAGAGAATTCCCTCTGTTATTTTCACTTGGCAGCAAAAGTCATAAATGAGAGAATTAGTCTTATTTGATTTTTATTTGACTACATAAACTCAATTTTTCCCTTTCTAGTCTTGAAATAATTGCATTATTGAACTCTATCTGACTGAGAATTGCTGGGAAGGTCATGGATGTCTGGGTTTGTCAGCCAACGCATACTACTTCCAAGTAACTCACTTTGCTGTTTACTAATTCAGAACTGAAATAAAACTATAAAGTCCTGAACCCATTTAATAACTATGGAGGTTATTAAAATGTAAAAGCACTTTGCTATGCCCTTAATGCATTGGAAACGTCAACTGAGAAGACTAAAGAATTAAAATTAAGAAATGTCCAAAATATTAAATCAGTTTGCATTGTGCATTGCCCTAAATTTATGCCATTTCTGCAGCTATTAATACAAGGAACTGAAAACACTTTGATAAAATCAAATCACTTCTCCTTTATAAAGCAATAACAAAAAATACATATAACAACAAAAAGTCAAAGAATAAAAGTGCTAATACATGCTACAGATAATTGTTGTAACAACTGTTTATAACACTGACTATTTCTAGTTTTCAAATTTATCCAAAGCTGCCATTCTTAACATCTCCTTTTCTGACATACACGTTATATTCACAGAATGGGGCACTTTCAAATAAAATCATTTCCCGTCTGCACTGTACTGTGATGCTACTCATTATTGTTGTCTCCAAGTCATCATCAAACAAAAAAATTATGTCTTCCCTTTAGAAATACAGAGGTAATTGAGTTAAAATGAGGTCATTACAGTGGGCCAAAATCCAACAATACTTGTGGCCTTATAAAAAGGGGAAATGTGGGCATGAAGACAAACATGCACAATTAGAAGACTATGGGAAAGGACATAGAGCACCATGTGAAGACCGAGAATTGTAATGACTCATTGGCAAACCAGGGAACGCCAAAAATTGACAGCAAACCACCAGAAGCTAGAAAGAGTCAAGGAAGGATTCCCCTATAGGTTCCAGAAGGAACAGAAATATCCTAACACCTTGATTTCAGACTGCTAATCTCCAACACCACCAGATAACGTATATCTATTATTCTAAGCTCCAAGGGTAGGATACTTTGTTTGTTTGTTTGTTTGCATATGGAAGTCCCCAGGTTAGGGGTAAATCAGAGGTACAGCTGCCAGTCTACGCCACAGCCACAGCAACACTGGATCCCTGACACACTGAGTGAGGCCAGGGATCAAACATGCATCCTCATGATACTGGTGGGGTTTGTTTCCACTGCGCCACAAAGGGAACTCCCGACACTTTGTTAATTCATACACTTTTCATTATAAAGCTTGTGTCCTTTATGTCATCAATTTCCTATAAAGAATTTTCTTTCTTTCAGAGATTATACCATTTCCCTATGGTGAGGTCGTAACAAGGGAAAAAAAGAGGCAAAAATGTGACAATACCTAAAAACATATAAAACTGACTAATTAATTTTATATTTAAGTACAATAATAGAATGCTTAACATATGTCTTGAAAAAATTTGGAAGTTATTATACTTAAAAGATCAAGCAGTTCAAATAATAGAATATTATTATCAAGGTACTGTAAATTTTAAATCATGAAGTTTTTGCAAGTTCGAGTTGCCAAGAAAGAATAAAACCTACATCAAGTAGAAAGATTATTTTTTTCTCTTTTAGAATCATATCATAAATGTATTAAATAATAGGAAATTCTAATAAATAAACATGTATGAGAAATGTCCTGCCAAGGCCTAACAAAACTCCTACATGAACATTTTCACCTTTAACAGACCTCTACCAGTAATTTCATAGAGGAGAGGAACTGACTATTCTTTTCTATCAAAATAAATTTTACATGTTAGCATAACTCTCCTCCAACTTCCTTAAAACTTTCATGTTTGTAATAATTATTAGCCTCCTCAAGGAGACTGCTTGCATGCCAAATGCTAAAAACAAAGCTGGTGTGGGAACTATCATACCAGGATTTAATTCAGGCTATCACAAGTCAAGGTCATGCTTGATCCAAGCTCCCAGAGGTGCTAACAGGCAACTTTCAATGGATTCAAATTATGGGCCAGATCATTAAACGAGCTGACTGACTCACTCATTCTTGCTATTAATAAAGAACTCATCTTGGAGATTTTCCGCACGGCTGTATGGATAACCTGAATTTATGTGGACCTCAGCAGTTCAAAGCCTGAATTCATTTTCTTGAAACAAGCAGAATCTGAAGTTTATTAGCATGGAAAAGAGTTCTTTTTTCATTAGATTATTCTGAAGTGCTGTCCATTACATAATATGCCACGCATGTGGAACCTTTAGAATAAAAATTGTGACTGCCACTCAGTGGGGGAGTATTTCTAAGATGTGACAGATTTTATAACTGTAAAGAAGGAAATATCTGCCTGTCTGGGTCTCTTACCCTTTCAAACATGCTCTTTAAATTAAAATTATAGCACATAGAAAACTTCATTACCTGTTTCACTTGCAGATAATTGTTTCTCCTCTTTGAATATGTGCCCTTTTCAGGATAAGTGTTCTGGACTATACAGAGCTGAACAAGTGGTAAATGAGATACCTCTGCTTTCCTGTTGGATGTCCCAAGGCAATTTACCTACAGTATTACAAATCAGGTAGAAGAAACACTGACCTAGATTTAACTAAGTTTTAAGTAATTTTTTACTTATGGCTCTAATAAATACAAAGGTTATTAAGTGATTTAAAGTCTCTCCCTGCCAATTTTTATTTAAAAGACAATGAAATCGAATCAAATGAAAACGCTAAATTTAAAAGAAAAATAATAGATCAGTTCACGGTCCTTAAAGCTGTTTAAAAATTTACAAATGACTCAAGCATACATTGTCCTTTTTAATACTCTCATTTACCCATTTTTAATTCAATTATTAAGTAATTATTCTTCTGAATATTAGTCATATCTCAGTCAATGTAGGTGCAAAGAAAATCAGCCTGACTCCTCAAATAATTAACTCTAACGGCACAACCACAGAGAACTGTTTAATATCTTGTGGTAAACGTTAGAAAGGACATACAGAAATGTACACTGGTGATGTCAAAGAGGAGGTCTCAGCCTCTCAGTAAGAAGATAGCAAGAGGAAAGCTTTAACAGAATGAGACATGGTTGGCATCTTGAATGGTAAGGCTTCAAAAAGTAAACAAAAGTAAAGAAGGACACTTCATTCAAAACGAAACATCATAGCATGGAAGTTTCCACTATGGCTCAACGGTAACAAACACGACTAGTATCCATGAGGACACGGATTCAATCCCTGGCCTCACTCAGTGGGTTAAGGATCTGGCTTTGCCATGAGCTATGATGTAGGTCCCAGACACGGCTCGGATCCCACATTGCTGTGGCTGTGACTGTGGCTGGCAGCTCCAACTCCAGTTAGACCCCTAGCCTGGGAACTTCCATATGCCACAGGTACAGCCCTAAAAAAACCAAAAAAATAAAAAAAAAAAGGAAAGAAACATCATGGCATACAAAAATGGGACTTCAAAGAGCTTAACATGATTAGAGCATAGATTGCAAATAGTATAACGGTGGAAAAGAAAAGATTAGCAAGAGGGATATAAGAAATATGTGAATCATGGAAAAATGCATGCAGAAGACAGTGGACCTCCTTTTGTTAGCAATATGATGTCATCAAAGGGCTTTATCAAGGCCTATCTAATATAATTTTATTATTAAAAGAAAATTGCTTTTTTTCTTTTTCTTTTTAGAGCCACATCTATGGCATATGGAAGTTCCCAGGCTAGGGGTCTAATCAGAGCTACAGCTGCTGGCCTACTCCACAGCCACAGCAACACCAGATCTGAGCCATATCTGAGACCTACATCACAGCTCATGGCAACACCAGATCCTTAACCCAATGAGCAGGGCCAAGGATCGAACGTGCAACCTCATGGATAATAGTCAGGTTTGTTATCACTGAGCCACAATGGGACCTCCAAGAGACCATTCTTTAAAGGTAAGTTTACAAGTTTGCTAGGATTGCCATAGCATTAAACAACAAAAATGTATTTTCTTACAATTCTAGAGGCAAGAAACCAAGATCAAGGTGTCTACAGGTTTTGTTCTTCTGAACATCTCTCTTGGCTTATAGATGGTGGCGCTTTCACTGTGTCCTCATATGGCCTTTTGTCTGAATGTACATCCTTGGTTTCTCTCCCTCTTCTTATAAGGACACTAGTCATAACAGATTAGGGCCTACCATAATGACTTAACTTAACATTAAGTACCTCTCAAAAAGGCCCTATGTTCAAGTACAGTCACAGTCTAAGGTACTGGCAGTTAGGGCTTCAATGTATGAACTTGGAGGAATGCTGAATTCAGTCCACAACAGTAGGGTAGTACAGCAACCACTAGGAGGTCCATCACCTCTTCCCCTTCTACAGTCAGCTTACACAATGAGCTACCAAGCAGCCACAAACAAATTAATGAAAGAGTATAGGTGCTAAAATCAAAGAGACCATTATATAAGGGCTATTATCTTCAAGAGGCATAAGGAAGAACCAGTCCCAGAAAGCAAGTTTTTAATGATCAGGCAAATACCACAATACACATAGCTAAAGACTAAATCAGTGAATGAAGATACTAAGCCAATAAGTTCTTCCAGAAATCACTGCAATCAGACAGAGATGGAATGTATGAAAGGATAATTATGTGACATGGCTCAACATCTGTCTAACAGGAGCTCTAGAAAGAACAGAGAAAATTATAGGGAAGAAATTGCCAGAGCAATAAAATTCTTTCAGTCTCAGAAATGAAGACAAATACAATGCTTAAATTAAAGAGAGGGGGTTTCCTGTTGTGGCTCAGCAATAATGAAGCCGACCAGTATCCATGAAGATGCAGGTGTGATCCCTAGCCTTGCTCAGTTAAGGATCTGGTATTGCCATGAGCTATGGTATAGGTCGCAAACGTGGCTCAGATCTGGCATTGCTGTGGCTGTGGCTGTGGCCAGCAGTTGCAGCTCCAGTTCGACCCCAGCCTGGGAACTCCCATATGCTGTGTGTGCAGCCCTAAAAAGACAAAAAAAAAAAAAAAAGCCAACTAAGTCCTAAAGAGAATGCAGATAAACATGTCCATAATCAGACATATTGTAATTGTGGTAACATTTTAGAATCTCAAGAATAAAAACATATTTCTCAAAATTTTTATAGACATACACTTCCTAAAATCTTTTAGAAAAATAGAAAAAGAATAATCAGATTACATTATATTTAGAGATGTCTGATAAAATACAAGATGCACGGTTAATTTATAAATTTCAGGTAAACAATACAGAGGGGTTTTAATACAAGTATATCTCAAAATGCATACTGCATGGGACATGCTTTTACTTTAAAAAAATATTTGTTGTTTATCTGAAATTCACATTTCATTTCATGTCCAATATATTTGTTAGATAAATCTGGTAGGCTTAATTAGATTCCTCATCTACAAAATAACATTGAATTGATATTGTCAGTGTTCTAAATACAGAATTTCATCTCCAGTCAAATTATTATTTAAAAAGGAAAATCATACAAAAAAATTCCCCAAAAAATTGCTAAAGGATTTTTATAGCTCAATAGTTAAATATAAATATTAGTAATTTTAAAATAATAATTTGGAGCTCAAATACAAAGCTATTAATTTGGAAGGTAGATGAAGAGCTTAGGCAGGAAATAAGGGCCGAAGGAATATAGTAAGTTTCCATCTTATTGACGAGGGGCGTATAAGAGACTCTAAAGTGTACAGAATAAGCACTGAATAAAAATCTCTTTGAATTGTGACTGAGTACTAGAAGACTAATATTAAATTCATGTCTTCAGGTAAAGATTTCTAATATACAAGTAGAAATACAAGTCTACAACAAATGAAAATGTGCTACTCCAGAAATTTTGATTTGGATGTCAAATACAGATGACAAATAAAAATGCGGTTGGGTTAAGACTGCCTAATAAGAGTTTATAGACTAAAAGGAGGGCCGAGAAGAAAATCCCTAACACCAACAGTCTTTACCAGTTATGAGAGAGATCATCAAGGACTATTAAGTGTGATCAGAATCAGAAGAACAATGAAAGACAGTGGTGTTGTGGAAAACATAAGGGTGAAGTTTCCAAAAAGGAGTATTCCTTTGTGTCAAAGGCTGCCACAAAATCAAAGAAAATGAAAACTGTAATTAGAGTTGATTTGGGGGGCTTTTGGGGAGGTTCTTGGGTTTTTTTAATTAATTAATTTTTGCTTTTCAGGGCTGCACCCATGGCATATAGATGTTCCTAGACTAGGGGTGGAATTACAGCTACAGCTGTCAGCCTACACCACAGCTCGTGGCAACACTGGATCCCCAACCCACTGAGCGAGGCTGGGAATCAAACCCTCATCCTCAGATCTGTTTCCACTGTGCCACAACTAGAACTCCTAGAGCTGATTTTGAATATGAGATCACCAGTAATTTTAATACAGTTGGGAGGTTGCTTGCAAAAAGTTTCTGATCCTCTGCTCCTTACTGTATCAGCACCCTTTGCAACATGACTTTCACCTCCTCCCATCAAGACAGGGACTCTTGAATTTGGCTGGCCTTGTGACTTGTGATAGAAGCAGTACTGTGCCAGTTCTGATCCTAGACTTGAAGAGGCCTCCACTTCCACTCATTCTTTTGGAATCCTACATATCAGACACTCAACTGACTAAAGTGACTGCTAACACATTTGTGAACCGAGATAAGACTAGAATAATCACACAGGTGTTCCAAAGATTTGTGAATACTAATAAGCACATTATTTAAGCCACTGAATTCTGGGGTGGCTTGTTACATAGCAATAACTAACTGATATAAACAATTAAACTAGGACTAGTTGCTGAAAAATAATGCAGTGGACTAACGGAACACAGATTTGAGGAAAAAGATACAGCTATTGTAAAATATTCTTGGAAAACTTCTGCATGAAAGAAAGAGAAAAGCTAAAGTCAAAAAAGGGAATTTATATTTGAAGAGTGTCTTGAACTAATGGAGAACGAAAGAGATGGGATAAAAGATGGATAAAGAGGAGTTAACATCGTGGCTCAGTGGTTAACTAATCTGACTAAGAACCATGAGGTTGCGGGTTCGATCCCTGGCTTTGCTCAGTGAGTTAAGGATCCTTCGTTGCCGTGACCTGTAGTGTAGGCTGCAGATGCGGCTTGGATCCCGTGTTGCTGAGGCTGTGGCGAAGCCTGGCAGCTATAGCTCCTGTTAGACCCCTAGCCTGGGAACCTGCATATGCCGCGGGTGCGACCCTAGACAGATGGACAGAAAAAGGAAGGAAGGAAGGAAGAAATGGGTGGTGAAATACCTAGGAGGGATGAAATCTAAAACACAGATGAACCAATTAGCCTTGGAAAGCAGAATGGGCTGCTCTTTTTCATGGCTGGGGGAATGAGGGTAAGTGCTTAAATGAAAAGACTTAAAGTACAAATAAATTTGTGTAATAGAGAGATGTTGTTAAGAGAGGTATTTGACAGCCTTTATTTTTTCTGTGAAATAAGAGCAAATAGCAAGATTTTCTTAAGAAAGCACAATGATGGAACTGGGCAGGGAGGGGTCTTGCAAAATAGGGATTACGACTGGGTTTCTCAACCTTAACAGTACTGACATTTCAGACTAGATAGTTCTTTGTTGCAAGAAGTGGTCATAAACACTATAGAATATTTAGCAGTATCTCTGGCCTTTCAAACTCCATACCAGTAGCACTTTTCCTGTCCAGCTGTGACAACTAAAAAGGTCTCAAGACACTGTCAAATGTGCTCTGGGGATAAAATCGCCCCCAGTTGAGAAATGGGTTGAGAATGGC
Organism: Catagonus wagneri; assembly: GCA_004024745.2. Lineage (NCBI taxonomy): Eukaryota > Metazoa > Chordata > Mammalia > Artiodactyla > Tayassuidae > Catagonus > Catagonus wagneri. The sequence goes on from PVHT020000009.1 coordinate 6,267,777, forward strand.
TCAAGGGAATGGTGAGTGAGCTAATCAAGGAAAAATTTGCAGATGTCTGGGGAATCAAAATCAGTTCCTAACTGATCAACTTAATTATGAACATATTCTGCAACATTTTCAAAAATGTCCACTTGATGTCACTTGAAAACTCCCAAGTTTTATTTTAGTACTGTTTCCATGGTCAACAAAGATTTTCTCACTAAATTTTCTCTTTGTGCTTAAAAGCTGGATCATGGGTTTTCTAAATCGAGAACACTATAGCAAATACTGGGAATACAATGCACTCTTCTCCAAAAACAAAATTTAAGTTTTTCTCTGTTTAACCATCTCTCTTCTTTCTACCCGTCAATTACCAAACTCTGTTCTTTATAAGCAATAATGAGTCAAGGTTTTTTATCTTAGCCTTCTTACTAAGACTCTTTTTTGTTCAAGCCCAAGAAAGTCCTTCAGAGTAGTATGATCTGAAGTGATTTGTTAGAGGTATAACTGTGGCTTCTGGAGCCTTTTCCAACAGCTTGTGTGCACAGTGACATGTCTGAATATTAAACAAGAGAAGGGGAGGTGATACCTACACTCATTGCTGTAAATTGTGCCTTCATTCATAAAACCACTTTACTTAGCTGTAATTAGTCTGCTACCCATTCATGCAAAGGAGGCATTCAGGAAGCAAACTTGATTGGTGAATAAATGCATATTAAATGACAGGGACAGAGGTAGGTATATGAAAACTGAGAGGAGGCATTCAGTATGCAAATTCCCAAGCCGGTATACACAACCATTTACCACTCCTGCCTTGGAATAAATTGAATAGCAGTAAAAGCTACTGACTTTCTTCACCATTCTGATTTTGAAAGCTTGGGTGGCAGGAGGATGGGAGTTGGTTCCCAGCAGAATTACAGAGCTCAACAGTGTAACTGTCAAAATCTGTTTTAAAGGAAAAGGAGCTATCAGCACTATCTGTATTAAGGAAAGTCTTTTCTTTGTTGATAGTGTCTATTTGAAGAATTGGCATTTAACAAATATGTTAATTAAAGCCCTAGACTACATGCAATAATGTTTGTCAGGCATTTTGTGACAAGTTCTATTGTGTTCTTATGTTAATATTATTCTTCTGAAGATTACATCATTTCTCATTCAGTCAAATCAAAATGTTGAATCTAGGCACAGCATCTAAGTGAGAGAAAACCGGGCTTTTTTCCCCCATTTAACTTTTGTTTGATTCTGATGGGGACAACTACCAAAAAAATAAAAGTATTTATTTTTTCTAAAGCAAGCATGACCTCTGGTTAAGTATATTTTACTGAGAAAAAAGAAATAAAAAAGGAAAGAGAAAAGAGAATAAACATGAAAATAAAAGGATAGAAAAAAAAGAGAAGGAAACTATGTACTTGGTTTCATTATTCTGGGGAGAAAAATGGAACTCTTAGCTACACTCACTTTTTGCAATAACACCCTGCATTGAGATTCTAGTCAAGGAGCAATTTCCATTTGTTATGTATATACATGCATTTTTCATCTATCATAACAGAGGCTCATACAACACAAGATTAAGATAAATTGAGGTCTTTCTTTTTCCTTCTTAATTTAGTTCCTTATTTCATATACAAAAGATCTGCTTGAATATGAAAGGTTTGACCTAAATACCATTTTATCAAGAAGGGTGCCTGGAATTTACAATGCGAAAATAAAGGGGGTGCTTTTGATTTCCCAAAGTTCAAATCTGGGAAATATTAGCATAACCACTTTGATGATCATGACAGTAAGTCTAGAGAATTAATCTCTAAAGCAATCAGAATTCAGATCTTCTACAGCTTTATAGATCAGAATGACCTATTTTAATTAATTATTCCAGATACAAAGAGATAGCTGCTTTACACAGAAGATTGGAGCTGTTATCTGCTTTCAGGACTGGGTTACCTTGAGTGAATTGCTCTCAAAATCTGACTTCATTTGCGATTTTTTGAGTGATCTTTAAATTGGAGAAAAGTTACGACATGGCCCTGCTGGGAGACAGCACAGCACATGGCTAAGAGTCATACTGCCTGGGTACGAGCTCTGGCTCCTTTGCTTATTAGTTATTTGATAGTGAACAAATTACTTAAACTCCCTGTGCCCCCATTTTTCATATAAAATGTGAACAATCATACTGCATTCATAAATAATCCATACAAATATGAACTGGAGATTGGCACTTGCCATCTGCCTCTATACAGGTTGTTTCAAGAGCCACTGCAGCTGTGGACCCTCAACACCCCCTGAAAGGAGCTCAGGGTGGAGATCAGGATTGAGGTACTCCGAGCTCTGGGAAAACTGGAAGAACAAGCTTTTGGGTAGTTAGATATTTTCAGAAGATTTTATGAGCCCAATTCTTGGATCGCCTCATATCTAGAAAAGCACTAAAATCCTTCATGGCGGATGGAGTCTGCTCCTCGTAACTAGCAGTGACATTCACGAAGCTAGCAGCAACCTTCCGTAAAATGTGTGCTTGGGAAGTTCTCGTTGCTCAGTGGATTAAGAACCCAACATAGTCTCCATGAGGATGCAGGTTTGATCCCTGGCCTCACTCAGTGAGTTAAGGATCCAATCAGGAATTGTGGCAAGCTGCGTTTCACAGATACAGTTTGGATCCACGGTTGCTGTGGCTGTGCTATAGGCCAGCAGCCACAGTTCTTGCCTGGGAACTTCCATATGTTGTAGGTAAGGCCCTAAAAAGAAAGAAAAAATTAAAAATCTGTGCTTGGTTCCATGTACCATCCCCATTCACTTTTCATGTATACTGACATTCCCCGCTACCTCTTTGGGGCGTTTTTTTGTTTTTTTATAGTTATCTGAAATGCTCATGGGCTAAAGTCCTCATTTTGCCCCAAATAAAACGTAACTCAATTTTTAGGTTGTGTATATTTTTTAAGTTGACGCAAACCTACTATTACTTGTATAACTATTATTGTTGTATATCTATTATTATATGTAATAGCGTGGAAGGACTTTCAGATATATTTCACAAATTAAAACAAAAAGACATCATACTGTGGAAACTCAGTATTTTAACTCCTAAAGAAGAAATTATAATTTGTCTCATTTCACACAGTCTAGTTGTTTCATTTGTATACTCATATATATAAAGATTAAATGAAACAATTAAAACAATAAGTAGTAATTGTTTTTTGTTAGTTCGTCTTGCTTTTTAGGGCCACACCCTTGGCATATGGAAGTTCCCAGGCCAGGGATCAAATTGGAGCTGGAGCTGCCAGCCTACACCACAGCCACAGCCACAGCAACACCAGATCTGAGACACATCTGTGACCTACACCACAGCTCACGGCAATGCCAGATTCTTAATCCACTGAGCAAGGCCAGGGATCTAACCAGAGTCCTCATGGATGCTTATCAGGTTTGTTACTGCTGAGCCATGATGGGAACTCCCAGTAATATATTAATACTCAATGACCACTTACCATGAAACATACACTGTTCAAAATGCTTTTTTAGGCATTATCTCATCTTCACAATAAAATTATTGAATGGATGCTTTTACTGTATTTCCATTTTACAGATAAGAAAATTGAACTTGCCCAAGGTCAAACAGTAGGTGGCAGAGTAAGGATTCTAGCTCAGGATATAGAGACTTGCTGTCTCACTGTTAATCAGTATCCTAGGGTCCAAGATTCCCAGGTTAATAAATGTTATCTATTATTGTTGTTCTTTTTATTTATTAGCCTTATATTTTTGATCAACTAATTCAGCATATGGTAGAGACATAAATATTTGTTGATAATTGAAGGAATAAATAGATGAATGAATGATAACATATAAAAACTGAATCAAATAAGTACTTTTTGCTTCTTCAAATCTGGAGGGCTGGATAAAGAATCATTTTCATAAATATTCTAGATATTTTCATAGATATTCCCATCATTAGTTTTTATTTGCCTACAAAACTAAATCTTTAGTATAGTTAATAATGACGTGTTCTTTTATAGTGGCACTATTTTACATGTTAATTAGCTTCAATTTTTCTAAAAGCCACCATTGGGAAAATATTTTTTCCGAAGCTTCTGGCAATAGAAATAGTTAAAAAGACTTAACTAATCCAAAGAACTGATATTTCTATGTGAGAAATGGCATTTAATAACTCCTCTGGACCATTTTTTAAAGATGCATTAGAAATTAAAATCATTATCAAGTCTAAAAAGAAAAAAATCTATGAATGTGTAAGAATGTTGTTTTATCAAGCATTTTCAGCCATCATTAGCCAAACTGTCTTCATACTTTCTGAAGCTAAACCGTGTCTAATAGTATCCCCACTAATAGCAGAAAGACATTTGAGTAAATTCATTTTTTAAAGGATCATTGAGTGCCTTAGCTAGTTAAGTCGGAAGCTTGAAGCAATCAGGGAGAGCCTTGCTTGCCTTCTCCTATGGCTTCTTCATTAGCAGTGGTAATAATGACAATAGTTAGTTCATAACTAGTACATTGTTGAGGCGATCCCTGGGGTGCTTTTGTACACTCTATTTAATTTTGGCTTCCAGTTTGGTCAGTTTATTTTGCAAGCCAATTGCCTCCCTGCCATTCCCAGCTCTCCTGAGTTTGCCCAACTCATAGAAATCAGGCTGTTTTCTTTCTGCTTCATGCATCGGCGCTAACAACGGCTAAAAGGCTGAACGTAGAATTCAGCCTTCCGTGCTCAGGCTATGTGAGCAACTGAAAATTTACAACTTTATTTTATTTATTTATTTCTTTGACCATGCCAGAGGCATGCAGAAATTCCTGGACCAGGGATCAAACCTGTGTCACAGCAGTGACGACACAAGATGTTTAAATGCTAGGCCACCAGGAAACTGGTACGACTTTATTTTTAAAATTAGTCTCTTACCTTAAAAAGTTAACAGAACAATCATACGCACTTCTATCCCATACCCATGTATTTATATTTTAATTCTCACATTTGACTTTATTGCTTTGTTACAAAATAATTGTTCTCAAGTCTTTCAGGAACTTTCTGATAAGCCATAAATACCTTCAGTACCTCACAGTCTGTCTTAAATGTTTTTTATACCCCCACACCATCACATGCAGTACCTAGATAGTTATCTAGCAGTGCTTCATACATACACAGTAGACATCTAAATGCTCATTAATTAGCAGCAGATTAACATATGAGAGTGGTTGATACTGCTTAGCAAACATGAGGATACCAAGAAATCTGCCTATAGTTGTATTGTTTTTAATGTTCACATTTACCACTCCCAAAATGTTTTTATGGTCCTTGGGCAGGCAAATTAGTTTAGTTTCCAGACTACACACAACAACAGATAACAGTATAATTTCTCCAGTCATTCCTTCCCTGTGACAGACTTTCTTAACATCCTAAATCTATGTATCTTCCACATATATCCTTCTAAGAAGGGTTACTATGAAAAATGGAAATGGAAGAAGAGGTAAATCTTTTGAATAAATTATGGAATAAAATGGAGTATTGTTTTTACACTTGAATGGTCCAAATTAGTTGCATGCATTGATTTATTGTATTGATGATCAATACAAACTCTACTTTATTTCTGCCCAGGGAAAAAAATACTGAGAAATAAAAGAGTCTAATCCCTGACCTACTGCAACTGATGTCAAAATTTTGGAACAAGTTTTCAGCTTAAAACTTTTGAATGATTATAGAAATTATTCTATAAAGTTGGAAGGAAATCAAAATCTGTATTCAGAGAGTCCAATTATTTTCCTATATGCTGCTATTAAAATTTGTAAAGTAAATATTATTTTTGGCATTTGTTTTCATTAAAAAAAAAGTTTTATAATGCTACTCTCCCCACTTAAAGCATGAAATGATTTCAGACTTTATATGGGAGACTATGGAAGCCACAGACTCTTCTGTATTTTTTAAGCAATTTAATTTCCCCTGTCCTGATTTAATTACAGTAACATAAATTATAACAAAAATTTAATAAAGTGGACAGTTAAGTGATTTAATCTATTCTCTTCAGAATAAATAAGATTAACCAGATAAGATGCAGATTTGAAAAGTATTTTAACTGATAAGGTAAATCAGAAATCAAAAATATCCCTCAAACTACACAGTCAGATAATTAAGGAAAATAATTTTAAGAAGAAAATAAAGGGTAACAAGCAATATAGTACCAATTTCTTTCCTTGTAAAATAATTAACCTTTGGAAAGGCTTTCTGTCAATGCAGTCTTTGTCTGTTAAGAGTCAGACACATTCCTGAAAAGCAAATAATAGCCTGCAAACTTTGGTTGTATTTAGTCTCTAGGGAAGTAAGACTTACCTAAAGTTTTCTTCCTATTTTTGAAACCTGAAATTTCTTTTTGAGGGGTTATTACTTTTTTTTATTAAAAGTATAGGTGATTTACAATGTTGTACCAGTTTGGTTATTACTTCTTATTGTTCTGCAGATTCATGCAATATATTAAAATCATTAAAATAAACAGATAGAATCACAGAGAATTTATAGCCATGCTAACATGTGGTAACAGTAAGAGTTCTCCATTTATACAACTGTCTGGGAGTAGATTTTAAGTATGAAGAATACAGGGAGAAAAACATCATGGTTCATAAAGGCTTTTAAAAATCCTTCTTGGACCTACTCTAACAGAAACTGAAAAATCAGTACATTGAATCAGTATATTAGCACTTTTTTGGAATAAAGTAAATATCCAATAGATAACTGATGAATAAAATTGTAGAGCAGAATACTTACAATACATTTAAAATTCACCTCTCTGGAACAGATGTGACACAAATCAATTATTCCAAAGCACCCAACTTTTTTTCTTATTTAAGATAAAAACTCAATGATGCAACTGACAAGGGCTTAATCTCTAAAATATACAAACAACTTATACAACTCAACAGCAAAAAAACCAACAACCCAATTGAAAAATGGGCAAAGGACCTGACAGACATTTCTCCAAAGAAGATATGCAGATGGTCAACAAGCACATGAAAAAATGCTCAACATTACTGGTTATTAGAGAAATGCAAATCAAAACTACCATGAGGTACCACCTCACACCAGTCAGAATGACCATCATTAATAAGTCCACAAACAACAAATGCTGGAGGGGGTGTGGAGAAGAGGGAACCCTCCTGCACTGCTGATGGGAATGTAAGCTAGTATAACCACTATGGAAAACAGTATGGAGGTACCTTAGAAAACTATACATAGAACTACCATATGACCTTGCAATCCCACTCTTGGGCATATGTCCAGACAAAACTTTCCTTGAAAAAGACATATGCACACACATGTTCACTGCAGCACTATTCATAATAGCCAAGACATGGAAACAACCCAAATGCCCACTGACAGATGATTGGATTAGGAAGCTGTGGTATATATACAAGATGGAATACTACTCAGCCATAAAAAAGAATAAAATAATGCCATTTGTATCAACATGGATGGAATTAGAGACCCTCATACTGAGTGAAGTAAGTCAGAAGGAGAAAGACAAATACCATATGATATCACTTATATCTGGAATCTAACAGACTGCACAAATGAACCTTTCTACAGAAAAGAAAATCACAGACTTGGAGAACAGACTTGTGGCTGCCAAGAGGGTGGGGGGGGGGGGGTGGGATGGAATGGAAGTCTGGGGTTAATAGTTGTAGACTATTGCCTTTGGGAGGGAAAAGCAAGGAGATCCTGCTGTATAGCACCAGAAACTATGTCTAATCACTTGTGATGAATCTATATATGTATGCTTGACCGGGTCACCATGCAGTACAGTTGAAAAATTGACAGAAGACTGTAAACCAGCTATAATGGAAAAATAAAAAAAATCACTATATTAAAAAAAAGACAAAAACTCTTTTTCATTAATGAATGAGCTAATCATTTTGCTTACTGTGGTTAAGATTAACTTGGGATTCAAATTAAAATATCATCACTTTTCGGGAATAACCCTGAGCCAGTTTTGAACATTATTATCTATAAGCCAGTATTATCATCTATGATTGTGTGTGTCTTTTATGGAAAGGAAAGCGATGAGCCAACTATTGCTAAAAAGTGGCCTAAAACTCCCAAATATACTGCTTCAGGTGTTAGAACAGAAAAGACATGGGGACTATGGCAGCAATAGTTTCACTAGATAGGAAGGGCTTTTAGAGTCAGTGATTACATACAGATTATCGAAATCAAGACAACACCAAAAGCTCTTGATAACCAATGAACCTGCCCTTTAAAAGGCCACAACTTGAAGAACAGGAACATTAAAAACTTTGGGTAGTTCACTGAATTATGATTCTGAGTCTGGTTAGCCCTTAAACATGAGTAATCTTCAGTATTATGAGACAATAGGGAAAATACATCTAAATGATTCAATCTGAAACGAATTAACTGCTTTACGATAAAAGAACCTAGGAGATTTCTTTAAACACTTAAAATTCCATGAAGGATATTTTATTCAATTTGACTTAAAAAAATAATGAAAATAGTTACAAAGTGTGAGTCATTGAGTATATCATTTTAGTTCTAAGGAAATTTAGGAAATTAATACATTCATTAATTAATCTAAAATCAAATTGCATATATTCTTTGGTTATAACAAAGTGAAATAATCTCATTTTTCCATGGTGAAATTCTTTCTTTTCTCTTTTCCTAATTATCTCATAATGACCGAAATAACGTTGATAAACAGGAATGCGCATATACTATCTCTATGTTTTCTAAACAATCTCACAACTTAAAGTTTTTAATGAGTATTTGAATTTCCTAAAATATGACATTTATGGTTAATCAAATTTCAAGAATATAAAAAATACTTAGTAACTGACTCCCTTGGATTTACAGCCTCCCAAAGAATAAAATTTTTGAAATATAAATTTTCCTTCACATAACATTTTTAAGTTAAACATGAATTATCCTTGTTTTCATTCTGAATTTAGAAGAAGTCCCCAAGTAGGCATCATGATTGACTTAATAATACTAATTTATGTTATATAATACTCATTTATCTGTCTTTCTTCCTTTCTTTTTATTTGACTCTGCCTGTTTTATATAGAAGTTCCTGGGCCAGAGATCAAACCCACACCACCACAGCAGTAACCTCAGACGCAGCAGTGACAATGTCGGATCCTTAACTCGCTGCCACAGAGGAACCCCAGTACTCATTTATTTTTCAAACAGTGCTGCTGGACATGTCAGAATTGACTGTGAACCCCAGTAAGCAGATGTCCAGACCAGAACCTGAGGTCCAAAAGAATTGTTATTCCAACTTCCCCCACTCTGGTCATTATATAAAGATCAGTATGTGGAATCACTCTGAAGACTTAAAAATATTGAAAGCCTCCTTTCTCTACATTTTAAACACAAAGACACACCAGGAGGCTCCAAAGCACTGCCTCTTCCTCCCCCCTCCCAATACACCAAACCTCATAGTCATAGAAGAATATGGTAGCCTTGACAGATTAAATAGGTTGTCCTTGACACTGAAGAGATTCTTTTTCCAATTGCATTTAGTCAATGGCTCTGAAGAGGTTATAAAAAAGATAAATTAGATAGATAGATAGATAGATAGATAGATAGATAGATAGATAGATGATAGATAGATAGATAGATGATAGATAGATAGATGATAGATAGATAGATAGATAGATAGATAGATAGATAGATAGATAGATAGATATAAAGAGATTATACATATATATGTATATACTCACAAATATTTTTATATGTGTATGTAATAGGTCCGGGTGGGCGCATAGCCCTTAGCATGACTGTTAGCATGGGCAGTTAGCACAAGATTAGCGCTCGACCATTAGTGCTCCACCATTAAGGCAGGACTGTTAGAAAGTTCGCTCAGTGAGCTCAGTCAGAAGCGTTCCTCCCAACAAAGTGCAGTGAGGAAGGTATCTCAGCCTTCTCCCCGGGTGTCCTCCAGGCCCTCCAGCCTTGGGCCCTATAGGTTAGCTGGAGAAGGGGGGTGGCCCAGGGAGAGGCTGAGGGCTATGTCCTGTGGAGCTCTAGAACCCCTGCCAAGGCTCCCCAGTGGTGGGGCCAAGATCCCACTTCCACAATCTAATGGTGGCAGCAGTCACCTGGGCACCTCACACCCTCAGTGACATCTGGGCAAGGTCTGGGGACATGGCCCAGAGGGAGCCAATAGCTGAGATCTGCCTAATCAGCTGGGCCTGGGCACTGGACAGAGGACTTGGACTAGGTGCTGGAGGAATACTCCTGAGCACAGTTACTGGTAACCAGTTAACCCGCACCCCACCACCGATTTAGTCAGGGTCTAGACCTTGGTGGGCAAAAGTTGGTCGTTGGGACCAACCATGAACATGTAAGATGAGGGGATAATTGTGTGGCTTTGTTTATGTGATTTGTTAATTGTTAAAAGCCACAAGGAGGCATGAGGACAGTATTTAATACCTCCCCTTCCCTTTCTTGTATATTACACGTACAGATAAAACATACCATTTGTTTTGATAGAGGATTACAGGATGTTGTGGCCTGACCATGTCCTGACCTACGTGGACTGCTACAAGAACAAAGGATCCAACACCAGGAAGTTTGCAACAACTAACTACTTTTTCTCATCTTTCCTATAAAAGCGCTTTGTGGAAAGCCTTGGAGGAGTTCAGGTTTTTAAGGCATGAGCCACCTGTCTCCCTGCATGGCCCTGCAATAAACCTTTCCCTGCTCCAGACTCCAATATTTTAGAATTATTTGTCCTCACTGTGCATCAGGCATACAGACTTGTGTTGGTAAAATGTACATATGTAAACATATATACATGGAGATGCATGTGTATGTATACCATGCACAGAAGCAAAACACAAGGTGTTATTTTCGAAAGGTCCTTGAAAATTGGCTTGTCAATAGGATAAGAGAGACATTTCAGCAGGAGGACGATGGGCACTTGGGATTTGCTTCAATCCTTCCCTGACACTGGGCAGATGAAAGGACTAAAGAGCATGCAGTTTGCTTTACCACTATAGTGGTGCAGGAAAGCAGTGGGTGCTGAGACCCATATATTTTCCTTTCTGATAGACATCGATGGTCCTGAGGCACACCAGGCTGACACGGTGTTTTATGCACACAATTCCATAACAATTCTGCCTAGGGTATGAATCTGTTAGGTAACAATGGCTCTCAGATTCACAACAAAAGCATTGGCTTCAAAGACTCCTCAGCAGCAGTTTCCTCCAGAAGAAAATCATTTGCATTTTTTTTTTGTATACAGATACTTTAATAACATGCTGCTGAAGTTTTGAAGGAATTTCAATTTATGTAAAATGAAGAAAGGGAGGAAAAAAAATAATACTGATAATGATACTAATACAGACCCACACTCAAAAGGCCTGTTGTGGCACTGTGTTTATTGTAGTGTTAGACACCTTATCAGTTATCCTTCTCAAGGGGGTTTAAAAATGGGCTTGGGGAATTTGAACTAAACTCTGTTAACATTTATCAGCCACAGTTTAAAATATATTGGTATATTTTTCTAGAGAAAAAGAAAGGAAGAAATTGAAAGTGGAAAAAAAAAATTTTTTTTTAATGACAGCAGTTTTACTGACCCTATGGGAAACTATTTATTTTTAGAGAAATGTAGGGTCCAACCTTTTATGTTTCAAGACACCCCGGCATAGTGTGGACCTTCCTGTTATCTTTTGCTTCTGCTTGTCTCCTAGGCCCTCCTATCAAGACCCAGATTAAGGGGAGTTTTGGAAGGAAGAGACAGGCAGGGACTAACTGGAACTAAACCCTTTAACATCCATGAAGTGATTAAAATGCAGCCATGCCCAACAAGACCACACTTCAGCTATCAAACAGACATTGACAACTTCTTTGAACTCAACTCAAAGGCATATATGGGGGACCATAAAAACTTTTAGGTTCGGGGTGTCTCCAGAAAATAGACTGAGATTTCTCTACATACACTGGCAGTGTTCACATATTACCCAGAGCTAACAATGAGCCCACACTTCACTTATTTTCTGCCAAATCAAGTTGAGGGCACCCAGGAAAGCAGCATGCTGCCCAGGTGTATTGGATAACTGGTTAGTTTATCGATTTGTGATGGTTCAAGACTTGGCGAATCAAAACACACACTGTACCACAGAGTACACACATTTTAAGCCACTGCTGTCACTGATCAAAAACACTGTTTCACAAGCTAGGTTGTTTCTTGAATCTAGTTTTCAAAGAAACCAGTAAAGAGAGGAAATTTTCTCACATTTTACCTTTTGCCATTACACTGAAGAAATACTGAGTTTAATTATTTCTCTGTTTTATTTTTTTCGGGGGGGGGGGGCAGTTTCCAGCCAGGGCAGTGGCGAGGTTAGGACAGGAATGTTCAAGCGAAATAAAAATAACACTTTACTGTCATGTTTGCTTTAGAGAAAAAGAGAAAGGAGGAAAAGGAAGAAAAGAGGAGAAGGGAGGAGACAGGAGGAAAGAGGAAGAGAGGGGAAAGGAGACAGGGAAGAGGAAGAGAGGGAAGGAAGGGATGAGCTCTTATCTACTTGGCTTTCTCTTTGCTAAATTGCTAAAGAAACAACCACCAGGCTCAAAACAGAACTAATAATTGCAACCAAATGTAAGAATATTTATATTTTTAAAGATTTACATTTCAGTTCCCCATCTGTGTTAGCTCAGATCCCTTTCACATGCTCCTGTGCAGACTCATCTCCTAAACCAGCAGTAATCTTAGTAGTTTGGCTGTTAAAGCATCAGAGAAATGCTTGACAGGGCATCCCAGGACCACAGAGAAGCAGAGATGGGTGACATCACGAAGGATGATGTGTGATGCCCTTGGAACATCTAGCATGGTGAGAGCTAGACTGCAGTGTGCTGTCACCAGCACGAAATCCAAAAGGTGCAAGCATATGTCACTTACTACTGTAATTTGGCATTAATGAAAACATGTGAAAGCCTGTCTATTAGAAAGTTTATTTGCTATCTCAAATGGCATGAGCTCTGCATCCTGAATAGTCCTTGGCACAATGCTTGGTGGCAGAGAAGGTCATACATGAAACTAGAGAAGAGAGAAACAATTCTCTACATGGTGGCTCTCATGTTATGTTCATCATCACCAGTGTACCTGGGGGTGGTCCTTCTGACCCTCACATTTCTAGCATCCATGATTTCCATGTGTCAATATAATACGTAAAATGCAATTTTAAAACATTCTTCCTTATATAACTACTTAAAAGGTTATCATGTTACTCGAAGGATTGAACTAAAATGTTCTCATTTTGCATTATCATGTCAGGTATAAAATGAAATGACCCAGTTAATGTGTACATTCTTTGTACTATATTGGTTTTAAAACAAATAAATATAATTCCCCAGAGGTCAATATTTCAATTGCCACCACTTTCCCAAATACCCAATGCGGGGGGGTGGGGGGTTGTTTAAGTACACTTGTTTTATACAATTCTAGAACTGAATTAAGGACAATAGGGAGTTCTCATCGTGCCTCAGTGGTTAACAAATCCAACTAGGAACCATGAGGTTGGGGGTTCAATCCCTGGCATTGCTCAGTGGGTTAAGGATCCGCCATTGCCTTGAGCTGCGGTGTAGGTCACAGACACAGCTTGGATCCCGCGTTGCTGTGGCTGTGGCATCAGGCGGCAGCTACAGCTCCGATTAGACCCCTAGCCTGGGAACCTCCATATGCTGCAGTTGTGGCCCTAGAAAAGACAAAAAAAAAAAAAGGAAGGATAATAGACTGATAAATACTGTAGTTTGTGTCTAATTAATAACTCAACCTGCAAGGTCTTTGAGATGTATTTTTATTATAAAGTATTCTACTCAATGAAAAGAATTATCTATATAACTCACATATCTGTCTTCTTTTATTCCTATTTTTCAAAAAGGGATCCTATAATCTAAACTAAAAACATTCTTTATTACTCAAATAACATTTAGACCATTGGCAAACTATATGCAAAAAGGTCGACAAGATGTTTTATCTTTCATAACTGGAACAGTTACAACATGGGGTAAATTTTCCAATGTGTTCCTTATTTTTATATCATCTCCATTTCAAAACATATCTGTTTTTCGCTTCCTTTCCGGTTTCCGCTTGGCTATTTCCAGTCTCCCAAAGGCTGAGAAGTCAGAAAACCCAGCTTCCTCATAAATAGGGTTAAAGAGGCCCTCGGTGAAATTCTGAGGGTCTTGTTATATACTCAGCCACCAAGCCCCAGCCCACAGATTTTTTCTGGAAATTCATCATAAGCAACCGCTACAATTCAGAGGCCTTTTCTAGCATTTACTGAAACTTCAAATGGTTAAAATTGTCAGATAAGTGACTCCACAATGAGTAAGCAGCTGTGTGTGTATTTCTTTTTTAACATGTATATTTCTTCATTTAAATGAGCACTTGCCTTAAGTGCTTCTTAGGCTACAAAGCATTCTTAAAGAAAAACAAAAGGTCAGCACTAAGCCGACATGATTAAAAAGAAATATTCCATAATGAGAGGTTCTATTGCTGCTTTATAAAGCATTAGAAAACTGCATTTGGGATATTAAAACAATCTGGGCATCTCCCAGTTGAAAAAGTGTGGAAAAGTACAGGGAAGTGCTTCTGTAAGTAATACAGGGTCTTAGCAACATAAAGAGAGATTAAGTGAACAGATAACATTCATCTCCTCAAAACCTACTTGTGCAGACAGAGAAGAATAACTTAATAGAAAATAAATAAACCATCTGAAGGGGAATCACCAAAGAAAGAAGACAACTAGAGATGCTACTAGTCAGAAACAAAACAAATATAACAAACCTAACATCTCTGACAATAAATGTCAGATGAAGCAATAGTTCTTAGGGAGTAAATGCAAGGAAGTAATGCAACTGTATATCTAATAAGGTCACTCTTTCTTCCCTCTCCAGGAATGGTCATAGTTTATCTTGTCCTCCCTCAAGATCAGTTAAATATCCATTTATTGGTTCAGAGGATGGCATGAGGAACCAAGATATCTGCTGTATCTTTAACACACAATAGTTAAAAATTGTTCACTCTTCTAAATTAAAACAACCCACATGCATTTTTTTGAAATGTTCCCCAACTGTTTTGAAAGTAAAAGAAGTGACAGATTAAAGAAAGGAAAAAGAAAAGGGAAAATAGATCTGTGAACCCGACCACCAAGTGTACTTGCTAAATGCTCAGTATGCATCCTTTCTGAAGACAGAATCCATTAAGAATTATTTCAAAAATTCTGACCCTCCCTTGGGTCTGTGACTACGCAAAGACCCAAATTTCAGGACCAGAGAAAGTTTAGTTATTTATCTCCAGAAGTTACATGAACGATAACAGAAACATTTGCAATGCTTTCAGCAAGACTCCAGAAAAGAAGAGCATTTATAAAATTTGTATTCACTCTGAGCATTTCCCACTAGGCATGTGACCTATGAATGGCCACACATGGAGAACTACTTAGAGTTTTTCCAAATAGTAGGGTTATTAGTGATTATTTGAGCTAAACAATATAAATAAATCACAGCTCATAGAGGAATCTGGTCCAAGTACCTTTTTCTGCCTCACTGTAAAGCTTCACTCTGTTTAATATTACTAAGAGATACCAGTGTGTATCCAGATGATGCATAGCCCCATGTTTAGTAATTTGTTAGATACTTAAAAATGTAAAACATATTTCCCATCCTCAAGAAAGCTCCAATGTATAGGTGAAAGAATAAAAAAATCATGGGATTCAAGGAGAAAATAATAATGCTATTTAAATAATCAATACGTAAGAACGCTGGCATCCTAATTAATAAACATTTAGTTAAAACTTCTACTTGCCCTTCAGAATTTAATATGGTATATCTTCCAGGAAGCCTTTCCTCAATTCTCCTCTCCCTTGACTTAATAGAGTTAGGGACACTTAATATGTGGTCTTATTACATCCTCTGCATACTTCAGAGGACTGGTATTTAACATGCTCTATTTTTTTTTCTTTTTATGACTGTACCTGCGGCATATGGAAGTTCCCCGGGGTAGGGTTTCAAATTGGAGCTGCAGCTGCCAGCCTATGCCACAGCCACAACAATGGCAGGATCCAAACTGCATCTGAGACCTATGCTGTAGCTTGCAGCAACACGGGATCCTTAACCCACTGAGCAGGATCAGGAATCGAACCCGAAACCTCACGGACACTATGTCAGCTTCTTAACTTGCTGAGCCACTTTGGGAACTCCAACATGCTCTATTTTTTTTTTTTTTTTGTCTTTTTGCCTTTATGTAGTGCCGCACCCGCGGCATATGGAGGTTCCCAAGCTAGGGGTCTAACAAGAACTGTAGCTGCCGGCCTTCACCACAGCCACAGCAACGCGGGATCCAAGCCGCGTCTGCAACCTTCACCACAGCTCACGGCAATGCCAGATCCTTAACCCACTGAGCAAGGCCAGGGATTGAACCCCCAACCTCATGGTTCTTAGTCGGATTCGTTAACCACTGAGCCACGAAAGCAACTCCCCAACATGCTCTATTTTAAATTTCTTTTCCACATTATTTGTTCATTGAAATAATGGATTGTGGCATTTTCATTGGTAAATACCGGACAAGGAAAATACAACTTTACGGCTAGGAAGCAAGATGCAACCAATAACTATTCATTGAATTAATAAATGACTTATAGTATCTACTAAATACATGTTCCTTAATTTTGTTGAATTAGCAAACACAAAAATAGTAAGTATTATGATTTCAGAAAAATAGAATAATTTAAAAGGCATGTCAGGGAAGATATCACCTAAACTTTGGGACCATATCACTTAAGCGGTTTTATTATTTATTTTGAATACCATGTTAGTAAACAGACGTCACTCCAAGTGACATTTGGATCTCTTCAAACTCAAATCTATACATATAAAGTCAGAAATTTCTCACCATTTCAACGGTACTTTGGCTTCTAAATTTAAAAATCATACATTTACAGATTCTGACTTTATTAAGAGGAAGCTCATGTTTGCATTTAGAAGTTCTCTGACAAGACCTCATATGCACAGCGTATAAAAGACAGAAGGAATTTTTAAATTTTAAACATAATGATTTAATTAGTAATTCCCAGGGAACTAACAATGAAAGCAAAAATCTGTAATAAAGTTTTTAATGCAGAGGACCTAGGATGACTTATTTTGAACTACTACTTACAGCCACATCTACTACTTAAGCTCAGCAATTGGAATACTGAGTGATGCAGAGATCAGATAACACAATAAGTACTATATGATAATTCACTTATTGATATAACCAGTCAACACACATATCTTAAGCACTTACTATGCAATGAGCGCCATGATAATCATTTTGAACACAAAGAGGAATCTTAAAAACGGACAGATATAGTCCAGTCCCCACGAACCTCGCTATCTATCCAGTCGAAAGAGATGGGTATTAATCACAAAATTAGCAAAATGATTGTAAAATTACAGTGTGGTGTAAATGATACAGAGGAGACGTGCTAAAAGATCAGAGTCTATCAGAGTCGGAGAAGGTTTTACTGAGAAACTCACAGCACAGCATGCTGGAGTAAGATGGGAGGTGCAAACAAAACTGCAGATAGAGGGAGCAGTGTGTACAATTGATCCCTGGTAGGAAAGAGTGAAAGCATCTGAGAAACTGAAGTACCGCTGGTGTAGGAGTTCAGAACACAAATGTCCTGTAGATGGAGCTGGAGGGATAAGGGTGAGTCAGCCCAAGTCTTACCAGGGGCAACTAAGATTTTTTTTTTCTATTTTTTCCTAAGAGCAATGGCTTCTATTGAACTTTTCTAAGCAGAGTGGCAACAAGATATCCATTTTGAGCTCGTCACTCTAATTGAAGAGCGGTGCACAGACTGGAGTGTGTATGGCAAGACCATTTAGGAGACTTCTACAGCAGTCTAGCAAGACACTGCGGCAGCTTGAAGCGCTGTATCTGCAGCAAAGTAAGCAGAGAAAGACATTTAGGCAAAAACCTTGACAGAACTCATGATAGACTGAATTTACTTAAGATGAGTGAGAAGGAGCAAAAATTTGTGGATAAGTACTCAGTTTATCTCACTCCATTTTCCTTAGAGATAGAAGTGATAGATAAATAGATTGATAGATGCTAGATAGATAGATAGATAGATAGATAGACAGATAGATAGATGAGTAGATTTTAAACATTTTTTATGGCCACACTTGTGGGGTATAAATCCCAGTCATAGCTGCAACCTACTGTGCAGCTGCAGCAACACCAGATCTTTTAACCCACTGCGCCGGACTGGGGATCCAATCCACACCCCCACGATGACCCAAGCCAATACAGTAAGATTCTCAAGCCACTAGGCCATAGCAGGAACTCCAGAAGTTATATTTCGAAGGAAAGCATCTTGACAGTTTTTCAGCCCGCTGTGCTCAGCAGGTACTGTGTGAACGAACTTTTCCTCTCACATCACATCCAGGATAGGAGGTGAGGAACAGACAGCCGTCACATCACACACACACACACACGCACACACATCAACGTTGGATAACCTATATCTAATGGACTCTATTTAGTAGAAACCAAAATACATTTAGTCTATTTAATCAAAATACGGTATTAAAATAATCAAGGATTCTTAGCAGATGAACACAGATCTATTTGAGAAAATGTTGCCTCTCTTTGCCTCCTTTTCTACTGGGAATACTGCTGCATGAATACCTGAGGCCATAGCCAGAGCAGCATCTCACAACCAGGCAACGATGTGCCAGAAAAAGAAACGCCCACACACTGAAGAATGAAAGAGATCCTGACTTGCTGCTGCCATTGTTGAGCCATCCCTGAAGCCACAGACCTGGAGGTCACTTGTTATATGGAATAATAATAATGATCTTTTAGGACAATTGTTAACATCTGCCAGACAAAGCATACTTCTGAGGCTGAAATGCAAGCAATATGTGACTCAAATAATTCAAATGAAAAGGAAAAAGACACATATTGGAAGGATACTTTTTATAGGACACACATGAAATTCTAGATAATATCGTGCATGCTCAATTAAAATATTTTACTAATCTATGTTTATAAAAGCATGAATATAGAGTAAGAATTCTATAATCAACTCTTTGGAAAGTTTCTAAAATGCCTTTGCTAATATTATAAAGGAAAAATCTTAAAGAAATAGGAGTTTTATGAAAATTCTCACTACTCTAAAAAGAAAGGAACAACATTTCTTTGTTGAGACTCTGTGTATCTGTTATACTTATTTGTACATCTATTCTTTCATTAAAGGATAAGAGGGGTTATTTTTCCTCCAGTGCTATCAGAAATCCTACTGGAAACCTATGTATTGAATTTAAAAAGTGAAAAAAATATCATTGCATTAGAATCCAGGAGAACTTAACTCTGAATTTGGTTTTCCATGAAGTAGATTTGTGGTCTTGAGCAAACCACTTAGTTCCTCTGGGGGCAAGTTTCCTCCTCTGAAATGCGGGGGGCTGGTCAGCAGCAGAATTACCTATCACAGGAACCTTAAAAATATAAAATGAAGTCAAAATTCCTGTCACCTAAGAAGAAATGGAGTGCAGGGCTGTATATGCTTAACTTCACCCTCATATTCTTACTGTCCCATCACCTAATGGTCTACTGCCCATTTATCACCCCCAAGCCCACCTTGGGGAAAAATAAGAATCACTGGCTGGATGCAACCATTTTTATATACCTTCCAGCTCTCAACAGTTAATGAAAATGGGAAAAAGGAGAGTGAGTATCTTTAATTAGATTTGATTCAGCAAGATTGAAGTCCCTCCAAAAAAAAAAAAAAAAAAAGCCAGGATAAACCAATAATAACTTCCTTACAGCACATGAAAACTTACTGATTATTAGACTACACTTTTCTGTGCCTTCATACTCCCTTGAGTAAAAAAATATCAGTTATATCATTGGCTTTAAGATAAGAAATTTAGACCTCTCTGCATTTGGAGATATTCTAATCTTTGTATAAAGTTAGAATAACAGATTTTCTGAAATGGCAGGGATCTGAACCCACAGAAAAATGGAAATTTAAACATTAAAATTCTGGGCCAATTCAGATACTCAGATAGATCTAGTCTATATAACCAAACAGCATAACTTTGAAGTGGAAAAGTAAAAGTAGAATATAATTTTATTTTGTATAATAATTTACAGGCATGTAATTATCATTTATATCCAGCTCTCAAATTTAGCTTGAATATTACTGTTAATTATGATTCTGCTCAAAGAGAGTGACCCTTGCGTATCAGAGGCCCTGTTGATTTCCATATAGAACACTGCCCCTGAAACACAAAATCCCAAGTAATTGCAATTACTCTGGTTAATCCTCACTTCAGCAAAGTTACTTAGTAGTCACTGTTGCATTTTTCTGGGAAACATTCGCCACAGTAAACTAAAACCTTTCAGATAGTGTAAGAATTTATCAGAGGCCTAAAGAATTAAGCAATCAGCAATAGCATACATATAAGAAAATGATAAACAAATGAGAAGATAAATGTTACAAATAATTTTTAAAAGGGTTTCTGTTACATTATGCTCCCAAAGATGAATATTTATGTCAAAGATTATTTTATTTTATTTTGGTCTGTTGAAGTGTCATCAGCAAGCAGCAAGCAGAATAACTCTGACACCATTATTTGGTTACCTGGATTGCGCACCCTCTATTGAACAACTTACACAACCTTTACTGTGGGTTTAAGGCTTAGCTGCCCATTCATTAGGTTGACAAACTTGTCAAAAGCCTCCAGGACTATGTCAGATATGTCAAAAACACTTACAGAAGTCACAGCACATTCCAGGGCTCTACTGAGTCCTGTCAACCACTGCCAAAATGACAAGAAACCCTTCTGGGGACAAAGAGCTGTGGAGAGAGATGAGCCCTCCCACTCAAATCCTGTTGATTTGCCAACCCATTTATATTGGTGCAGCTCTGAGCAATTCTGCCTCTGCTGCTTGAATGCCTTAGTCTTTCTGGATGCGCCTTATGATGCATTTTAAGAATCCCTAATTCATCTGAATGTTTTGGCAGTCAAGATGAAAGCTGATCAGCCATAGTTTTTGATGTTTCAGCCAAATGCTTAAAACCATATTTTGACACAGGACAGTTAAAAGCAAACGCACGTTTGTGAAAATCAGGAAAACAAAATGAAAATCAAATCTAAATAAATAAGGCCAAGAAAATTTCAGATATAAGAATTAAATTATTTTGACCCCATAAGGGAACACGAAATTCAAGTAGCTAAAATAATAGAGAGCTGTATTAAGTATTTTTCCTTATCAAAAAATTTACAACTTAAGGATTAGCAATAAAACAGGTAGCTGGCAATAAAATAACCTAAAATATTTTTATTTTTTATATTTATTTATTTATTTACTCTTTTTTAGGGCTGCACCCATGGCATATGGAGATTCCCAGGCAAGGGGTCGAATCGGAGTTAGCTGCCGCAGAGCCACAGCAACACCCCATCCAAGCTGCGTCTGCAACCTACACCACAGCCCACGGCAACACCGGATCCTTGACCCACTGGCAAGGTCAGGGATCAAACCCACAACCTCATGGTTCCTAGCTGGATTCGTTTCCGCTGCGCCACAACAGGAACTCCACCTAAAATATTTTTAGTTAGACACCATAAGTGACCCCTTGTAAGTGTTTTTAACATAACTGACATAGTCCTGGAGTTAGAAATATTTTCATAAAGTTCAAAATGTTTTAATATTAGAATATGCAACATGCATATATCACATGAAAGAAAGAGGAACAAAGTGACCCAGAGTAATAAAAAGGCTGAAGGTAGAACTACATGCAGGAAAATACGTTCTTCTGTACTCTCCCCTGAATTGCAGCAGTAAATTCCTAAAACTGCACTTCCCAGAAGTCCTTGCCAGCTGTCTTCCAGGTAACTTCTGTGAATGGTAAGCACTTGCATCACATTAGGAGAGAAGGAAGGAACAAAGGAGAAGTGTTAGTGAGAGTATGGGCTCCTGGGGCCCCACTCAAAACAAGAGTTCTAGCAATGTTGGTGATGAGTGCAGATTCCCTTTTACTTCTCCTACCCGCCCTTCAGTACGGTAACCAATTTCCCATACCAAACCCCAGTAAAGTGGTTTCTTTTTCCCTGACTTAAAATGTCTTATAGGAGTTCCCGCTGTGGTGTAACAGGTTGTGGTTGCTTTTTAGTATCATTTCACGTAGCAAATTTAAATATACAAACAATTTCCTTTGGTGATCTAAAAAGGCCAAATGGGCATAGGACACTCAGATGTTATGTTTAAAGACAAGCTAAAAATCAATTTGCAGCAATGTAATATACTTGAAGATATCTGGGAAATAACGTGACTGCAGAAACTTGTTGGAGTACTGCTATTGAAGATGACTGGATCAGTTTGCCCCTAAAGCTAAAAGACAGAGCTGAAAATAAATGGAAGCTCAGAATATCAGTAGAAAAGTAAAAGTCACAGGAAATTCATTTTGGAAAATAATTCATTTACTGGTCATACCTGTCCATATAGAATAGCTTACATAGGTTTGTTTGCTCTCATTTTATTTTTAGGGCCCGTATTGCTTCAAAGGGGAATCTAAATGACTTGTAAAGGTGCACGTAACACAGCAAGATAAGAATAATCAGGAGTAATTAAGAAATAAACATAGGAAAATGAGTTTGAAAAGGATATGGAGGCAGTGCAAAAGATGTATGCAATATATTTACTAACTCAATGCATCAAATTTGACATAAAACTTTCTGATAGCCAAGAGGAAGACACAAATATGAGTCATAATAGGTTTCATGAGTTTCCACTGTGGCTCAGCAGAAATGAATCTGACTAGCATCCATGAGGACACAGGTTCAATCCTTGGCCTCACTCAGTGGATAAGGATCTGGCGTTGCAGTGAGCTATGGTAGAGATCGCAGACTTGAATCAGTCAGATCTCACATTGCTGTGGCTGTGGCATAGGCCTGTGGCTACAGCTCTTATTTGACCCCTAGCCTGGGACAATCCATACGCTGTGGGTGTGGCCCCAAAAAGACAAAAAAAAAACTTGGTTTCAGATTCTCAGATATATATATATATATATATCACTTTGCTGTACAACTGAAATTAACATTGACAATACTGTATATCAGTTTTTTTACAAAGTAAAAAAATAAGTTTTAGATTTTCTATAAAATAGAAAAACATAATAACAGGTACAACCATTTCTAATTCTGGAACATGGGGTAATAACATTAGTAATAGTATCATATCAAATATTTGTCTATGCTAAGCACTGCCTTAAACATTTTACATAAATTAATATATTTAATCTTAGCAAAAATCCTAAAGAAGTGTGCTATCTACCTTTTATAGAAGAGGAAATTGAATCAAAGCAAGATCAAAGGCCAGGCCAAAGGTTTTCAGATGAGAAATGCAGAAGCTGGAATTGGATTCCAGTCAGTCTGGCTCCAGAGTCCACCCTTTTAATCACTATATTTATAAATTCTCAAAATAGCAAACAAATATTCTTAAACTCTGAGATGAGCTCTATAGGGTCATTTCCTTGTGTCACAAGGCCTATAGCATTAGGCTAAAACACAAATTCAGAAAATCACTTCTAGAAAGTCATAGCCCAGTTATTCAGTTCTCCGTTCTTTTGCCTTAACCTAGGTTGTTACTCAAAGTTGTAACCTCCAGTGCCTCCAGGGACCAGACAGGTAACTTAAGTCAGAGATGTAAGCCAGATGTAAGCAAAAAAAAGGGAGTAACAAGGACAGGGTTTAAGGAAGGAACACTTTCTTTTTTCTTTTGTCTTTTTGCCTTTTTTTTTTTTTTTTAATCTAGAGCCGCACCCGCGGCATATGGAGGTTCCCAGGCTAGGGGTCTAACAGGAGCTATAGCTGCCAGCCTTCGCCACAGCCACAGCAACGCGGGATCTGAGCTGCGTCTGCAGCCCACACCACAGCTCACGGCAACGCCGGATCCTTAAACCATTGAGAAAGGCCAGGGATCGAACTTGCAACCTCATGGTTCTTAGCAGTATTCGTTAACCACTGAGCCACGAAGGGAACTCCTAAAGAAAGAACACTTTCTCAGTTCTAGACATTTGTTGCCATGCATGGACATGTCCAAACGTTGTCTGATTTTTCACTGTTTCCAGAGAAATCCAGATTTTATGAAAGTTCTATATCCCCTGTTAAAGTGTGTGTGTGTGTGTGTGTGTGTGTGAGAGAGAGTGTGTGTGTACACTGTATATACTAGACAGAAAGAATCTGTCTACCAGCTGGATTTGACCAAGAACCTCTAGTTTGTCACCTCCACTTTACCATCACTGGAGAAGAGGTTCTCAAATTTTATCCACATCAATATCTGAGAGGAGCCTGGATGTCAGGAAAAGTGAATCTCAAAACCCGGTCCTCACCTCAGGAACTGGCCCCCCTTATGAAAAGAATATCAAGCCTCCACAATTTCCCCCTCCCTTATTCCCCTACCTCCCCACATTCCATTGAGAATCACTGAGTCACAAAAATGAATTTACTGATTTTCTCTCAGGCAATCCTCCAAAAGCATTGCTTTTCTCTGCCAAGCTTTTAAAAATATTGAGAGGTTGGGAATTTGGCATTATACTCCCTGTTAAGTACCCAGAATACCTACCATGCAGCTATTTTAGGCTGCCAGGTAAATGCAGTGTGAATTAAGCCTCTCTTCCTATTCTCCTATGAAATTTGAGTTGCCTGACCAATCTCACTCAGGCAAAGGAAGGTTTTCTTCAGAATGTAATTTTAGGTTCACTTAGTGATATGAGAGGAGCAAGAAGGAGAGAGAATATGAATGCACTTCAGTGGGTTTACATCTTAAATATTAGTATGAAAATCTCTCCACTCATTCTGTTTTTTTTTTTTTTTTTGGTGGGAGAATGCCAACACCTGTGGCATACGGAGGGGTTCCCAGGCTAGGGGCTGAGTCAGAGCTGCAGCTACTAGCCTACACCCCAGCCACAGTAACACAGATCTGAGAGCCTCATCTGCAACCTATGCCATGGCTTGCAGGCAATGCCAGATCCTTAACCCACTGAGCAAGGCCAGGGACTGAACCCACATCCTCATGGATACCAGTCGGGTTTTTAACCCACTAAGCCACAATGGAAACTCCTTCATCTTACTTTTCTCAGTCACTGTTTTACTAAATCAAGCATGTGGCTGTTAGGCTCAGCAAAAGCTATAATAATGTTTAAAACAATAGTAGGAGTTGGGGTGTATAATTTTTAGTGCATTTACAATATCCTCAAATCCCAACAAAAATACAGAAGGAACCAGAGAGGAGCTAATAGCCACGATATGATTAAAATACAATACAGTTAAACTACATCTCCATTCTAATCTTAGTGTTATTAGTCCACACCACCATTTCCAACCATAAATAATTTTGCTAAGATCTTTTTCATTTAGGCATAGACTACGTAAAATATAAGCATAATCATCTATTCTACAGCTCTCATGCTGTACTGCATTCTACTGGGTTTCTAACATGGCATATACCAAGGAAAACAATCTGGTGAATGTCAGAGGGCTGTGCAATAAGCTGTACACAAGTAGAACAGTGGAGTCTTTAATAGGAGAGATACCAACCAAGCCATGAATCATAGAAATTTAAGTTTCTTTTAGAATCAGGGTATGAAGTTACAAGTGACAGCTTTATCCCATTCTCTGGTCTTTCGTGTCAGAATACCTACAGCAAAACTGCACTATTTTAACACATGATGAGCCCCATAAGAAATGAGGACCTCAACACATGTTAGAGCAAAATGGGAAGAGTATTTGTTCTCCCAAAGCACTCCTTGGTTTCATTATGCTCTTCTCATGTGGAAGGAAAAAGCTATTCATTATAGCATTATATCTAATTCTAGAAACTTAAAAAAATATAAATAATAAGGCAAGGATGAAATACATTATATTACAGCAAATATTATGCAGCTTTATAAATAATAACACTTCCAAAAGTTCCTCAGTGATGAGAAAGAAATGCTTATCCTACCACAGTAGGTGAAAATGACAGAAGATAAAACTGATTACACAGAAAGATCTCACAGATGCCAAACCAGATACGGAAAATATATTAACTGTGATTACTTCTAGGTGGTAGAGTGAAACGTGTGGCTTTTTATTTTTACTTTTTTCTGTTTAAATACAAATTTTCTACAGTGAACATGAAATTATTTTTATAATTTGAACCCCCAAAATCAAACCTCTTAAAGAACTGACTCTAAAAATATGGATGATGAACAGACTGAGCTTCTTCTTGCCACAAAATTCTGCCTCCCACAGTTTAAAAGCAAAAGTACAGTCTGATAGGGTAACTAATCAAAGTCCTTATTAGCCCCTGTCTACATTGGTCTGCTTCAGTCACATGCAAAGCACTGCCTATAAAGGCCTAGCCAGCAATGCTAAATGACCACAAACACCATGAAGAAATAGCCTTCATTTCTCACAGGCTGCATTTTCTCCATTTACTCTCTGAAAAAGATAATATCTACTCAATTTTTGTCAAGGCAATTTTGTGATGACAAACTGATGAAGTTAAAATCATTAGTATTTCCACAGAACTATTATAAATGTAACCACATGCTTTTGTGCTCTTCACCAAATCAAGGCTATACTTGAAGGGCATAAGGGATATGAGAGGACTTAGAAGAGAATTGTATTCCTTTTGAATCAATGCTATAGAAATGAATTATGTCATTTGTAACTTCTTTTCCTACAATATTAAAAAAGACAAAATCTTATACTGCAAAAACTTAAGTTGGCAATTTGCAATTATTAGTCATTGATTTTGTGCAAGCACTGTCTATTTCAGTATGTTTCTGTGGAGATAATATATATTTAAATATTGAAAGTAAAGTTGGCTAAGCCTAAACTTCTCCGATTAAATAATATGTCAATTTAATCTATGTTTTCTACTCCCTGCAACCAGGAAGTATTAGTCGCTAAAACCATTATGATATAGAAAATCATCTTTTAAAGTCATCTATGAGGAAACTAAGAGACCAAATTAAGGTTTATCCAGTTTTATTATAAAGTCCATCTGACAACAAGTTATAGAACGTCAGTTGTGTATGTTTAGATCATTTAGGCAACGTTGGCCATATTTCACAAGACAGAGGTAAATGTGGCTTAGAAAGTTTAACTTGTTCAGGGTCACAAAAGTCCAAGCTTTGCAGATCAGCAGCAATGTCCACCCTGGACCCATCCAAAGAACTTTAGAAAACGAAGGATTAGATGTTCATTTAATCTGAATTCACAATTATGCCTTCACAGCTCTCTCCTTCACTTATTTTTATCTGTATTGTATATTGTCTTTCTTCTCTCCCACCACAGACTGTTCTTAGACATAGCCCTCACATCTCCAAAGGTCTACCATATTTTCTCTCTAAAAAAATTCCTGTAAAACTTCTGATTAGCCCTGAACAAGTAAGACGTTACCCCACCAGACCAATCAAATATGGTCAGTAAGTAGAGTATTGTAAGGCAATGGAATCTCAGTCTGTAGCCATATAGTTTGAGTGGAGAAAGAAACAGTTCTTGGAGGAGGGAAGGTATTCTAGGTAGCAAAATAACTGGTATCCATTAAAGTGCAATACATGGTAAGTTATAAATGGAGTAGGGTTTGTGATTTAAACCATATTTTTTAATTCATTTATCTTCACCTCTTTTTGCCACTTAACAGTAGAGACTTTATACCATCATACAGATATGAATGCTATAGAAAGAAAATAAAGACAAATTTTTGGATTTTGAAATTATAAGTACATTTTGGCATATAGCCAAGATAACAGTCTTGACACCATGGATTTTGACTGCCAAGAGTTACATGAATGAATGAGAAAAAATGTTCTTATGAATTCCAATGACTTGGCTTTAAATATCAAGAGCAAAATCACAGAGGAACCAGAACATAAAGATATTGCCATAAAACAAAGTACTGAATAATCATGATAATTTCCCCTTATAGGGAGGAAAAAAAAAAGAAAAGAAAATGAACAGTGGGCTACTATAAAAAGAGAAATAACAGGAGTTTCCATTGTGGCTCAGTGGTAATGAACCCAACTCGTATCCATGAGGACACGGGTTCGATCCATAGCCTCGCTCAGTGGGTTAAGGATCCAGCACTGCCATGAGCTGCAGTGAAGTTTGCCAGTGTGGCTCGGGTCCCACATTGCTGTAGCTGGATTGTAGGTAGGCAGCTATAGCTCTGATTCAACCCCTAGCCTGAGAACTTCCATTGCCGTGGGTGAAGCCCTAAAAAGACAGAGAGAGAGAGAGAGAGAGAGAGAGGGAAATAACAGTAAATTTCACTGAGGTTCATATGCCAAGAAGTTCCCAGTAAGTTTCTGGGCCTGGATAAGTCCTTGGAAGGAGAGATCAGGAAAATAGAAATTGTGCTAGAATACTTCAGAGGGAGCAATTTCTGAACAGAGGGACAGGTGCTTTGCTTTCCCAAGTTTAACTGAGGAGATAGCAAAACTTTCAGGAAAGCCAGAGAGCCAATGGGAATCTCCAGGGGCTGATGCAGGTGTCTAGGTTCCTTTCCACCCCACCATGGATATAGGGAAATAACTGAGTGTCTTGAGTAGAAGAAGGTTAGTAAATGACCTTTCAGTCTCAGAGAAGAAGGTGAAGTTCCTGTAGCTGACTATTGGTGGAAGCGCTGACCTTCATAGCAGGTGCAGTTGGGATACAAAGGTTATGCCTAAAAACATAAGGGACAAGTTACACCTCAGCAGAGGCCAACAAAGACCAAAAGCCTTAATAAACCAGAGGTACACCTCATATCCCATCCCCAATACCAAGAATATAGGGAAGTCTGCAAATGCAGTTGCTACTATGGAAAAAGGAATGCATGAAGAGGTTGTAATGGGGGTAATTATGAACTCAGAGATTATTTAGCCCAAAATGACTGAGTTTAAAATTGGATATGATGGGCCAAAGACCTTAACAAACAATTAACCAAAGAAGATACACACGTGGAAAATAAGCATAGGTAAAATGTCTACATCAAATGCCATCAGGGAAAACAAATTAAAACAACTATGAGATACCACTATACATCTATTAGAACAGCCAAAACCAGAACACTGAAAGCATCAGATGCTGGCAAGGATATTTTGAAGCAATAGAAACTCTCATTCTTTGCTGGTGGGACTGCAAAATGCTACAGCCACTTTGGAAGACTATTTGGCAGTTTCTTACAAAGCTAAACTTACTCTTACCATGAGATGAGCAATCACATTTCTTGATATTTACCCAAAAGAGCTGAAAATTTACATCCACACAAAAACCTGCACACAATGTTTACAGAAACTTTATTCATAATCACAAAACCTTGGAAGCAACCAAGCAGGTGAATATATAAATAAACTGTTGTTCATTCAGACAATTGAGTATTTCTAAAAGAAATGAGATACCAAGCCATGAAAAGCCATGAAGTATATATACATATACATATACATATATATACATATATATACACATATATATGTATATATTTTTTGGCCACACCCACCAGGCCAGGGCCAGGGATTGAACCAGCATCATAGCAGGAATCCAAGCCACTGCAGTGAAAACGCCAGATCCTTAACCCACTGTGCCACAGGAAAACTCCTAAATGTATATTATTAAATGAAAGAAGCCAATCTGAAAAAGGCTATAAACTGTATGATCCCAACTATATGACATTCTGAGAAAGACAAAATTATCAAGACAGTAAAAAGATGAGTAGGTACAGGGGGTAAGAAGATGAAAGGATGAATACACAGAACACAGGATTTTTAGGGCGGTGAAACTACTCTGAATGGTACTATAATGGTTGATTTATGTCATTAGACATTTGTCCAAAACCACGGAATATACCACACCAAGAGTTGAACTCTAATGAAAACTATGGCCGTGAAGTGGTAATAATGTGTCAAAGCAGGAATCCAAGCCAGTTCTAGCAGTACACCACTACAATGGGGTTGCTGATAATGGGGAGACCATGCACATGTGGGGGCAGGGGGCATAGGAGAAATCTCTATATCTTATGCTAAATTCTCTGTAAATCTAAAACTATCCTAAAAATTACATTTAAAAATATATTTTATAAAATTGGACATGACTGGGTTAAAATGGCTAGAATAAGTGTCCTACAATGAACCAGAAATGAAAGCTCATGAGTTTAGCTGGATTTAAAGAAATAAGCACATTACATTTTTTGCACAACCTAGATTGTGACTGCATAAAATTTATAACAATATAAATGCACAATTTATGCATATATATGCATTTATGTGCATATATAAAATCAAATATGGGGTATTTGATTTAGAGGTCTAAATTAATATAATTTTAATTATGAAAATACTTAAATGGATTGAATTGCTTCTTTCTCAACTAAGCATTACCCATCCATGAAATTTTTTTGAATTATGTGGTAATTGGCTGAATAATCTCCTTTACATTTACTGAACAAAGGCTGGGATTCAGCATTTACTGAGGTAATGAGATAATGAATGTATGACAATGTACAATTTATAGCACAGCAATGAGCAAATGCAAGAAAAGTATTTTGGCAAGTTGATGATACCAGGTGTTTGTTCTGATTGAATTTTCACTACATATTCTGGTAGTTTGGGTACCATATAAACAATTCCTTAATAGACTCTCTTAACTATTTGATATAAATTTTATTGTTTCTGCTCAATTTTCTGACTATTCCCTTTAGATGGTTCTTATCCAACTCCCTCCATCATCACCCTTAAAGAGGCTCCCTCAGCAACAACTACTGGTGATAAGTATGTGCAGCCCATAGAGTGATGGGTAGATTTTATCCTACTTCCTTCATAATGAAACCAAATTCAAAGTTAATGCAGATTTCATGATTTTTATTAATAATAAAATCATGAAATGCATTTACATAATATATTATATACTTGTTAAATTCCATTTTTATTTATTCAAAACACTGGCAATATAAGGCATTTTAATTCTTTGAATATGATTTACACAAACACACCATTAACATAGTGATAGAATGCAAACAAAAGCTAAAAAAGCAGTAATAGAATAAAACAATACGTAAGCATTTTAAAAATTAAAAGAATATGTCAAATAGAATGTAAGAGGGAAATTATTGCTAATTTTATGACTAATGTGACCTTGATTCCACTGTAATATGAAATACAATGAGATACTTTATGATAAACTGATTAAAACAAGTGCCTCATAGACATTAATCATATTTATAATGTGAGTTATTACAGCACTACTACAACAAAAATCTGTAAGAAAAGTAAATTTCAGTTGTGAGCTTGATGTCTTTAAACAGTGATTAATATATTAAAAGGTCATTACTTCTTTAAAAGACAGGAAAATAAAACCATTTGTCTTAATGGTAGCATCTCTACAGTATATATCTTTTTCCATGTTCAAGCTGCCATATGAAGTGAACAAAAAAGAGAAAGCAAGATCTTGGGAAAGAAAAATGACATAGTCGTATAATATTAGAGTTTGAATTCTTTCATTTATACTCCATGTTCTTCTTTAGTTATCTCAAGATAAACTCAAAAAGGGGTGGCCCAAAACAGGAGTGAAGAATCCCTACAGCTTTGTCTTTCTGCCTATTGACAAAAGCTGTTCCAGAGAAACTTCCACCAAACCGATTAATATGATTTACTATGCAGTAATCTCATCAACAGGTAACCAAATTCAAAACACACCATACTGATTACTTAATCAAAAGTTAAATTTAGAACGTGGGTTGGGTTTTTTCTAATACTGTGCAAACAGAAGCAGACTTTAAATGGAATACTTTATTATCACAGGTTAATTCCTTATAAACAGTCCTAGCAGATTATTTTACAGCTTATTAAAACTAAACCTTCCTGACAATGAAATTGAGGCACTGAAAGAAACTTCCTAGTAAAAGATAATTGAAGACGGAATTGTGTCATCAGAAGGCAGAGAGTAGACTACTTAATTCCTCATTTTTCTTTAAAGACCAAAGTGGTTCCTCCTTACTTTAAATTTCTATAACTCTGTAATTTTCAGTAAGTAGAAACAGTGAATATGTGAGGGTAATGTAATTAATTTTTTAATTATTTTAATTATTTTTATAGCACACTTTTTTACATATGCCAGGAAATGTTTCAATATCTGTATCTATATAGTTTATATACTTTATAGATATGAACCACTTTAATCCTCATAACAACACAATAAGGATTGTGTTATTATGTTACTATATTACACAGAGGGGATTGTGTCATTAATAAGGCGAGAAACCTGAGACACAGAGTGGTTGAGTGTCTTGCCCAAGGATACACAACTAATAAGTGGCATGGCCAGTGTTCACCTTGGCAGTGTGAATCCACAATCTATACCCTCAAACACTCATGCAGTCAGGGAAATGTGCATGCCTTAATTCTCTCTGACAGAGTAGTCCATCTTATTCAGCTAAGTCCTAGACTTTAAACTGCCTTCATGGTTTCCATCAGAATTTTTCTAGGGTTCACAGTTAGCAGGATAAATTAGTGAAAAGAATTATAAATATATTTTTCCTTATGTTTCCAGACACCATGCAATCTATTTTTCAGCAACCTTAGTAATGCCACACACACACACACACACACACACACACACACACACACACACACACAAAGAGTGGAAGAAACTGAATTCCTACACAAAAGATGCAATATGCTTGATGCTTTGGATGACAGTACAACATGCACAGGACGTTTTTCTCCCCAGACAACAACTCTGCAAGTCAGGTCTGCACATATTTCCAACATGTATATCAGAGTCAAGTGTCTCAGAGTGAGATTTTATAGATTTGCATAGCAGAACACAGTTGACACGGTGATTTCAGAAGGACTTAACAGTGTGCATCTGCCTTAGGGAGTGTGGCTTGCATTCATCACACTGACTTTTCATAGAAAGAATTGTAACTTAGGAAATAGTCATGGAACTTCCTCTGCATTTAACTAACTCAAAATTTCTTGTTCCTTGGGAATTTAGAGCCATTTCCTTTTTTGGCTGTGAGGAATCATCCTGTTATGTTTTTTGTTCTCCACATCACATTTCTGTTGCTGTAAAATGCAGACCTTGGACAGGATGCTTTGTTTGTTTGCTTTTGGTGGTGGGAGCACTGTATTTGGAGTCAGAGACTGAAACTGAGTCTTAATTTGTCACACACTGGCTGTGAGGTCTTGAGCCAATCACTTGCCATCTTTGACCCACAGAATCCTCATCTGTAAGAAGACAGTAATATTGGCATTTCTCACTCAGAACTGTTGCATAATTAAATAAAATCCTGTATGGCATGGGGCAATTTAAAATTAATTACTTGTATCTAAAATACGTTTTGGTAATAACTACAAGAATAGCGACTAATGGTCACAATTTGTAAGCATCTGAAACTTTGTTCCTAATCGCCTAAAAGAAGCAATAATGATTTATAAATAAATAAGCTCTATGTTTATGATATGCAACTGGTTACAAGTGGCTTTCCACCATCATTGTTTTCTCCAAATAAATGCAAGTGAAGGCCTTTGGATATTCCAAGAGATTTAAACAACTAAATCACAGAAAGTTATGAAAAATGCCATTCTTGCATATTTTATTTTATCTTTTTATTCTATTCTATTCTGTTCTGTTCTACTCTACTCTATTCTATTTTACTGCTCAGAGCCATACCCATGGCACATGGAAGTTCCCAGGCTAGGGGTCAAATCTGAGCTACAGCTGCTGGCCTATGCCACAGCCACAGCAACATGGGATCTGAGCCGCATCTGTGACATACACCATAACTCAGGCAACACCAGATCCCTGACCCACTGAGCGAGGTCATGGATCAAACCAGAATCTTCATGGATACCAGTCGGATTCGTTTCCGCTAAGCCACCAGGAACTCCCCATTCCTGCGTTATTTTGAGACTATTATGCCAAGAAACATTGTAGTGGAAATTTCACCATTACCAACCCAATTTCTTTAAGCTTAGAGATCTAGGGGAGCAACTAAATTAAATGCCTCCTGAACATCCCCACTGTATTTAATATACCTGAGAATTACATTCATAAGATCAAATTGTGCCCTTCCACAATGCAAAGGGAGAATCTGGCCTTCGTGAACTTTCCACATATTTGAGAGAACAGAAATAAACTGTCATATATTTATGACATTTGGCAGGCCAGACATGTTACTTACATGAACAGGCCAAGAAATTCTATTTGAATGAATTTAGCTGAAAAACAGACTCTAACTGAAATGAAACCCTTTGATGTGTCTCTTGGAAAGTCCATTTATAGCACTTCCACATGAAAAAAGCCCTGTGTCAAAGGGCTTCTCAAGACAAGGCTGCTTTTGGCCACATGCAAAATGAAGAAGCAAGCAATGGTTTTAGTGATAAAACCCTAGCTCCACTTCCTGGGGATTTTGGCCCATTCTTTGGGAAACGCTTTCTTATACCTAACTGGTGTCTTGTTACCTGCTTTATCAAATGAGAATTTATTTCTGATAAATTTATTTCTAAAAGAAAACAGTCACTATGGAAGCAATGCCTAGCCAAGAGTAAGACAGTGTAGTCAGTGAAACATTGATGTTTAGGACATAATGTTGAACAAACACACATTTAGTCATCCTCCTTCTATTAAGATCAGATCTGGGGAGTTCCCATCGTGGCTCAGTGGAAACGAATCCCACTAGGAGCCATGAGATTGAGGGTTTGATCCCTGGCCTTGCTCAGTGGGTTAAGGATCCAGCATTGCGGTGAGCTGTGGTGTAGGCTGCAGACGCGGCTTGGATCCCGCATTGCTGTGGCTCCGGCGAAGGCCAGCAGCTACAGTTCCTGTTAGACCCCTAGCCTGGGAACCTCCACGTGCCGTAGGTAAGGCCCTAAAATGGCAAAAGACAAAAAAAAGGAAAAAAAAGATATGCTCTGGGTCTTAAGATCCCCTTTTGAGGAGGACCTACTCCTAATGACAGGGTATCCTAGGAACATCCAGGTAGAAAACAGAATGGGACATTGTTTTTTGTTTGTTTGTTACCAAATTGAAAGCAGATAAGATCAGAGTCATGTTTAAATAGCCCTTCTTTTCCCATAATAAATTATCATTAGAAGGAATTATATCTTTACGAAATATATATTTATTGGTACAGACAATACAGATACTACCTTTTATTGCTTCAAATATATCTTGGCTTGACATTCTAGTCATAAAAGACTGAGTAATAATTAAAAACTAAAGTTTAACTGGTAGATATGTAGACAACCTCTACTGGCATGCCATATGCAATATCCTACTTTTAGGGTTGAATGAGATAGTAGAAAAATCAACATTTTTAGGGGAAAACTGTAGATTTTTCTCCTCATCCTCCATGTTGCAATTATGTTTGGGGATAGAGTTTCTTCTCAAATATCACTGAGATATGCTATTAAGTAGTCTTACTTTAAGCAAAGTCTCCTAGGGAAAAAAAAAGTTAGCATAAACTCTTTATAACATACAACAATCTAAAATGTTTTTCTTTTGAATTTCATTCAGTACTTTATCCTTGATAACTTTTGCCTCTTCTTGCTTTATTTTTGTTGCAGTTGTTTAAAACTCTTTAGTTTGATTCAGTCATTAATATATGATTGGATAAATGTAGCTAGGAAATATACAGAGTTGTATGTTTTCTATTCACAGATATACATTTAAAAAATAAAAGTCTGATATAATCTGTAAATCCTTTTCTTTTCAAAGAGGATGAATTTTGAGGAAGAAAGCACGGTAATTTGTAGGTAGTTATCATACCAAAAGAATATCAATTGCAAATGCCATGTTAAACAAATGAAATACAGTAAATTAAGTGAAACTATTTTCTGTAACACTTTATGCCTCTATCTGTTAATTTTGAAGAAGGCACCATAGTGAGGCTCATTTTAGTACAAAGCCATATTATGCAGATGTACTACATTTATTTATTTTTCTTTATAAAAAAATATATAAAACTTTACAGTCTGCCCTAGTTCTAACTAGGAATAGCACAAAAAGCTTTTCTATGTCTAACTTGCCCAGTCCTTTAGGTCTCTCTTCACATTTCCTCTTTCTCATACTACCCAGTGTTTTAAATCTGCTTCTAAACCCTGGAAGCAAGGGGGGATGGGCAGGAAGATGCCCTTTGTTCAGCCCTTTTATACTTCTGACCTATCTCTTCATATATATATATATATATATATATATATATATATACACACACATATATATATATATATTTTTTTTTTTTTTTTGGCGTTTTAGGGCCACAGCTGCAGCATGTGGAGGTAGCCAGGCTAGGGGTTGAATTGGAGCTATAGCCACCGGCCTAAACCACAGCCACAGCAACGCAGGATCTGAGCCACGTCTGTGACCTACATCAGAGTTCACGGCAATGCAGGATCCTTAATCCACTGAGCGAGGCCAGGGATCGAATCTGCAACCTCATGGTTCCTAGTTGGACTCGTTTCCACTGTGCTACTACAGGAACTGCCTCCAATATATTGTTCTAACAAATCCCCTTCTTCTGCACCTTCAGTTGTTCCTTCCCCTTAGCATTTACACATAAATACAACGATACATTTCTTTTCTATCTTAAGAAAAAAGAATCTTCTTAAATCTCATTCTCTTCTGGTAGGGACCTATATATGTTCTCCCCAACACTGATTTCCTCAGTGCTGCCACTCTTTAGGCAGCAACTAACTATTTCACTCCCTCTCCTTCCAATTCAATTCACTCCTCACCCCTCCTCCTCAGTTTTCACCTCACCACCCAGCTAACAGTGCACGGAACATGCTTCAAAGACCCAACTTAAGGCTTCTTTCATCCTCACATAACCTGACTTTTCACAGTCTGAGGATGCTTTACTTCAAGCATCCCCTGTTTCTCAAAACTCTTTTCCTGTTTTCTGAATTCAGTTCTCCTTCTGAATTTCTGACTACTTAATGTAAGTCCTCTGCTAGACCTCTCTCCTTGCCCACTCCCACAAGTGTTGTTGTACCTTAGGATTCTGTCCTTGGTCCTCTTCTGTCCAGAGATTCTCTTCCTAACTTTGCCCATTCCGTTTCTGTCACATTCACTTCTTCCTACACTCATCTCAGAAAATCTGTTGCTTCAGAAGATTCCTTCATGGACCTCTTTGATCCTCAGCTTTAAAATGTCATCAATAAGAACAACTACTCACTAAGTTGTTAGACAATTAAATTAGATCGTGCACATGTAAAGCACTTAATATGGTGAAGGCCACAATGCCAAAATCACTGGCTATTGTTTTTATACAGTCCCTTTATAGACCCATACCTTTAGCCAATACCAACTGTAATTAATGACTATTCCAGTAACTCCCAAATCTCTCTACCAGATTCTACAATCCCTCCACTTACTGCCATGCTAAGACCTATTTTCTCTTTGCTTATGTAGCAAATCTTTATTAAGATTATATTGTGTGTGAAGAAGTCTTTTAGACTTACAAAGTTGAATGAGATAATAAAAATGTCTTTGAGATCAAGTTGCTGACAGCCTGTTGGGGAAGCTGGACAAGTAAACAGAGATATTATATTGTGGTAAGGTAACAAACAGGAGGGTATATAGGTGTAAAATTAGAGCATGGCCATTCCTTACTTCATGTTAAAAATCTGGCAACCATCCTCTACCCTTCACTATCACAGAAGAAAAGTGATCAATGAATAGGAAAGAAAAGAAATCAAGTCCTGAGATATTGCTTCTTAAATAACTTCCGAAACCCACCCACTCTTCTCCACGTCACTTTTACTGCTTCATATCAGGAACCTCTGTTCTACACTACTTATCCATTGTGCCATCTTTCTAACATACAAGCCTAATCCATTTGCTCCTTTACTTAAGTTGTTCAATGGATCTCTACCATACACATACATTTTTTAAAAAATTAAACCTGTAGATGGTAGAGAAGAACTAAATTTATGTCTCCAGCTTCATCTGACTTACACATACTCTATGCTCCAGACAAAAGATACTGCATTTCTGGAAACACCAACAATTCATCACTTTGCAGTACCTTTGCATATGCTTTTTGCTCTGCGCAGTGACTCGGTCTCTTCTCAGAGGGCCCAGAAGTGGTCTGATTTTATGCCGGCCAAATGATTAATGGTGGGGGCTAAGTGTTTAGAGAACCAAAAGAAGAATTCAGAGAGAACAACAAGGCAGGATAGAGTCTCCATAGGCAACATTAAGTCTAACACCAAAGCTAGGGTAAAGTGGTTAAGGACACTGTATCCTGGCAATGATAATGTTCAGATGTGGTGATGCAGTCTATGGTAACTGGCAAGAATACTAAAGGGTGTTTATGGCCCATTTTTTTTAAGTTAACCAATATCTGACATGTGGATGAAGTAGGTGGTCTTATAAAAATAGCAGCAAAGCATTCGATGATGCAAATTTAACATCTGTCTAGGGAAATATTGCTAGTGTTTTATACAACTTATCTCTCCCCTTTTTTATAAATACTTCCCTAAATTCTCCCCATTCTTCCAGACAGAGTTTGTACTCTCTTAGGTACTTTATTCTCTGCATAGAAGAACACATAAGTTCTTTTAGTTCTTACCAAATTGTATGATTGTTCATTAGTTTCTTATTTGTCTTCTCAATTTGACTATAATTCTCAAATAATTCATATTGTTCATGACAGACACTTCATAAATATTCGTTAAATGGATCAGGGAGTAAGTATACAATAAATACTATTCTTCCTCCCTGTGAAAAGGGTTAATATTGAGTAGATTGCTGAGTAGATCTTTACACATGAAACTCTCTTCTGCAGTACATAACTGAGAAGCAAATGCATGCCTGGTTTGAAGATGGAATGTCTAGCATGAGGTTACCTTCGTGATTTGCCTTATCAGCTATATCTTAAGAGTGCCAGTATATCTTCTTTCTCAGGATACCATGAAGACAAACAAGACTTCTACAGTGAGCTCTTCCTTTGGCTAAAAACTATAAAGCTTTCTGTTTCATCATTATAAATAAAAAATATAAAGAGAACACATGTTGAAGGTAAATGTCTAAAGTTAACCAAACCTTGTGTCAGTTTTTTGTCGCTGTTGTCGTTGCAGATTGTTCCTTTTCCCCTTCTCACAAATTTTTGAACCTCCAAAGAATAGTTAGTTCTTGGTTACAAAACTGCAATCACTTCTCAGCCTTTCACACATGCTTTGGGTATTCCTTTACTGATCTTTATGATATCGTGTGAAACAACTGTGCTAAATTAGATTCAACTCTTCTACAGAACTTCAGTAGGGAATTCTAATGCAAATGCATAATATGGTGTTGGGACTTGAATTGGGCCATCCTGCAGTACCTTTTTTAAAATTATAAGCAAAAGGAACAAACTGTTAGGGAAATGTCCTCTGAATTCCCTCAACTATGCATTTAGCAGATTTCCACTATATGGCTTCCTGTTCATTAACATTCATGCAGTTGTCTGTAACCTCATTTGTTTCAGTGTTTGCTTTGGATTTGCCTGCTGAAATATTTGCCTTTCTTCTTTTTCTTACTGCTTCTTCTGGAGCTTTGACTGTTCCTTTTGATTTTAGCAGAATATAATAGAAGGATAATTACTAAAAACATTTATAAATACAATTTACAGATTTTTTTTCTAAAAAGAAATATAAGGCCACTTTTCACTAATCAGAAAAATGTTGTGAAAAATATACACAAAATTCAGTGCCTTCACCAATCTCCCAGTTTATTTCAAACAGAAAGAGACAATTGTCAATAGCTGCATTTACTATTGTAAGTTGTTTATTCCTTATCAAAAAGTCTTCTCTCTGAATCTACCTATAATCTGAGAGATTAGTCAGTAGGGCATGGATTTTATGTTTTTGCTTTTTCTATTTAAGATAATAACTGGCACAGAAATACCCAAACTATCCTTTTTGGTTCCCCTTATAATTAAATTGCACA
Organism: Catagonus wagneri; assembly: GCA_004024745.2. Lineage (NCBI taxonomy): Eukaryota > Metazoa > Chordata > Mammalia > Artiodactyla > Tayassuidae > Catagonus > Catagonus wagneri. The sequence continues at coordinate 6,307,693 of PVHT020000009.1, forward strand.
AGTTTCTGAGAGCTCACACACACTGAACTTGGGAATACAAGGTTAAAGTGTGGCTGTCTTTGCTTGAGAAAATTTGGCTGACCCATATATATGTATTCAATTTATGCCTTAGGTTTCATCATGATTATGCCCTAAATTATTTGATAGACACTATATAGCATCTATATAGACATTCTAAAACATTTTAATTTCATCCTGACACTTTGTCTTTTTCCTCTTTGTATCTATACAGATTTCCTAACATAAAATAAATGCAAAATTATTTTGTTTTAAAGGACACATATGGAATGAAGGAAGGAAGGAGGGAAGGAGGGAGAGAGGGAAGGAAGAAGGAAGAGATTCAGATGAAGTGGGCAAAGATGGGAGGAATCTATGCTTTTCCTTCCAACTGATTTCTGTACTATTTCTGGAAGTCAACAGGGAACGGCCCGTAAATATTTCCATATAAATAATTCCCCAGATTTCCTTCATACTCTCCCACATCAAGATGAAAATGCATCAGGAAGCTTTACCATGACCACTGGTTCATAGCATCTCATCTACTGATACATTGCTCTCCATATTTATTCAAAGTTTTGAAAAGAAATATTTATGCAAAGGAGCGTATATAAGAAATAGGAGGCAGAAATCAATTGTTTCTGATGACTTATGGATTATGATGGGCAAAATGGAAAATAAAAGAGAACAAGGTAATAGGGATTTTGTGAAGACCCTAGGTTTATATCATATAATGTGTACCAAATGGTAAATTCAGAAGAAAGCATTTTTGGATGAAAAATTGTAAGTTCGATTTAGGCATGTATAGAGGGAAAAGAAGAGTTAAGTAAGAGCCTGGTGCTATTTTGACCTTGGCTCATAGTAAAGACTATGAGCATTCTCCACATACTTATTACAGGGGACTGAAAAAAACTACAAAGGAATCCAAAATTAACTAAAACTTTTGGAAGCCCATAAAAAATATTTGGACAGATTTGTTTTGGTACAAATAAATTCCCATTAACAGTCTGGATTTTCCTTTTAAAAAAAAGTGCAAAATTAATTTACTACAATGTCATTTAAATTAAAAGGATTAATGGTATTACTACTTATGCGAAACTAAACAGGTTCCATGATTCTTTTAACCAGTTTCATTTCTAAATACCACTGTCATTTATCTATAAAAATCTATGGTTTTCAAAGGAAGAAGGGTTATTAGAAGGTTCATTTAAAAGGTGAGGAAACCACAGTTCCTGTCATGGCTCAGTAGAAACAAACCCAGTTAGTATCCATGAGGATGTGGGTTAGATCTGTGGCCCTACTCAGTGGGTTAAGGATCTGGCATTGCCATGAGCTGTGGTATAAGTAGCAGACTTGGCTCGGATCTGTGGTTGCTGTGGCTGTGGTATAGGCCAGCAGCTGTAGCTCTCATTGGACCCCTAGCCTGGGAATTTCCATACGCCACACCCATGTCCCTAAAAATAAGTAAATAAATAAAATGTGAAGGAACCAAATCTCAGAAAACTTCAATAATACCTGAGGACTGGGAACCTATAAGTGGTAAAGCAGGAACTAAAAACCAAAGCTTCTTAATTCTATTTTAATGTTGATCCATATTACTTCCTATCCATTCATTTTTGGTAGACACTTAATAAATATTTGTGTAAAAAAATAAAGAAGCTAGCCTCTCTGTCCATTATATCAAAGCAGATACAATCTCAAGGGGCAGTCTTCTAGCATCAGAAAAGTGTTAAAATATTGCTTTTATCAAAATCTTTTGTAATAAGATGTTTAACAAACTGCACAAGGACTCCTTGTCCATCAAAATCACAAAATGCCATTTAGGCAAGAATAGCGGATAACATTACAAGCAATCTAAAAGCAAAGAAAAGGGGACACCCAGCTGTGCCTCCCCCCTTGTGAGCCATAGCTAGTTTGCTGTTTTTTCACAGACTATCCCTGGGAAATAAAAGTGGCAGTATTCTTGTTTTACTGAAAAAGAAACAAAAATCAGAAAAAGATAAAAAGATTTACTTAAAATCACAGATAGTCCATTAAGGAAAAAACAACTCAATTGCTTTTGGCTATCTTTTCCAATAGGTTGTGCTACCACCTATTATATAAATGTAAACAATTAAATTGGAGAATGGCTCAAAAGCAAATGAAATCTCCTTAATTTGATTCTCTAACTATAAAAAAAACACATGTTGAAGCTTCACTATAATGTGATTCACTGTGGTGCAGCATTTAATACACTAAGTTCATCTTTAGAATTAACTTCAGGAGCTTGTCCACTAGACTTCTTGGATAAGCTGATCATGATATGAATTTGACTCACCATTGAGATTAAGCCTAAGAAAGCTGCCACAGAGTATTAAGGGCTCTTTAAAGAAGCTAGTAATCAGCATTTCACTTCTGCTACAATTCTAAATCTGTCTACAGGACTGAAACATTTTGTCATTGCCATACAGTCTTATCTAGTCACATCTGTAAAATGGGACAATAATAGTATTCTGCCTCATAGTTTTATAAGAATTAAATGATATGTTTTATTTGAAATATAAGTACTTGTTATATTTTTTTAAAAGAAAGAAAACAAAGAGTTCATTTTCTTCCATGCTGTACATTTAGTGTACATAACTATAAAATTTGCCTTTTTTTTTAGACAAGATATTTTTTAACAAACAAAAGGCAAAGGAAAACATTGGACTAAAAAAGTATTTTTAACAAAGGTCACATAAGGATCTTATCTCTGAAAAAGAAAAGCTTTCCTGTGCTGAAGGGATTTTTTTTTTTTGACACAAAGGGGAAAGAAACAATTTTCTCTATAAATTTCCAGAAGTGTAAAGGGACATAATGAGTAATTAACTGGAATTCCTAATTAACTGTATACAGAGCAGTGAATGCTTCTTGCTCTATTTTATCATCCAGTAGCATTTCCAAGAAGTGACACCCTCTTACACAAGGGTCTAAAATGCAAATTAATTATAATTCTGATGGCCTTGAATCTGAGCAGAAAATGACACAAAAGTGTGAAGTTTCCTTGAATATCCCTGAGAGTTTAAAGGTGTAAAAGTATTAAATGTGTATAAATAGTATAAGGAGACTGCTGCATCCCACTTGCCTAAATTAGAAATTGACAGGACAAACCCAAGAAGTGGCCCTTGATGCTAATTGATATTCAGGGTATGTGGTGAGCTGAGGAAGCATGATTCAGATTCAGAGCTGAAAAACCACTAGACCTACTGAATGCATTCAGATAAGGATATAAGAGCATAAGGGCTTTCTACTTGAAAACTTTGAGATCGCAGTGTCTTAGTTTGTTCAGGCTGCCATTACAAAATACCACAGAGTGGGTGGTTTATAAGCAACAGAAACTTACTTCTTACAGTTTTGGAGGCTAGAAATATGAGATCAGAGAGCTAACATGGTCAGGTGAGCTCTGTCTTCTGGATCTCAGATTTCTGTGTCCTCAAAGCAAGGAAGGGATGAGGAATCTCTGGGGTCTCCTTTATAAGGGCCTTAATTCCATTCATGAGGCTTCACCCTCATGACCTAAACACGTCCCAAATGACCTACCTCCTAAAATAACATCATTTGGGGGGTTTAAGATTTCAAAATGTGAATTTTGGGGGGACACAAACACTCAGCCCATAGCACTCAATCCAAAGTAAAATATTTATTTAAACTATGGTATCTGAGTGGCTGAGCCATGCTATGTAAAGATTGTCCTAAATATAAAGGGCAATTACTCTCACAATTACACTCCTTTGTGAATAGGAAAACAAGTAGTAAAAGGAAAGAAACATAACACTGAGACTAAGGTAACCAGACTAAAAACAAATAGAACCATTTCAATTCATAGTGTTTCACTTCTAACCCACAGTTTCAGTTTCATTAATCAAATTAAGTATCTGAAAAAGCAACTTAAAACTTACAAATTGAACTTTTCCTAATTCAGTTTCAATATTATGCTTACGAACCTCACAGTTTTGGCCCCAATTTATAGGATACTGCTAAGGATGCAGTTGAAGTCCCATGCCAACGTTGATTTAAGGAACAGTTTAAAATGACGTTCCCACAGCAGATCCTAGGATATTTCATGACATCATTAAAATGTGAAAAATAGTTCAAGTTCTGAATTCACACTAACCTGGATTCAAACACTGACTTTCATTTAAATACTTGTAACTTTGGGGAGTTCTTTTGCGGCACAGGAGGCTGAGAACCTGGCAGTGTCACTAAGCGGCTTGGGTAGCTGCTATGGCATCAGTTCAGTCCCTGGCCCAGGAACGTCCATATTCAACAGGCATGAACAGAAATTAATTAATTAATTAGTTAATTAATTAATCAACTCTTGTAACTTTGGGAACATTTTTGAACATGTTTAATCACTGTTCCCTCATCTATAAAGTGAATATAATAATATCAGCCACATAACTTTGTGGGAAAGAAATAATTTACGACAAGCATTTATAAAGTAAACAGTAGGCATTTATAAGGTAAACAGCTTCCAAAAAATGGAAGCTATTTTTACTGACCTAAAAAGGGGAAAATACAATTTACATTAACCATATTAGTCTCTTATCACAGTGTATGAAATGATGAAAGCATTTCACAGATTCCATTGAAATTAAATGAAAGTGCTTCTCCTCTTTAATTAAAGGGAGAAGCTATAAAGCCCTAGATTAAGGACTCCTACCTCCAGATATCTGTGTTTAATACCTATAAATGCTTCTAGTAGAATTTTCTCTGTTACCATCTCTACTGAATATGTTATCGTACAGCAATAACTTCACTGTAGTTTAAACGTCCTTCTGAGTTGCTTTTCTCTTACCATTTTTAAAACAAGGCATTTCCCTTCTTATTTGAGTAAGTTAGCTTTAAGTTCAGCAAGCAATGATTTGTCTTTGACGTTTTATCACATGAGCTGTCTAGTTAAGGTCAGGTTATCCAGCTTTCTGAAAAGATTAGAAAGCTGGGGTGGTAGAGGTGAAGCGAGGTCTTCCCTTTGACTCAAGTAATACTCTCAGTTTATACAAAGTCCCCCTGGGTAAATTAACATACATACCCAATGACACAGAGTCTAGAAGTTCAGTTGGCATGATGAAGCAACCCTTATTTCACATCATTTTGCTGTTTTCAAGGTGAGGAACTACACTGCAGACTTTTCTATTGGAGACTGAATTAGGGACCTAGTTTCTATGTATGTTGTCGGCTTACTTAGAGTACTGTCCATAACAGCTCGACAGAGAGAGTCCACAGAAATAGCTCCTAAAGTACAACTCTACAATTTCTTCAATGCAAATGTGAGGTTGGAATAAAATTTAAATTGCATATAATTTACCTGACCTAACTTTTTTATTGTCATAATCAAATTCTCCATGAATTTGGCTCTCCAAATTTTCATCTGTGCTATTTGATATATCAAATGGACAGAAAGCTAAATGAGGAGCAAAGAATTAAAAGTATCACCCTCTCTGCCTCTGTATTTCTTTCTAATTAAGAGAGATGTTAATTGAAATTACAGTGGCACAGACTCAGCAGGTCTCCTGAGTATCATAATTTGTTTGTGGGGCTGTCGCCCTAGGTTATTCACTGGAGTGATTCCTACCTGGGTGGGGAATGACTGAAAATCCTCACCTAAAAAGCAACTTCAAGCTTATGAAACAGGATTACCAGTGGAAAAGCAAATATATCTACAGCCAAATTAGGTTTTCATTAAACATTTACAGAGAAAGTATTTGAGGTCAGATGCTTTTACTAATAAGTTCACCTTAGTGGTTCTTTCCCCATGCAATTTCCCTTAAGTCAGTTTGATCACATCTAAACATTTTGATGGCTTCACTTCACCTATAGAACCAAGCAGAATATTTCAAGAACTTGGCACTAGATTCAAACTCCCCTTCGTACTCCTTTCGTCTTTCTTTCTTTCTTTATTTATTTTATTTTATTTTTTACATTATACCCAGCTGTACAGCGTGGTGACAGGGTTACACATCACAAGTGGTTAGACATAGTTCCCAGTGCTATACAGTAGGATCTCCTTGCTTTTCCAGCCCAGAGGCAACACAATCTACAGCTATTAACCCCAGACCCCCCTACCATCCTTTCTTTACATCCACAGTGTGTTTCAACCAAACTCTATTCCTCATACCCGCATAGCCCTGTACCTTCCCACCTAATAAGTACATTCACATTGACACATTTACTTCACTACTCATTTCCTTCTTTTCTCCAGAACAACAAACCTCATCCTGCAAGACTCAGACCACATACCATGTCCTCGAATAAATCCTTCATTGCTCCTTTTCACTGAAAATAATACCATCCCTTCTAAACGCTCCTACTTCTTTATCTGCACCTCCCACTGACTCCTCCCTCTTTACCTAAGATGCTAAGATCCTTAAAGAAGAAAGTTATGTCTTGTTAATTCCTGAAGCCCCAATGTTTATCCCATGTTAGTTACCAACTGAGTTTTCATGAAATAAATTTTGGATTTGAAATAAATTACAAATTAACAATTACAAATATCTTTTTAAAAGCTTTACTTAGGGGAGCTTTGATGATAGCCTGTATAATTATCTTTCTTTGCATTAATTTAGAAAGGAATTAAAGAAGGATAATTGAAGAGAAACCAGACAAAACTCTGAGTGTATCTTATAAAAATATACAATACATGCATGATATAATGTAATAAAACTAAATGCCACGTTTAATGTACATTTGTCTTTGTTTAAAAATATCAAAATCTCTGATAAAGTCTTCTGTCATAAGTCTAACTTAACTCAGTGAATATTAGCTTCTGCCAATCAAGACAGAATGTTAGGAATTAAGGTGATAAAAGTATGATGTAATTCTTATCCTCAAGGATTCCATTAACAAAACACATTCCAACAAACTAATATTAAAAAAAGAATATTCAGATTTCAAGAGGGTGTACAAAAAAGTTATGATGGTTTAAAATTTGGAGAAGAAAGATACTGTCTTAGTCTATTTGAGCTGCTATAAAAAAAAAAATACCAGAGTCCAGGTGGGTTATAAATAACATTTATTTCTCACAGGTCTAGAGGCGGGAAGTCCAAGGTCATGGCACACAGGCAGGCTCAGTGTCTGGTGAGGAGTTACTTCCTGGTTCATAGACGGTGGAAGAGGCAGGCTATAGCTCTCTAGGAGCACTCTTACAAGGGCGCTGTTGGGCTGCATCCCACAGAGCCACAGGGCCCTGTGCTCGCCCAGCTTCAAAACTGAAGAAAGAGCCCAGAGTCAGCAACAGAGGAATGAATGGCTTACTGGATGGGGGAGCTTACACATCTGAAGAAGGTCCTGGAACGACACCCCGCCATGTGTGGCAGATGGAGGGCAGGAGATGGTGGCGGTCTTCACTCCAGGTGGAAAGGGAGATTGCCAGTTATAGGGGGAATTATGTCAGGTTGGTTCATTAGTCACCAGTAGAGGGGCACGCCCCTTACTGTCCCTTTGATAAGTTGTCACTAGCTGGGGCCTGTGGCAGGTGCATAGGAAGGTCAGCATGCACATAGGGTCTAAGTGAAGCAGGCACTGGTCAAGCAGGGGATGTACAGAGAGCAAGACAACAGCAATCTTGAGTGGCCTGACCATACAGGCACTAATCGCATTCATGACAGCTCCACACTCATTACCTAAGCACTCCCCAAAGGCTTCACCTCCTAATACAGTCACACTGGACAATGTGAATTTTAGGAGAATGCAAACAATCAGTCCATTGCAGATGCCTTCCTCAAGAATTTGTGGAATGAAAACAAAATGGGTGAAATAGAAAAAAAAGGGTCTAGATAGAGACTGAGGTAGATAAGACTGAGGTAGATAATAATTAGATGTGGAAAAGAGCATAACCAAAGATACCAAGGCAAGACATTTTCCAGAATTATCCCAGTTTGCCAGAAATGTAAGATGCAAGTGGTTAGTAATCACACTAATAATATCTAACATCTTTTGAGCTGTTCTCACGCGCTGATATTATTATTAGAACTTTACATATCTTAGGAGTTCCCGTCGTGGTGCAGTGGTTAACGAATCCGACTAGGAACCATGAGGTTGCGGGTTCGATCCCTGCCCTTGCTCAGTGGGTTAACAATCCGGCGTTGCTGGGAGCTGTAGTGTAGGTTGCAGATGCGGCTCGGATCCTGCGTTGCTGTGGCTGCGGCGCAGGCCAGTGGCCACAGCTCCAATTAGACCCCTAGCCTGGGAACCTCCACATGCCACGGGTAAGGCCATAAAATGACAAAAAAAAGGCAAAAAAAAAGAACTTTACATATCTTAAATTCACTCATTTTTTATAACAGCCATATAAAGTGAGGATGATGTTTTCTTTTCATAGATGTGGGGGCGGGGGGAGAGGTGGAGTGGGTAGAAATAAGGATTACAATTTAGTCGAAATCATCAGGTAATGCCTGATCCTGTTCGTTGAGAACTGGAATGCATTAGTTGGAGGAAGATGAAGATGGTGGAGGATTAATTGAGGGAGAAGAGATACCATGGAAAAGGCATGAGAAGGCTGTGGGCCTGTGGATGCGGGAAGAGTAAGAGAAAAGTGTGGAAAACTTGTTTTTGCTGGAGAAGGCCTGGTAAACAGGTTACAGTTTGGCAAACAAACCATGAACATGCCAGGTTGAGAGTCTTTCTTCGATAGGGAGACTTAAGAGTTTCGGAAAAGAAATGATGGAGAGATTGACACTTTAAACAAGTCACCTTTACGATGCATGGAGAGTGACTGTGAAGAGAACTAGGGTGCAGGTGGGAAAACCAGATAGAAGCCAATAAGCCCTAACGTTCCAGCAAAAGATGATGAGACAGAGACCTAAAATGATGATTGTAGGTCAGGACAAGAGGAAAAATGTGGCAAACTTTATCATCCCAAGTGTCTGTCATAACTCCCACCCCACAACTCCAAGTCCCAATGTGGCTTTACTATTTCCCTTGTAATTACAGAAGAAGAGACACTATATGCCTCTGAGGTTAGGTCATAAAACGTGATACAGCTTCCACCTGATTATCTTAAAGTACTTGCTTTTAGAACCAGGCTGCCATCCTGTGGGGAAGCCCAAATCAGCCCCATACACATAAACCACACGGAAAGTCCACATGTAAATGCCACCCAACAGCCCAGCTGAGGTTCCAGCCATGCTATACCGTCAACTGCCACAGGTGAGTGAAGATGCCTTCTAACGATTTCAAATCCCACACTTCCAGTCTCCCTAGGCACCATGAAGCAGAGACTAGCTGTCCACTATTGTTATTTTATGCTCACTAAATTTGGGGATGGTCTGTTACTGAAATAAGAGGGAACTGATAAATACTAGAAGAGAAAATTAAAAGGCTTTAGTAGTTCCCAAAAACTGTAAATTGAAGATTTGAAGGTTCTGAAGTTAGTAGAGGACAAAAGCCAGGAAAGCAAGGGATTTAAAGCAAATGCCTGTATCTTTGTCAAGTTGAATTCCTAATAAAATGTTCCAAAGAGAAAACTGAGGAGTTCCTGTTGTAGCTCAGAGGGAACAAATCTGACTAATAACCATGAAGATGCAGGTTCGATCTCTGGCCTCACTCAGTGGGTTAAGGATATGGTGTTGCCGTGAGCTGTGGTGTAGGTCACAAATGTGGCTCGGATCTGGCATTGCCGTGACTGTGGCGTAGGCTGGCAGCTGCAGCTCCAATTCGACCCCTAGCCTTGGAACTTCCACATGATGAGGGTGAGGCCCTCAAAAGACAAAGAAAAAAAGAGAGAGAGAGAAAGTTGAGTACTTTGGTGTTTCTTTAAAATATAAAAAATCACATTAAAAAATATTCATATATGTACCAATAAATTCCATTTCAGTCTAAGCAAGTATCTGGCATGTTTAAAAGTAGCATTCTGGAAATTATCGTTACAGGCAGGTAACACAATTTCTTCCCTAGAAAACTACAAATATTTGCAAATATTTGGAACCTAATTTAGGGAAGTTTGAAGGAACATAATCTCTTGCTTTGTTTTTCCTATTTTTCATGATTCCTATTTATTATGCAGAAATATATGTTATATTTCCAAATACTCTGTCCAAACTTACAGTAGCCAAACTTTTATGATGTATGACTTAGTAGGAATATGGCTGGATACCTGGTAGATTTTGAAAATGTATTCCTTAGAATGGCAGTCTTAAACAAATGGGCCCAACTGCTAAAACTCCTAAAAAAAAAACACTTTTTAAAGTAATGATTTCATAAATTTTGATTTATTCTCAATATGTTTGGAGTTTGGGGGCAACAGTTCTGCTAGATGATTTCTCTTCCTTCATCAAAAGGTAATATCTACTTGTTTTCCTTAAGGAAATAAGAAAACGGGAGGAGTGTTTTCTCCTTGGTGCCAAATTACCTGCATGTGATAGCCAGCATATGACAAACATCTTACTGAATAAGCACTCAGTATTTTCCCTGCACAATTACTCTAATTCAAACCAAATATAAAAAGAAACTTGGATGGCAGCTTATCATCTAGATCCATGACACATCACTTGCCTTAGACTCTGATATTTACATGTCCTCTCATGTCCCTAAGTACAGCTTATATGATTGATTGTGAAAGCTACATTTAGTAACCATTAATGGCCAACAATTAAGTAATTACTGAGTAACAAAATGGATACACACTTAGCAAAGAGAGAATATCACACTTGCTCACTTTAGTAAGCCTCCTGAATATGTGAGCCTGAACAATAATATAGGATGACAAAAAACAAAAATGTCTATCTTAGAACATCAACATCACGGTCTCCCTGCCTCACTCTCCCAGACCTTCCTCTTGCCAAAAACTATCTCCAAACAAATTCACTGCCATGATTTGGGGATTAAGTTGATGAGTCATGGTCAGAGACATGTACTCATAAAAATGATTAAACTGGTGAATCCATAAAAAAGCAGTAAGGTCAACATACACCATATCTTAAATAAAAACTGTTTTAATCAAATACATTCTTATGGAGGAAGCTCAATAGGTACATACTCCTGTTTGTGTGTGTGTGTGTGTGTGTGTGTGTGTGTGTGTGTGTGTGTGTGTTATTAGGGGCTATCTCCTAATTTTTAAAATATATGACAGAGGTATGAGTTGCTGTAGTTTCTATCTTCATGCTTATATTCAAAACCTTCAGCAACATACTTTTTAAAAGTAATCGATGGCCAGTATTGTATAATATAATAGGAAATACCTCTTTGTTGCTAAGCTAAATGGACAATTTGGAGCATACATATTCATAAGGCTTTGGAAGGTTTCCAATAAATGCTACATCATGTAGGAAGAAGAATGGGCTTGCATTAAGCATATTCTGGTAACTGGTAATGCAACCTCCCAGCTCCCCTGGGTGTGCAACCCTTGAGAGATCATCTTCCAAGCCAAAATGATTTCACAAGTTCTAATGTACTGGTTTTACATAACTAAATTTTAAAGTAAATTTAATGAAATTCTCAGAAAACAGGTATTCTCAAGAATCTCAGAAAACAGAGTAGCAAAAATGAATTTTCACGTGTTTCTTCTTTATTCTTATAGATGGACTTAGTGTGTACTTAAAGCAAATGCATATACGTTTAGTTCCATTGAAAGGGACCTCCATCGTAAATTAAACAAGAAAGAAAGAGAGAAAGAAAGATATGTCAAGAAAAACTAAAATGTATTAATTTCCTCAAACACAGCTGAAACCACAGCTTATTTGGGGGGTTTTCACATGTAAGTAGATTTAATCTGTTATTTCTTCTTTCCTCCTGGAAGAGAAAGGAATTGGAACTCTAAATTGTTATGGAAAGCCAGAAGTTCAGGTGGTTTAACCCAACTGTCTTGCCAGTTCAAATTACTGTTAAATAAAAATATTTTTGGAGAATTTCATATAAAAGGCCTGAGTTAAGAATTTTATTTTTGGAGTTCCCATTGTGGTGCAGTAGAAATGAATCTAACTAGTAACCATGAGGTCGAGGGCTGGATCCCTGGCCTTGCTCAGTGGGTTAAGGATCTGGCATTCTGTGAGCTGTGGTTTAGGCTGCAAACACAGCAGATCCCACGTTGCTGTGGCTGTGGCTGTGGCCGGCAGCTGCAGCTCTGATTCAACCCCTAGCCTGGGAAACTCCATATGCCACGGGGGTGGCCCTAAAAAAAAAAACAAAGCAACAACAACAACAAAAAATTGCAATTTTATTGCATTCATTCCTGCAATACTGTGCTAAGCTATTGTAACAGAAGAGTGTTATTTGAAAGAATGCAAATGAGTAGATGTTTATTTCTGCCCTTGAAGAGAATCCTCTGATAAGCTTAAAAAATAGCTCATTTGGTCTACAGTGTTCCCCTGGTGTTTCCACTGTTCCTGTCATTAGCCAAGGATTAACTGAGATAAAGGGATAGTGGCAAGCTCTGTCCAAAGTTTTCAAAATGTACGCATAAACTAAATACCTTTGTGTGTGACCTACATTTGATAACTTGCTTACAAAGGATAGAGGATGGAAAATGAAGAACAGTGTATATGTTTCGTAGGGCAATTACAACAAAGTACTACAGATTAGGTAGCTAAAGACAACAGAAAAGTGTTGTCTCATAGTTATGGAGTCTGAAAGTCTGAAATCAAGGTGTCAGTAAGGCCATGCTCTCGCTGAAACTCTAGGGGTGAATCCTCTCTTGCCTCTTCCTAGCTTCTGGGGTGGCCATCAATTCATGGCTTGCAGCTGCATCACCCTGATCTCTATGTCTGTTGTCACATAACATTCTCCATATGTCTCTGTGAACACAGGTGCTTCACAGGGCACTTTTTTCTTCTTATAAGGTCACCTGTCACATCAAGTTAGGTCTCAGTCTAATGGTCTTATCCTAACTTGATTAAATACGCAAAGACGCTATTTCCAAATAAGATCATATATACAAAGTCAACAAATAACAAGTGTTGGAGAGGGTGTGGAGAAAAGGGTACTCTGCGTCACTGTTCGTGGGAATTGGTACAACCACTATGGAAAACAGTATGGCAGTACCTCAAAAAACTAAATATAGAACCAGCAATCCCACTGCTGGGCATATATCCAAACAAAACTTTCATTCAAAAAGATACATGCACCCCTATGTTCATCACAGTGCTATTCACAATAGCCAAGACATGGAAACAACCTAAATGTCCATTGACAGATGAATGGATTAAGAAGTCCTATATACAATGGAAAGCTATTCAGCCACAAAAAGAACAAAATAATGTCATTTGCAGCAACATGATTGGAACTAGAGAGTCTCATACTAAGTGAAGTAAGTCAGAAAGATAAATACCATATGATACCACTTATATGTGGAATATAAAATATATGGCACAGGTGATCATATCTACAAAACAGAAATAGATCACAGAAATGGAGAGCAGACTTGTGGCTGCCACCGGGAGAGGGGAGGGAGGGGGATGGACAGGGAGTTTGAGGTTGGTGGATGCAAACTGTAACATTTGGAATGGATGGGCAATGGGCTCCTACTATAAGCACAGGAAACTGTGTGATTGGGTCACTTTGCTGTACAACAGAAATTGAATAAACGTAAATCGACTATACTTCAATAAAAAAAAAGATCATGTATACAGGTACAGAGGCTAGGACTTCAAATTACGTTTTTTTTTCCACCATCGGAGATCTTATTGATTGAAAAGCATAGTTCAAGATTAGATTACAACATCACTGTGAAATATTTCACTGTCTTAAGAAAGTTTAAAGTGTACTCATATGTCCCTTGCTGCTCAATATAAATAAGCGAGTATGTCTTTGTAGTAATATCGAGAGTCAGATTGGCTTTTCCAATCTTATTTAATCCCTGAGCAGCTATGTTAAAAGTCAACATTTTAAAAAGCCCAATAAAAACTACTGTAAAAACTCTACCAGAATGCTACAGTGATAAACATCAAATTATGTTTTTTAGAGGACAAAATTCAACGTATAGCAAATAGAAATTTTTCAGTGAATGAACCTGGCAAACACAACTTGAGCCAAGTGACCAATCTTACTGTCACTACTGGCAAGTCACATTGATATTGACAGGAATCAGAATACACTACCCCCAAAATATGGCACCTTGGTATGCTGGATATTTCATTAAGCTAAAGGAGTTTGAGAAACAGCAAGTGCCGGAAGGATTTTTTGACCTTCCTCTGAAGTGGGTCATAAATCCCTCATGCAAGATGGATCCTCCCTCTACTTAGAGCATCCAGGATGGAAGGACGCTGAAGGAATCTGAATGAACAGGCCTTGCTGAAGTTTCCCCAACTTTACTACATGTAACTCATATATATCCTCTTTGATCTATCACATTTTCCCACAACTTCTCCCTCTTCCTCAAATCTAACAAAAAAAATCTTCATTTCCTTAGAAAGGCTCCCATGTCGTGTAAAATTTATATTAAACAAATGGGTATGCTTTTCTCCCTAATCTGTCTTTTGTTACAGAGACCCACCCAAGAACTTAAAATGGGTAAATAAAAGATGTTTTTTCCTCCTCTGTAATATCATGCACTCCCCTGATGAGATGTCATGAGAAGGTACTTCACACCTGTGGTTCTCTTCCCCCAAACCCTAAGCTACCCATGACGAACACCTCAAAGAATCAAATTGAGGGACGTTCTACCAGGCACCTGACCAGCACTCTTCTACACTATCAAGGTCATGAAAAACAAGGTAAGATTTAGTAACCATCACAGACCAAAGGAGACTAGGGTGACATTACGACTAAATGCCATGTGGAATCTTAATACTGGATCCTGAAACAGAAAAAGGATATTCATGGAAAAATTAGTGAAATCCAAAGAAAGGCTATAACATAACTAACAGAAATGCTATTAATGTTACTTTCTTAGTTTTGACAAATACTCCATGTAAGATTAATATTATAGAAAACTGGATGAGAGGTATTTGAACTCTCTGTACTATCTTTGCAACTTCATTGTGAATCTAAATTTTTTCCAAATTTTTAAAAAATCTTTTTGGAAAAATAAAATAATAATGGTATTTGTGCCCCTTTCATCATATCAGAAGTTATCAAGTTGTCCATTTATAGAGGCGGTCTGTTCCAATTAGAATGGTGGAGGATTTTTATCCCCTCTCTTTAGTCAATGGAGATGTTTCCTTCTATAAGGGAGGTAAACTTGAAATAATGGAAGATTATAATGTGCAAATATTTTCATGACAATATATGTATATTCAAAAGAGGGATTTCAAGTAGTTGAAAACAGTGGGCAGACCACAGATTTGTGAACCAGACAAGCTATCTCTGGGATCTTCCCTCTACAGTGTATATGACTCCACAGGACTACACGACTTTTCAAGTGGATTACTTTACTTGGCTCAGTTCTTTCCTCTGTGAGACCGAAATATAATATGCCTATATGGAAGGGAAACAATAAAGAGATTAAAGAAAAAATTTTTTCTTGCCAACTGCTGGTTATTTTTGGCACAATTTAAAGAGAGAGAAAGGAAGAAAAACTGACTGTAACACTGCAACACTGGCAACAATATTTTTAACCCTTCAGTTCAATGCTGACGGTGCAGAAGAAATGACAAAGTCAAGAGGCAAATAACTAACTTTTCTTCAGAGTGACAATAACTGAGCCACTAATGACCTTTCCAAACAATTACATATCCATCTAGCACCTTCTTTGACACTTCCCAGTATTGTGAGAACTATTACATATTATATTTTTACATATAGATGCACTGCCTAATTTCAAAAAAAAAGGAAAATGGAGTTTTTTATTTGGTGCAAACAATAGTTGTTTCCAGTGATCAATGCTAGTTTCATGGTTCCTTGCAAACTGTTTCTATTGATCTGTGTGAATAATTTTCTCGGGATGAATGTCAAAAATTGAATAGCCTGTGGGAAAAGAACAGAAATCATTTCAGTCATCCCTATCATTAATAATAATATCTCGAATAGAATTCAAAACATAAGGTCCAACCAAGTCAGTTACACACTTGAATTAACGTATAGATGAGCCATCGCTGAACGTGAAGACACTATGTGATAAGAGGCTAGAGCACTGGAATGGAGATCATATGCAGCCATATGGAAATTACCTGTTCATCTTACACACCTGTTTTTTCAAAGTCCCCCTGTGGACAAGTCTTTTCTCTTTCTCTCTGTAGGCACTTAGTTGACAATCATCATTCTTCACACTTCAGTTCAGAAATTTCATTATCAAGGATGGGTTTCCTGCACAACCAGATTCCACTCTACCCAGATGTCTTTGTCAACTGTAGCTGCTTGCATGTGGAGACTGTTTCATTTCTCTCTAAAACTCTAGGTCTAGCATTGACACATAGAGGTAGCACACTCACTTGGCCAATCTAAACTAAAACTCTGTGAGGCGCAGGTAATGCCAAGCACTGATTCCTTCTTATTGGAGAACTGTATTTTATTTTACCAATATTTCTTTTTGTCATTTTTTCTTCCTCTATCATAACCTCTTTGCTCTCTATTCATTTTATTCTTACAAGCATTATAGATAAACTTGACCCAATACTAGCATATGTAAGATATGTTCCCCCTACTAAATAAAATAGGTGTCCATTTATTTATGTCTTCCCTCTGCTTATTTCACCTCCATTATGATAAAACAAATTTATTGATTGATTGATTTTGCTTTTTAGGGCCCCACCCATGGCATATGGAGTTTCCCAAGCTAGGGGTCAAATCGGAGCTACAGCTGCCAGCCTACACCACAGCCGCAACAACACAGGATCCGAGCCACGTCTGCGACCTACACAACAGCTCACAGCAATGCCAGATCCTTAACTCACTGAGTGAGGCCAGGGATCAAACCCACAACCTCATGGTTCCCAGTCAGATTCATTTCCAATGCACCACGACAGGAACTCCTGATAAAACAAATTTAACCAGAGTAGTTCTATCTCCCAAGATTATTCTATCAATTTATAGTTAATTTCACTAATTTAAAATTATCCTCAAATAGAGGTGCATTGAGTACCTGTAGGGGGAATGTACAGGCACGTGTAGTTGGGGAACTACCTTCATATTCTGCATGAGCCCACATTCTCTTCACTGAGGCTTTTCTAGTCTCTCAAAGAAAATAAAAGCAAGTGCGGAAAATCAGAAGGAGGGAAGACTTTTAAAGAATCTAGTGGGTCACACACGGATGTGCTGGCCTTCCTGGAATGACATTTTCTTACTTTGCAAAGGGATGTGAGCTGTGGTAATTTGCAAATGAATGCATCTGTAAATGAATGAATGCATCAAGCACAATGAAAACATTGTATCCAAGATTATACCATATTGCTCCTTGCAGCCACTTCCACTGAATTTGTTTCTCTACCATCTGCACCAGTTCTATTCCACTATCAGACATAAGGCCTAGAAAAATGCAAGCCACTAAGAATATCTTATGAAAGGGGCTGTGTGAACAGTTATTATGCTTGTGTTACTTCCTTAATACCCTTTTTTTAATGAAAAAGAAGAAACCTACATCAGAAGTAGTACTTCAAATTCAGTTTGGAGAGGCTTCTGGCGTCTACTGAGTAGCTTTTCCCCTTAATCCCTTTCCTTTTTTCTTGTATGCTGTCTTAATAATGTGTTTGGGCTAAAGGAAAGCTAAATTCTCACACCCATGTCTAAGGGGAAAAGATTACTTTTAAGGGAGTAAATGGATAACTTCATCTAGATTTTACAATGGATGTTTTATAAGCATGATCTAGTAATACCATTTTAATACTGATACATATTATCCAAAATATACTTTTTTCACTGCAGATTATTCCTTCTAATTTTCTTATTTATGAGCAATTTAATTCCACTTGCAATGTGTTAAAAATTGTATTTATTATAAATATCTAATTTGAAAACTATATGTCAAAATTTGTCCTAAGGCAGCTAAAATAAGATTGAATTTCAACCTATTTTGCACAGCTGAGCCCAGATGAACTGTATCAGCAAAATGGGAGGAAAGCACCATTAGATGCCATCACAACTCTCATTTTCAGAACTTTTAATGTTTGTTTGCTACAGAACAATGGATCTTACCTCAACAGACTCCTGGGCTTCAAATGCTGAACTTACATCCTGGGCCCTAAAGGTAAAATTTTTATGACATCTGTGTGTTTCTGTAATTAGATCCTTAGCACCTGCAACACATATTTTCCCCTTTGAAATGTGTCTTCAGAAGAATAAATAATACATCGAAAATTTTATAAAGTATACAAGCATGTGTTGCCATTACTCTGATAAAAATCCTCCAGGAGTCTGGGAAATGGGCTTAACCAATTTTTCACACTGACCGTGGGCAGGCTAACCTCCTAAAAATCTTTAAACATTTCAAGGGGGTTGATGATTTCTAACTGATGTTCCAAGTATTGCCCACTGTTATTCACTCACTCACTCCTTGATGCTGTGAGAAGAATGGTTATGCAGTTTACTAAGCAACACAAAACTGTCTACAGTCATCACACTACCCAAAATAGTGTGATCATCGCGCATTCATTGAAGAATGATTTGTGAAGATATCGTCTCCATGAACTTATCCAAGAGAAGTTTAAGTTTCTTTGTTATGGTACAACATGAACAGAGAAAACTTTTGTAAAAAAGTCTATCCAACAGAGACCAGGTCCTCTTTCAACATGTGTTTCCTTTCCTGTTGACACGTTTATTTTCAATAATTTAATAGATGCTTTGCAATCTATGTGCCCTAGTTTGGGTACAAGATATTTCTCTAAATTTTTCCCAATTTGCTAAAACTTAAATGACTTACACAACAAATAATAACAAAACAGAAAATACAGGTAAACATTATTCTTTTATGCATTAATTTCAGTTCAGATTTTTTTCCTTTGAAGTCAGTACAAACTAGATTCCCACTTGTAAATTTCACAGACTCCATAAGAGTGAATAATTCTAACTACATGGAGGGAAAACAACCTAACCAAAATGTGATTTATCCTTGCAAAATTACCAGGGTGACATAATACTACTTTGTTTAAATTAAGAAATTATGACATAATGCCTAAAAAATGCTACAATGAAGAAGTCATTCATTCCTGCTATTTTGTAAATGTGGGGATGCTTTAAATGCACCCAAAATACAATGTTCTAAATTTGTCAAGAAAAACAATTGACACAGTAATGAATTAATTTTTAAAATAATGTCATATACTTCACAATAATGAGGAGCTTACAGAGATAAACATGTGATTAAACAGAAAACAGTCTCCTAGTTTAGCTCAATTGAAAGAAATCACACTTTGAATATCTTTTGTGATAAGCAAGTTATAAAAAAATATTGTTTCCTACCACATTAATAAAGCCTCTTTCAACAAAGTTTTTATTATTATGTGGTGGAAGGAGTTATATAAATTTTACTTGAGAAATCAGGGATAATGTTAGAACAATATCATTTTTAAAGTAGAAAACGTGATGAGTTTAAAATAGATATTGATAGGAAAAAGGGGGAAAATTACAATATAAATGTGATACTTGTTTCTTACTTTTTCTGTCCATGAACCTAATAAATGAAAAGGTTAAATTCTCCTGAACACTTAGAAATTATTTTTAAGTGAGTTAAAGCCTCACACACTTAAGGTAAAATTTATATTTTTTCCTTTAATGCTTAAACATTCTTTTACTGACTGCTGTGAAGTGAAATTAAATGTTTAGAAGCAAACCCTTTCTTAGTTCCTAAATATCAAAGAGTTAAATTTGCTCTGGATTTTGAAAAGTGGGATATGCTGCCCTTGTATTTCCAACAGATGTTCTGTTGACTCACAAGGGAATGTGATGGCCACACTGCCATGTGAGCAGCTTTACATGGGGATTTCTGACAGTCCAGTGGAGCTGCTGCTGGATTTCACTCTGGAGACATGGATGCAGTCACACCATGCACTGCGATGAGTACAGCACGTCCCACGGTATGGATGCTGGGACTCTCAAGCACCTTGAACAAGACCAGGATTCTATCGCTACCCACTGGCTCTCAGTCAAAGAACACGCCTGGTGTTGGGAGTACACATGTATCCAACTGCATTTTAGCTCCTAAAAGAAATGTTTCACTTGCACTCTCTTTATATTAGTTTATATTATATAAGGATTTGTCCTTTTTATGGTTTGATATGTTTTTAAAAAGTTGCCACCTCCTAAGTTTTCAGGCATATGGAATTTCCCAGGCTAGGGGTCAAATTAGAAATATAGCTGCTGGCCTACACTACTGCTATAGCAATGCCAGATCTGAGCCATGTCTGCAAACTACACCATAGCTCACAGCAATGACAGATACTTAACCCACTGAGTGAGGCCAGGGATTGAACCCCTGTCCTCACGGATACTAGTCAGGTTTGTTACCACTGAGGCACCATAGGAACTCCAAACTATAAAGTTTTTTAAGATAAAGATAATACTTCTCAATATATAGTCCTTAATCCAATGTTGTTTTATTTTCAGTTTAAATTTTTTTTTTTTTTGGCCTTTTTCCTAGGGTCGCTCTGCAGCATATGGAGGTTCCCAGGCTAAGGGTCAAATCAGAGCTATAGCCTCTGGCCTACGCAACAGCAACAGCAATACCAGATCTGAGCCATGTCTGTGACCTACACCACAGCTCACGGCAATGCCGGATCTCTAACCCACTGAGTGAAGCCAAGGATTGAACCTGCATCCTCATGGATGCTAGTCAGATTCATTTCCACTGAGCCACAACAGGAATTCCTAATTTTATTTACTCTGAGTATGGTGAGCATAAAGTAGAGAGGCATGGGGTTCAGCTGTAAGAACAGTCTCTGACTGCACTTCTTAGTCTACCAATGGGGAAAGACTAGGTTATTCCCCCCAGCCAGTGAAGATTCGTATTTCTGTTACTATAAGAAAAATGAATTTCTGGGAAAACAAAATGAAAAAATGAAAAAGTAAAATGCAAGCTTAAGTAATATTATTGTATTTAATGGATATAAAATTACTACCTCAAATTATTTTAAAAGGTTCTGGACACTTATTCTAAGTTAACTGAATATGTCTTGTCACAGTCTGGTGCAGACAAGCCAGCAAATCAGCAAACCAGCACCAGTTCCTGGGTCTGATATATGATTACAGCTCATGAGCTTTCCTTTTCTCACCAGTGACTCTTTCCTCTGCTGTAGATTAGATTTGTTTTTTCTACTATACGTTCTCCTAGTTTTTTTTTTTTTTATTTCTCCATCCCACAATATTGAATAATGTGTTATATGACTAGTCCCTTAGTTGTATCTACCTTGTCCAAAGGATACAAGTGGGTTGATATAGTTTACACAAATGTAAACAGAGGTGGACTTACTTTGAAGCTAATGATGTATGGGCTTGAGGTCTATTGCTTACAGAGGTCCCAGTAAGGGGTGGAAGCTGCAGAGAGTTACAGTGTTTGAGGTGAGGAAGAGACTAAGTTTGCCATCAGCAAGAATTACTGCATAAACATTTTTGGCAGATTGCCTAAAGGGATCATAGACAAAAGTACCTGATGCTTGAAGAATACCATACAATAATTTTTTCATCATAAATAATCACTTTGGTACCTAATTTTATATTTGTAGTTTTATATTCTTTTTCTTAAAGCGGGTACCCAAATTATGTAAGTTTCAAAACCCCACGAACTCTAGATCTGCCTTATGTTAAATGCTTTATACTCAACAACTAGCACGGTGCCTTGCCTGGTTGGAGAAAGTAGTCCATAACTATCCACTGGCTGAATGGGAAATGAATAAATGATCAACTAACTACTTTAGAACTCCTCAGCAAGACTTTTGTGGGAAGACTCACAAGGGCCCTAATTAGGCTCCTAGAAACTCTTTGACACCAGCCTTCTTTCAATAAAGGTATTACTAGTAGAACCCATATTCATATAAGGTTCAGGAGGATATTTAAGGCAGAGTTTTTCAAACTATAGATTGTGACCTCTTTGTAGTTTATAAAATCAGTGGGGGGCATTAAATTAGGCTATATTTATTTTTACAGTGGAATAGAATGGAGAAAAGGAACAGAATGAAATGATATAAATGGAATGGAATGGAATGAAAAATATCAAGAACACATCGCAAGAAATAAGGGTGAGTGTTGTTTTATAAAACCTTCATGTCAGTGGTGTTGGTAGATGTGTACATGTACTAAAAATATATTTTTCACAAGGGGAAAAAACTGTAAATTCAGAGTGCAGAACTGCTCTGTAGACTTCTCAGATTAAAAAGGTAAATCGAGGTTGTTTACAACTAAAACTATACCTAAGAATTTTGGCTTTTGGTGGTTTGCTTGCTCTGTTTTGTGTTTTATATTTTACACATACACTCTTTTGTTGAATCATCAATATAAGAACACATCAAAAACTCTTAGTTTTTAAGATCTCTAAGAAAAGACACTACAATGGTCTCTGGGAATATCACACAGTAATGACTCCTAAGTCCGTATCTCTGGTCTTGGCTACTCTCCTGAGATCCAGACTCATAACAACTGCCTGCCAGGCACTTCCACCTGGCTACAGACACTCCTAGAAACCAAAGTGGTTACTTTTCCCTAATAAAACTTATTTTTTTCTCTTCTCTAACACCAGTTAACATTCCCACTGCACCCAGGAAGATGATTGAGATACATGGAAGCCATCCTAACACCCATCATCACTTCTAGTCAGTAACAATAATTTCCTATTATCAGTCCATAACAGTTCCCAAATCAGTCCCTTTCTCTCTACCCTATGATTATTTCTATCTTGGTTCCCAGGATAGGCTATAGCATCAGTCTTCTAGCTGGTATCTCAACCAGGCCCTCACCCCTCCCCAGCCTTTCTTCCCATGGACTCCAGATTGATCTTTTCAAAATACAGACTTGATCACATTACACGCTTGCTTAAAATATTCAAGCTGATTGAGGAGTTTGTTTCCAGAGGAAGCTGAGTTCCAGCAGTGTGTGGCTCTAAGAGGAACTCATCTAACCCAAGTGATCTGGTAACCCAGTGATAAAATAAAAGGAAGCACAACAAATACTTCATCCATCACAGACAACGTGATGGAAACATGCACATCATAGACACAGTATAATCTGTCATCCAGAATAAGTTCTCTCATGACCTAAGTTGCCCTTAAATAAGCCTGTTTAATACCGTCAGGAACTAGGGGAGTGAAAATAGTGGGAACATCAGATTTTCTAACTGGATATTTCAAGTGTCAGCAGTTTAATGTTTTCTCTGAGTTTATTACGGTCCTTAAATCTGACAAAAATAAAGCAATACTAGCAGAGGAAAAATGAAACCCATTGTGTGCCAATGATCTCACTCTTTCTGAACAGTAAACTTAGAAATGTTAAATAAAACTTCATCAGTTTTTACTTTTAACTTTGTCCGTTTGTGAAATAAAAAAAACATCTATTAATTCAAGAAATATTTGATGCATGCTAACTATGAATTTATAAAATGAAAGGCACAATCCCTGCCTTCAGAAAGCTTACTTTCAATCATCAAGATAATGATATGGGTGATTACTGACTTCGGTCACCCTTACAAGAAGACCAGCTAGCAGCTACCCATAGATATGACAACCAGGGTTTCTTTAGTGCAGAGAGAACATTCACTAGGATAGATCATATGTTAGGAATACAAAAAAAAAAGTCTTAGCGAATTCAAGAAGACAGATTATAGCAAGTAACTTTTATGACCACATTGATATGAAATCAATAACAGAAGACAAGCTGGAAAATTGACAAAATATGGAAATTAAACCACATACTCCTGAACAATAAATGGATAGAAGAAGAAATTAAAAATAGAACTATTGGAGTTCCCATCATAGCTCAGCAGTTAACGAACCCGACTAGTACCCATAAGGACATGGGTTCAATTCCTGGACTCGCTTAGTGGGTTAAGTGTGCCGTGAGCTGTGGTATAGGTCACAGATGTGGCATAGGCCAGCGGCTACAGCTCCGATTCAACCCCTAGCCTGGGAACCTCCATATGCCATGGGTGCAGCCCTAAAAAAACAAACAAACAAAAAAATAGAACTACCATATTTCCAGCAGTTCCACTTTGGGGTATATGTCTGAAGGAAATGCAATCCCTATCTCAAAGAGAAATTTGCACTCCCACCCTGTTCACTGAAGCATTGTTTAGAATAGCCAAAACATGAAAAAACAACCCAAGGGTCCATTTGATGAATAATTAAAATTAGGTGATATATATATTTTAAATTTTTAATTACTTATTTATTTCAACCATTAAAAAAAGAAGAAAATTCTGCCCATTTGCAACATGGATAGATCTTGAGGGTATCATGCAAAGTGAAATAAATCAGACCAAGAAAGATTAATACTGTAAGATACAACTTCAACGTGGAGTCTAAAAGAATCAAACTCATAGAAACAATAGACTTTTGGTTGCCAGGCGTGGACTGTGTGCACGTTGTTGGCTGTGTGTAGCAGAGCAGGGAGAAGAATTGGTAATTTTGGTCAAAGGATATAAACTTCAAGTCATAAGATGAAGGAGTTCTGAGGATGTATTTGCAACATGGTGACCACAGTTAACAACGCCATATTGTATATTTGAAAGTTTCTAAAAGATCTTAAAGGTTCTCACTACACACACAAAATTGTAACTATGTGAGGTGACAGATGTGTTAAACTAACTTTATTGTCATAATCATTTCTCAATATATACACATACCAAATTATTATGTTGTACAGCTTAAATTTTACATAATGTTATATGTCAGTTCTATCTCAATGAAGCTAGCGGGGAAAAAAGAAAGCTTACTTTCTGGTGGTTAAAAACATATCTATATGTAATTTGCACAGCAAATATGTCTGTAATATTTACTATGTTCCAGGCACTGTCCTAAGAACTTAACATACATTAACTCATTTATTCCTCACAACAATCTGTTAAATAGATTCTATATTATCTCTATTTTACTAGTGAGGAAAATGAATCACAGAGAAATTGTTAATATTCTCATGGCCATACAGCTAGCAAGTAGCAGAACTAAAATCCAAACTCATAGATTCTGGCTCCACAATTCTGTACTGCTTGTCAATGATAAGTCAAAAAATATAAACATGAGAAGGCATTATGGGAACATAGTGCAGATACATCTGATTCAGATTTATTAAAGAAGGGTTGGAGAGGTTATTTTAATAATAATAACTAAAATGTACTAATACACAGTGTGTTTACTATGTTCTAAGTATTTTGCATATGTTGACCCGTTCCAACCTCACAAACTCCACAAGGTCAGTCCCATTATTATCCCTATTTTACCAGTGAGGAAAACAAAGAGTTTAGTAACTTATCCAAGGTTGCCCAGCAATTAAGTGGTTGAAGCTTCAGTAGTAGCGAGAGTAGAGCTTAGCCTTAAAAAATTGCTTGGTCCAGGTAAGTGACCAGGAGCATGGGCAATGAAGACAACCTGTGAAGGCATGTGGGGGCAAAGAGGGGCGTGGGCCACGCAGAACAGGCCAAATGCCCCCAGCAGAGGAGGCACTGAAGTGTGAGGTATGGAGTGGGAAGGAACAGGGTAAGCAGCACACAGGGGACCAGTGTGCCACATTTAGATTTTTACCTGTAGCAACAAAGGGCTTTAAAGGGCTTTCAGGCAATGGACTGAGAGGACCAAGTTTTTATTTAGACTGGACCGTGATAATGGTGGATTAATTTGAAAAAAAAAAGAAAGACTGAAAACAAAGCTGGAGGCCACAGAAGTTGCCCAGAGGATATATTTCTAAAGTATGATAGTGGTGGCAGACAAACTAGAAGACTAGCAAAGAAGTAAAACCAGAAACATTGCCCCTCTCAGACCGCAATCTCTTCTCCTCATGAATGCTTGATCATTTACACGACAACTCACCTGCAGCCATCCTCTCCTCCTTCCTTTCTGCTACATTACTTTCTGCTACATTACAGAAGTCAATATGCCCAAAGCTGATCTACCTTGAGGAGTTCTCTGCAACTCTTGGTTATCAGGAAACTTGCACTCGATTACTATTTTTCAGGGCTCCCATGAAAAAATTATTATACTTTGTATCAAAAACAATAACAATCAAAAGTTTGAATAGTACAAAATTGGTGGACCCTTCCATGGATTCTGTACTTCCCAAATTCTGTTTCTTATTCACATGTAATGAATTGAGAATGAGTTCCTGCTTTTTTCGCAATATGCTCGAGGTAGTTTGGGTAAAGGAGTGAGGGACTCGACATCTGCACTTAAGGAGTTTTCATTAAAGTGAGACACTATGTTACTTAACAGCTAAAACAAAGTAAAAAATAAAAAATAAAAAACACTAGGAGTTCCCATTATGACTCAGTGGAAACGAATCTGACTAGCATCCGTGAGGACACAGGTTCAATCCCTGGCCTCGCTTAGTGGGTTAAGGATCCAGCATTGCCATGACCTGTAGTGTAGATCGCAGACTCGACTCAGATCTGGCATTGCTGTAGCTGTGGTGTAGTCTGGCAGCTATAGTTCTGATTGGTGCCCTAGCCTGGGAACCTCCGTATGCCACAAGTGCAGCCCTAAAAGGGCAAAAAAAAAAAAAAACCTAAAAAATCAAAATATTTAAAAACACAATACATAGGCAAAGATTGGTATGATTTGCTTCAGGCTGCAAGTAAGCAAAAAACATAGTAGCTTCACCAAAGAGGGATTTATTTTTATGACATAAGGAGAAGTCCAGAGGGAGGCAGATCCAGAAAGAAATAAAGTACCTATGATCTCTCTGGCTTTGTTTTTCCAAGTCCCCTTGGCTTTGCTTTTCACCCTCAGGGTCACAAACTGGCATGTCTACCTTGAGGCATCTGATGTCCATGCTTTGCAATCTTGGCAAGAAGAATGATAAAAAGAAAAGACAAATGTCCCTTTCCATCTAGAAAACAACAGTTTTTCCAGAAGTGCACATTTGAGAATTTTTTTTAATTCCATCTCATGGACCAGAATGGCTCTCAAAAGAGTCTGGAAAAGCGACTACATTTACGTGTAGTATGGTTTTCCCCCATTATAATCAGGAATCCATTGGTAAAGAAAAAGAAAAGAATGGATACGGAATAAGTAATTAGCAGGATCTACCACCATGAGCAAGACATGCAGCTGAGGGATGGAGAGTGAGATAGGAGTACCGGGAGGGAGTACAGAGGAGCGATACCAGAAGCATGTGAGAGAAGAATGTCACCCAAACATCAGATGCAGCCTCAAGTACCAGTAAGACAGCAACAGACCCACTGCATTTCACAGTCAGGACATCCTAGGAATGTTTGAAAATAAATGGAACCACCCTATGCAGGGAAGAATTCAAACAAGTTAGTGCATCCAAAACTATAGGCACCAAAATAAACAACATTATATTCCTGATAGAAGGATGTAAAAGAGGTTAAGGTAATAGTTTACCCTAGGGGAACTGGCAAAAATAACTTCATGGTCCTTCCGGAGAAAGTCTGACATGATGCTCCCTGGGCTACTCTACCTAAGCTTATCAAAATGGTCCCTGCTCATGGGGCCGATAAAAGAAAATCAAGGAGGCTTTGTTTCCTTTACAGTTTCCTGACCCTGAAGTAGTATTACCATCTACTGCAATGACAGAACGGGAAGAGGGCCTCCCTCAAATAATTACGTATTCTCTAGCCACGTGCTCTTCCTTTTACCTCTAGATTATAGAAATCATATTAACAGCTCCAATTGCAAGGCAGGTGGTCAACTGATCAGATAGGCTACTTTTACAAAGTGCACATTCTGTTTTAACTAACTCTGATAATTTGTATCCTAAATAATCACTCAATATTGTTTAATCATATTCTAAAGTAAAAGGTATTACTCTTAACTCCTGAGAGCACAATGGGAACAAAAAACATCCTTTGAGTATTTTAACATCTCTTTTGGTGGAAAATGAGCCATCTTCTAACAAGGAGAAAAGCTGCAGAAATATTATACTGATTTCCTTGAAGGTATCCTGCATAACGTGTCCTGGCTTCCAAAGCACAGACTACTTAGTATGTTAACTAATTATTCAAAGTCCAATTTGTCACCTCAAGTATATTTTGCACCTAGAAATCCTAATTAAGTTTTATGTTAAAGATAAAAGTAAATTTGCTTTTTCAGATTTTGCTTCAGTGTGGAGGCTTAAGTATCTTCCCCATTATTATACCTATTAAATTCTACCAACTGTAGAGTATTGGTTTCTTTAGCATCATATAGTAACTAAAAAACAAACAAACAAAAAATTTGTCAACTGTATTACAGAATGCCTATGATATGAAAAATCTGTCAAATTTAAGTTCTTAAGAGTACCTTTCTGCCCAGAATATATGTTCCCCTTTATCACATTTAGAAATAAATATCATGTGGAGTTCCCATTGTAGTTCAACGGAAATGAATCCAACTAGAATCCACGAGGACACAGGTTCAATCCCTAGCGTCGCTCAGTTGCTTAAGGAGCCGGCATTGCTGTGAGCTGTGGTGTAGGGCACAGACGTGCCTTGGATCTGGCATTGCTGTGACTGTGGTAGAGGCTGGAAATTATAGCTCCGATTCAACCCCTAGCCTTGGAACCTCCAGATGCAGCGAGTATGGCCTAAAAAGACAAAAAAAAAAAAAAAAAAAAGAGAGAGAGAGAGAGAGAAACCAATATCATGAAATATAGTATCTTTATAATATTACATTCAATGGAATCTAGTAGTCTGCTGGGTAAAACTAAATCCAGTTATGAGAAAACAGAAGATTTTTTAAAAATCTACTATCTTGAAATCTAAAGAAGTACATTCCTGCTCTGTCTCAGTTCGAAGAGGCCTTTTAGAGGATCCAGATAACTTACTACGTGAGAAATAATTAGAAAAAAGATATCTATGATGGTGTTCAGATCTTGCAGGGCACTATGATTTATAATTTCTCCAAAGACCTAGATTATTAAATGGAAGAAGTAAGAACCAAAAGAAAAGAGGAAAAGGATAGATTACAATACACTGTAGGAAGAAATAACTGTCATTAGAAATATCCAGGAGTTCCTGTCATGGCTCAGTGGTTGATGAATCCAACTAAGAACCATGAGGTTGCAGGTTAGCTCCCTGGCCTCGCTCAGTGGGTTAAGGATCCAGGGTTGCATGAGCTGTGGTGAAGGTCACAGACGCAGCTTGGATCCCACATTGCTGTGGCTGTGGAGTAGGCCAGCAGCTACAACTCGGATTAGACCCCTAGCCTGGGAACCAACATATGCCGTGGGTGTGGCTCTGGAAAAAACAAACAAACAAAAATCCAAACTTGGAGTTCCCATTGTGGCTCAGTGGGTTAAGAACCTGACTAGTATCTATGAGGATGCCAGTTTGATCCCTTGCCTCATTCAGTGGGTTAAGGATCCAATGTTGACACAAGCTTCTGCGTAGGCTGCAGATGTGGCTGCATCCTGCATTACTGTGGCTGTGGCATAGGCCAGCAATTGCGGCTCTGATTCAGCCCCTAGCCCAGGAACTTCCATATGTTGCAGGGGTGGCCCTAAAAAGAAAGAAAGAAAGAAAGAAAGAAAGAAAGAAAGAAAGGAAGGAAGGGAGGGAGAAAGAAAGGAAGTATCCAACCTTAAAATTAATGAAATAGTGAATTCCTTTTCATTTGAAGGTTTCAAACACTTGAAAACCAATGTTAAATTGGTTGAAAACCAATGTTAAATTGGTTGGTTAGATGATCCTCTACTAGGAGAGCTACCTCTTCGCACAGCACACAGGGTGCCATTCACATTTTTTTTTCCCATGTAAATGACATCCCACTGTCCCACCTCTATGAAATAGTTTAGAAATCTATGCCTTCATTTGGTAAGAAGATAAAAGTAATGTGAGTCATAGGAATGCAAATGATAGGGTTTAAAAAAGAGAGTGAACCTTTAGCAGAGAGAAATACCATTTGAAGACCTAGTAAACCCAGGGTATAAAAGAAAAGAGGTTAGCCAGGAATTCCAAGATTTCACAAATGTGAACCACACAAATAGTGGGCTTCTAACAGAAAGGGGTTTGGAACAGGGAATCAGTGTTTGCAAGAAGTCACGAATAAATAATGCTATCGGATGATGGCATGAAGGTCCCATGAAAATGTGTTTATCACCCCAGTAAGACTACAATGTTATTGAAAGTTCTGATTCCCTCATACTTTTCACTCTGTCCCCCACTAGTGCTGAAAA
Organism: Catagonus wagneri; assembly: GCA_004024745.2. Lineage (NCBI taxonomy): Eukaryota > Metazoa > Chordata > Mammalia > Artiodactyla > Tayassuidae > Catagonus > Catagonus wagneri. The sequence goes on from PVHT020000009.1 coordinate 6,337,819, forward strand.
AAGGAGTTTTCACAGATCAGAATTCAAAACACACTTGCTGAATTGAACTCCTCATGTTTTACATCATGCATGGGTTTAATACAACACACTTCTAGCCAGATTCTCAGTGTGTAAATTGTACCACTGGCATGAGGAAAGAACTGCATTAACTTTTGCCAGCCACTAGGACACCATTCAGAAAAGTACAGTTTCTGTGACTGAAGTGAGTTAATATCCTGCCAAATAGAAAGAAATGTGTTCTCTGCATGTTGCCAACAAATTAATTTAAATGCTTGTGGCAAAGATCACTGAGCCCAGTCAGGATTATAATTGATCAATGTTGCAATTTCATCAAAGGATATTATAAACAAGAGCATAAGCAAAATTCCTCTTAGATATAATTACAAGTATACTTAGAAAAGAAACACAGATTATACAAAAGAGAGAAAAAAGTTTAAAAGAATGTAAAGCTAGAGCTGAGTGTGTAATAATAGGTGCTTCACATTTTAATCAGAGAATTGTCTTCATTGATGATATTTGATAGATTTACAAAATATTACTATTGAAGTCAAGTTTGGGATCTAGTATGTACCATAGTTAGTGCCCAAGAAGTATATACTGAATGGATGTCATGCACTCATTTATTCACAATACACAAATCATGAAGTTTACTACTTAGAGAGTGGGGTAAAAAACAATCCATTAATTCATAAATATGTATAGTTACAAGTTGTGAAAGGTTTATAGAGTTAGAAAGAGTGAGTAGTGGGAATCAACTATATCAGGTTTCTGAAAACATAAGAGATTAGAGTCTTGTCTCTTCAGATCACCATCGATTTCTAGATCACAGCACAGTGCCATACACACAGTATATTGGACTTCGAAATGAACAATTTGAAGAGTAAGTAGGAATTAACCAGGTTAAGTCTAGGACTGGGAGTGGGCGCAGCTGAAGAAACTTCTAAGCCAAAGAAACATAGGAAAGATTCCCAGACTAGAGGAAAATGATGCATTTGAGGAAACTTTTAAACACAAAAGTAGCTGGAAGAAAGCAAGAAAAGCATAGAGATGAAGGAAATCATGCTTTAAAGCTCATGTTAAAGATTTTGATTATTGAGATTGGATTAAGATGGCGGAATAGAAGGACTGGAGCTAAACTTCCCTCCCGAAAAACAGCAAAACTACAACTAAATGCCGAGCAGCCTTCAACCAACTGGACTGTAAACTTCCAAAAAAGATATTCTACTCCAGAAGACAAAGAGGAGACCATATCAAGAGGTAGGAGGGGCGATTACGCGATAGAAGCAACCCTATACCTCCCGGGTGGGAAGCCCCACAGACTGGAAAGTAACTGCATCACAGAGACTTAGCTACAGGACTGAGAGTTCTGAGCCCAACGACAAAACCGCACGCCTGGGGATCGGGCACAGGGAGAAAGAGCCCCCGGAGCATCTGGCATTGAAGGCCAGCGGGGCTTGTGTGCAGGAGCTCCACAGGACTGGGGGAAACAGAGACCCCATCCTTGAAAGGCACACACAGACTTTCACGTGCACTGGGTCCCAGGGCAAAGCAGTCTCCATAGGAATCCAGGTGGACCTTACCGCAATTCTTGGAGGATCTCCTGGGAAAATAGGGGTGACTGTGGCCTGTTGTGGGGGAAGGACACTGGAGGTGAAGCTCTCGGGAACATTCATTAGCCTGCATTTCTCTGGAGGGGGCCATTTCTGGGAAAATCTGGTCCCTCCCATCAGCGCTGAGAAGCCCCAGGCCAAACATTAATCCAGGTGGGATCACAGCCCCA